>CM053401.1:30093851-30104183 GCA_028644305.1 Xerus rutilus
GGCACCAGGGACTGAACTCAGGGGCACTCGACCACTGAGCCACATCCCCAGCCCTATTTTGTGTTTTATGTAGAGACAGGGTCTCACTGAGTCACTTAGCACCTCGCTGTTGCTGAGGCTGGCTTTGAACTCGCGATCCTCCTGTCTCAGCCTCCCTAAGTGCTGGGATTACAGGCGTGAGCCACCGCGCCCGGCTCACCTTGCTTTTCAAGAAGGAAGTCTCCAGTTGAATCTCAATAATTTTTATAGCTGCTCTAAAGTTATTTGACAAACTTGCAAACCATTTTCAGAACCAATGAGTATAGGTGGGCAATTATACTTTCATGTTAAAAACAACTCATCTAAAAATTAAGGTGGATCATTTTCTGACTGAGTTTGAGGTTCACATGAAGTTTAAGGATGCCCTTTCACAGGAGAATGGCATGGCTGAAGAAAGGATAGTGCTTCTTAAACTTCAATATGAGTGTGAATCACCAGCAGGTCCCCGCTGACCTGCAGATTCTGATTCAGTAGGTTTTGAACAGGGCCTGAGAGTCTGCACTTCCAACAAGATTCCAAGAGATGCTGATGCTGTGGTCCCAAGATCACATTTTGAGTAACCTGACTGAAGAGTCTGAGATAGAAAAACAAGAGATGGGAGGTCTAGAGCCAGTTAGGCTCTATACTGCAATGATTCAGTGATGAGAAGGTGAGAGCCTAAACCACAACTGTGTCAGAAAGAATGGGGAAAAGGAACAAGATCAAACAGGAACGAGAGAAACTAAACATACCCCAAATCTCAGACTGTTATTGTCTGAATGTAGCAACCAGACATAAAACCAAAAGGGTATAAATAAATGACAATAAAGTATCACACTATATTTTATATTTTTGAAAATTATATTACCATTTGAATTTTATAGACTGCAGAAGTTAAGACCCAGAAAAAAAAGGATGTGATAGACCCAGAAAAAAAGGATGTGATATTCGAATGCTTGATGAAATAATGGCCCCTGCATCTAAGCTTTCCAACTCTGTCAGGGTGCCACCTCTGTCACCTAATGCCCACCCTAGGAACAAGTCCTGAGCCCCAGCCAAGGGAATCTCACACCTGTGAGGACTTCCCTCTAAGCAGTCAAAGGGTAGGAACAGGTCACTGATTAATGCTCAGATCTTTGGGAGCAGTATTTAAAATGAGTCATCAAAAGGATGATTTGTGTGCAGTCAGAAAGAGGAAGTGATAAATAATGTCAGATGAATCCCACTTCCTTTTTGTCAGACAGAACTTCTAGATTGATAGATCAGAAGGCTGTCATCAACATGAAATATCTGATTTTAGCAAAAAAAAAATGACAAACTCTTTTGATAATCTTGTGGACAAAGTGAAGACAAGTTGCACTGGATGCTAAGACCATTAGAGTGGATTTTTAAGTGGCCCAAAGCTCTCTAGCAACCTGTAAAGGGATGCAACCTTTGATGTGATACACTGGTTTTTAGCCTTGGTCCTGTTCCATTCAACACTTTTAACTGACCTGAATGAGGATGCTGACATATTCAACTACATGCATACAAATGTGGAATCCAGCAGGGACTAGAATTGACCAAAAAAAAAAAAAAAAAGTCCTAATAGAGCTTACATTCTAAAGGAGGAAAAAGGTAATAAACAAAGTAAATAAATATGATATCATAACATGATTATGTGTGCTATGGGGGACAAAGGCAGAGAAAGAGTATAGTAAAGACTATATGTAGTATATCAGAGGAGGGTGTCAGTTTTAAATAGAGTAGTATGAAAAGACCCCTTTGAAAATGTGACATTTGGCCTTGTGGATTATGTAACTAACTTCATTGATGGGATGTTTTAATGATGAGAAGGTAATAGAAGACAAAAAATTCAGAGAAAGAATTCATATATTAGATCATACAACCATGATATCCAAACAAATCTCAATTTGGGAATAATGTTAGGACAAATCCTACATGTGTTTTAGGATGCACTTTTACTAAAATCCGTGAGAACAGAGCATGAACTTTTGGCTATAGAATGGAGGAGATAAAGCATTGAGAAAATGGTTTAGGAGTGTTGGTTAATAAAATTCAACATGAATCAGGAGTGAGATGTGATTCTCAAAAATCTAGTGTGGTCTCAGGTTATAGCAATGGGAGCACAGTGTCTGGAACAAGGGCTGTGATAGTCCTGCTGTCCTCTTGACTCAGCAAATCACACCTTACACAGCGTGTATAGATTGGGGCCCAGAGTCCAAAAGGGAAGCTGAAAAATGGGAAAACCAACAAGGTGAAGATGCCCAAAGCAACCCATGCAATGCAAACATGATCATGAGAGGACTGAGGTGAAGGTGTTTTAATATGAGTTTTCTTCTGATCTAGAGTTTGGTCGTGTTACATACTAGTAAGGAGATGGATCAATAAGCTTTTAGTTCAGTTGATTTTGAGGAGAAATGTAAGTTTGCTTTTAGCTCAGTAGATTTTGGGGGGCGGGGAAGTGATGCTTGCCATGTATCTTTGTGAATACACATAGATTCTTCTTTTTAAAGATCTGAATTAATGCCTCATGCCCATGTGTTTTTCGGTCATTCAAACTATAAACTATCTTCCTCTAAAGCAAACTACCCCCAGCAGATAATTTAGGCTGTTCTTTTTCACATGTTCAGCCATTCCATAAATTTGGGGTATTTTAATTTCTGGCCTGGGCTACTATCATGTGTCAATCTATCTTCTCCAAATATATAATATCCTGCAGGGAGGCCTAGGGGCCTAAAAACCCTCCAAGTCCTGAGTAAAAATTCTGATCCCACTCAATCCTGTGTGCATTGTGTCGAGCTGACTCTGGAACTCTCTGAGGGTTCATAGAAATATGTAATTGAGTAAGTATAGACATATGTGGTTCAGAAAGCCTGGAGCTCCACATGGTAGATATATTGTATGGTGAGCTATTAATTCTATTCCCACAAATAGATTATTTTTTCTTGACTATTTCCTTCCTATCAGACCAGCTCAACTTCAGCTGCACTCCGATGAATATACATTCTTTTTTCTGCACCTATTCTTTCAAGGAATGAATATTGGTCACTAAATATTTTTAAATTATTTTGAGAAATGTTTAAGATATGCCTAAATCCCAAATCCTATTATCATGGAGTAAATAATTTCCTTTTTTTTTTTTTTTGTGGTACTGGAGATTGAACTCAGGGTTACTCGACCACTGAGCCACATCCCCAGCCCTGTTTTTGTGTTTTATGTAGAGACAGGGTCTCACTGAGTTGCTTAGCGCCTCACCATTGCTGAGGCTGGCTTTGAATACGCGATTCTCCTGCCTCAGCCTCCCTAAGTGCTGGGATTACAGGCTTGCACCACCGCACCTGGCTAATAATTTCCATTATTTATACCATCCACTCAACCATAAACTTATCCAATCCATACATACTTACAGGATTTTTCCATTGTGCTGGGCACTGTTTTAGATACAGGGGACAAAGCAGGGGACAAAATAGAGAGGTCCTTGCTCTCATGGAGCTGACATTCAATGGCAGAAGACAGCATAGGGAAACCTTGGAGCTGTTGGTCTTTTCCCACTTTGACATTCTACTATGTTCCTTTGATCTTCAGCATTCAATCCATCCATCAACTAGCATTTATAGAGTATCTACTTCAGGTCAGGCAGATTCAATTCGACCTCACCCCCTCCCCTCTATAGGGTCCAGTGAGTGCATTGCAGCTCTGAACACCTAAAATGACACATAGACATTTTCCTTACTCCCTAGGCTGTATGTGTGGAAGTTTCTCTCAACTTATGAGAATACAGAGACCTAGATACTCTAAAGGGTGGAAATAGTAGTTGGCCTTTGGGGCTCCTGGGCCTCTCCCTGCACACCCTCTCCTCCTTATTTTATGTCCCTCTCCTCAGGTATCTATTTTGGTCTTAGCAAATACATTCTTAGTTAATTCTCTCTAGCTCTAAAGTGACAGCTGGTTTAAACCTTCCAATATTCCCTTTCACGGGTGTGTTTGCACTTTAATATAAGGCTCTCAAAGGAAAGGAATGTACCTACAATGGCAGAAAATACAATAGGATTGTGGTGGGGGAGAAGCCTTCCAGGGTTCCACAGTACTAATGATGATGAGAACAACCATAGCCAACCAACATTAATCTTGCAACAACCCTCTGAGGCAGGTAGCTTATGACCAATAAAGCTGGATTCCAGTTCAGGCTACCTCGTTCTATAGGCCCTTAGAACCACAATGATGGCAGCCCCCAACCTGGCACAGCTTCTCTGGAGAAAAACACCAAATAAGGCTAAATACACAACAACAAAGAAGGTTGTTCCGTCCCCCACCCCCTCACCCCGCAGCATGGATATTGCATGATTCAAAACAAGGAAATAATTAGGTGCCTTAGCTGCTCATGAATTCCATACTGGCAGTTTTCCTTCTGCGTTTCATCTCTGAATGTCCATACCTGATCTATTCTTCATGCTCCTGTAAATGCCACCTCTTCCAGAAGCTTATATTGGTTTCTCCAGCTAGGGTAATCTCTCTTTAATCCCACTATGCTTTATCTGTACCTCTAATAATAACACTGCTTTCATCACTATTCTACAGTCAATGTTACCTGGATTTCTCACCATCTATTTGAAGGCGGACACCACCACATCGTTGCTACTGCTTCTTACAGCAACCTCCAGAATCATGCTATTTATAGAATGCAAGCTTGTCTTTGAAATGTAAGAATGAATGCATAAATGCACAGATTGGTAACCCACAGCAGCTCTACTGAGTCATACCCACTCTCAGGACTTATCTAGCATCCCCTTCCCAAAGTTAGGGGACTTAGAAGATGCCACAGAAAATAGTAGGCTGCCCAGTCAATCCCTGCCAAGATTCTCAGCTTGGGCAGGGCCCAAAGTCAAGCCTTTGGTTCCAGCTTGCTATAGCATCACATGTTTTTCCTGGCTTGATCCCACTTCCAAGAGGCTCAGAAAGTGGAAAAGGAGCCACAGAATGGAAAGTGCTAGACATATGCACCCCAGGTCTTCTCTAGGACAGTGATACCTTCTAGGGATAGTGTCTGTGTTCTCCTTTTAAAGTATAGATGTGCCCTCATCTGAGGCAACCCAGCCCAGCCCTTCTCTATGGGTGGCCAGAAAGGCCAGTATGGAACAGGCGGCACTGCTTTTGTAGAGCTCTGGTCCTGGCTGGTTCTCTGTGAGTTCCTGCATTGGAGCCCAACCTTAGGAAACAGTGAGTTTTGCCTTTGTGGCCCAGGAAAGCAGACATAAATAGGCAGCCATGCACTGAAGGCAAGCTGGCAACAATTCTTCCACTTTCTCTTCCCTAATCCTGTGCCAGGAAGGCTTCCTTTAACACTGGCGATGAGTCCTTCCTCTTCTATTTCCTTCCCCTTTTCACCCACTACCCCAAAGCTCATATTGGTTGGGAGTAAAGGGCAGAGGGAAATGAGCCGGCAGAGAATTTCTTCCTGTAGGGGTGGGTGGTCTGACTGATTTTCTTTCTGTCCTGCTCTGCTATAATGTAACAACAAAATATGTTCTGTACAGAAAACAGGGTGAGAAGCAACTGAGTGAGATGGGTCAGAAATATGACTTTGTATGCATCCACAACTTCCTATCCTGCTAGTTTTTTTAATCCTGTCTCAGTCTCCCCCATGTTCAGCAAGATTATATGTTTTGTTTTGTTTGTGGTACCAGGGATTGAGTCCAGAAGTACTCTATCACTGGGCTAAGGGTCTTGCTAAATTGCCTAAAGCTGGACTTGAAATTGTGATCCTCCTTCTTCAGCCTCCCGTGTAGCTGGGATTACAGGTGTGAGCCACTGCACACCTGTGGCTTATCTGGTTGTTGATGAATTTAGCAGTGATGTCCTTGTTGAGTATATCTGATACTTTCATCAGCAAGCAAGGGTCCTGCTGAGAAGCAAGGGAGAAACCCACTGACTCTGAAATGTCCTTTGACAGGGATGCTATTATCTTCTTTCAAGTGGAGTCCTGGGGTAATAAAACTCATTGCTAAATTAAACAAACCTTTCCTCTAGCTATGCCAAGTGTCTGCAACAAAAATCCTTCATGCCAGGGTTTTTCCTCCTTGTCCAAGGCTTAGAAAAGGGTTGTTTTCTCAGCTGCTTAGAAGCCCAGGAAGAGAGCCAGGGAGGAAAACAAACCAGTTAGTCTTGCATCAGATAATTCCACAGTTTGTGATAACCTCAGTTTTCTGTCCCTTCCCCAGGTTGCTCTGAACTCCCCATGCCAAGGGGCAGAGGGCCGGAAATGCTCCAGACAGGAAGATCTGCAATTAGAAGGAGGCTTTAAGAGCAGGGGGCTTGAAGTGCACTCAGTGATCCTCATAGGAACTCCCTAGTCATCATGTGCAGAGAGCTGGAGAGAAAGGTGGCAGAAGTCCAGCTCCCAACCCGTATCTGGATCTTATACTGATTAGAATCTGCTTCATCACTTGGAAAATCACTCTCCACAGAACCCTGAAGCCTCAACACCAATAGCTTCACAGGCTTGAGGGGAAAGCAGGGAATGAGATCAATGGCATCTAAGCTGCCTTCTCAAAATAGGGGAATAAAATCTGCAAAAGTAATATAGTGCTGGCAAATGGCAGGGTGGAAAATGAAACGTATTTGAGCCAGCATGAATTTATTAATTTACTTTTATATGGCCAACTTTTTTCCTATAGCATTTAAGGGGACAGACAGTAAGCTGGTCTGAATCCCTAATGAAATATAATTCTAGACCCTGGGTAGAATCTCCTAGAAAGTTTGTGCCTGAGGCTTCAAGTTTCTTATTCCTTCATAGAATATCATTCTGCTCTTTTGTGTGTGTGTGCATGGTACTGAGGTTTGAATACGAGGCTTCACACATGCTAGACAAGTGCTCTACCGCTGACTTATGTCCCCAGCCCCATTATGGCACTGGGGGTTGAACCCAGGGGCGCTGAGCCACATCCCCAGCCCTTTTTATTTTTTATTTTGAGACAAGGTCTCACTAAGTTGCTTAGGGCCTCAAGAAACTGCTGTGGCTGGCTTTGAACTTGAGATTCTCCTGCCTCACTCTCCCAAGTTGCTAGGATTACAGGCATGCACCACTGCAACCGGCTGTTTTTTTAAAACAAAAGTTAATATAGGGAATGGGGTTGTGGCTCAGTGGTAGAGAGTGCTTGCCTCACACATGTGAGGCACTGGGTTCGATCCTCAGCACCACATACCAAATACATAAATAAATAAAATAAAGGTTTTAAAAAAATATTATAAAAAAGTTAATATAAGTATCACCAATTTCAACTTACTAGTAAGTATGAACTGGTTTCACTGTCATCTGAATTTGGAAACTTTAGCTCCAATTAAAGCAACCAAATACAGTTACAGACTTTTTCAAGTGACAGAGACCCATTCCTTTTTTGTACCCTCTCTTTCTCTACCTTTTAATTGACCATAAAAACAAGATGAATAGGAGTTCTGTCCATCTGTAAATGCTGAGCTCTGTGGACATCCAGTGAGGCATGCCTGACTTCCCAGCACCATCCACAGACCCACAGGAAGCAGTGCTGGATCTTTTTGTCCAGACTTGCTAGAAAACACAGCCAAGGCAACACAGCTCTGGCCTTCAAGGGTCACAGAAGGAAGGCTGTGGATGTGTGATTATTATGGTAAAAAAGATGCCAGGAACTCAGAGGGTGTGTCTTGAATTCTGAGGCACACATCCCTATTACATCATGTTTGGGCCACATGGGATTTTCTTTAGTCTCACAGGAACTGATTTAAGGAAGGCAACATGTTTCTATGTAAAGAGGATGAAATCTGGGCTTGACACATCCAAAAACAGCTGGTCAAGTGGGACTGGTTTGTGTAATGCACCACATCCCTGGCTCTTGCTGTTAAGGGTGGAGGAACCAATGTGAGAAATCAACATGGTCTTTCTTCAGAGCACAGTCAAATTAGTTTCCCCTGTTACCACAGCATTCTTCTTTTTTCCCTAAAGTCCTCTTTCAGTGAAAAAACAAAGGATGAGACAGAAACACCAGACAGGATTTCAGGTGGTTGAAAGTGTTAGAGACAGTAGAGTACCCTCCCATCCTTTCCTCTAGTACTGAAACTCAATCTAGTTTGAATTAGTCTTTGTAACCATCTCAATAAGATGGGGGACAGGTGGAACTTCATATAGCGATTCCAGTGTTGTCAGGCCACAATCAGGAACCTGTCAGCTTAGTCTTTCGTATTTTTAATATTTTTAATGTGACTATGTCAAAATCTTACACTCTACATAAACATTGAATGAGTCATTTATGAAATATTATTGGGAAATTAAGGTACCTTCATCCCACAGAAATGGGCTCATAGACCAAAATAATTCAAGAAATGAGGAGCTGCCTGGGAAACACTTTAGAGAGAATTTGGTTAGAAGAGCTTGACAGTAACCAGACTGGATACATAAGGAGTTTTAAAATTATGCAGTCTCTTTGGGAACCCGTCAGATTTGGGGGCCTACTTCAAACATTACAACTCTTGGCAGACTTTGGATAATAATATTGATAAGCACTAACATTTATTAATTAAGCTCTTTCTGGGTACCAGGCACTATTCTAAAGCATGTAATCCTCATATCAACTCTATGAGGTAAATATCATTATCCCCATTTTACCAATGAGGAAACCGCAAATGAGTCTGCTAGTCAGTAGAGGGAGGAACTGGCTGCCCATGCCTAGATCTTTTATTTATAGAAGCCCGAGAACCAGTGGACTCAACAGGCAGCCACTTATAAGATGTGATTTGGGGGGTGTCAATATACTTTGACAATTCCATTGACTTGTCAGGCTCTGAAATCCTCATTAGAATCATGTTTGGACTAACTTTGTGTCTTCAGGCAGTCCATCTGATTAATATATGCATGTACCACCAGGCAGAGCACATTGTCTAGAAATGAGCCAGGAGGTTATCTTAGCTGGAACACAGGGCCTTGAAGTTGAAAATTCAATGTATATTGACCATCAGAGAGTCATAAACTCTCCAACATAAGCCATTTTCTGGGCTGGGAAGTATGGACAGGGTCCTCTGAGGGGTCCAGCACAGCCTGGCACTCAGCCCCCAGAGGAAGGGTGGGAGGTGTGAAAGTCTTCCTATTTTGTCATCATGCTAGGAATAGCCCTACTCATACTTTCCAGGGTCTCTTTACAGTATCCTAATCCCACAAGTCTTTTTATTGTTGACTTGACTATTCTATAGGACTATGTGCCAGTTCCACTAAGCAACACTTTTTCTTTCTCTTTTCCTTCCCTATACTATGAATGTGGCTTTATGCTTTTCTGCTTATATACATAACACATGTTCACTATAAACAAGTCAAGCAATATAGACAGTTATAAGAAATAAAGCAAACCAGCCCCTTCTCAGTGATCCTAAGTGAGGGGAACTCTTTATGTCAGAAACTAAGAACAGAGTATGTGCACAGGCTCTCTCCAGAGGCCCTTCCGAGGTGGGATGGGAGGAAAGTACAGAAGATCTGGTCATATAAAGGTCTAAACTTTTTGTAGGCCTTTTTGATGTTCCCTTCATTCTGTCACTCCTCTGCTCCTATCTTCCTCCCAGACAGGCAACTGCCTTCTGGAGCAACCTTGGGCATGGCCTAATTAGGTGGCACAACAATGGGGAAAGCCTCCCTTTTGTTCCCCTAGGGCACTCATCCTAAATAACAACTCTCATTTTCCCACTCCTTCCCAAGGAGTTAATCATGGTTTAGAAGTAAACTAGAGCTCTGCCTCATGACTATGGGACCAAAGCTTTCATCTCCAAGACAAGAACCCACCTGAGTTTTCTTCAATGCTTAGAGATAACTAGCCTAGTAACACTGTGGATTCCTATAGGCAGGCAGGCAGATTCATCTCCAGGGGAGCCATTCGGAACTCTAGGAGGAATAAGACACTTAAGGAGGAAAAAAGGCAAGAGAAAAAAGAATGGAAAGAAAAACCAAAAACCAAAACCAGGTCCAGCAACAAAAAAGCCTGGAGTGCTTAGCTCTTCTCAGCATACCTGCAGAATCACAGACTCTCACAGATCACAGAGTGAAGGATGTTGAGTCTGGGGACAGCTGGAGGGATGGGACTTAAGGTATTTCATTTTTCTGAGCTTAGATTCATCTGGTGACCTGGAGCAGTTTTCTGAGCCATTTTCCCCTTTATTTAACTTTTATGTATTTATTTATTGTGCTGGGGATGGAACCCAGGGCCTTGTGCATGCTAGGCAAATGCTTTACTACTGAGCTACATCCCCAAGCCTCATTAAAATCTAATGATAAGAAAGAAGCCAAAATAGTTTCTGATT
>CM053401.1:30104283-30155457 GCA_028644305.1 Xerus rutilus
AAAAAAAAAAAAAAGAAAGAAGCCAAATTAAGGTGGATCCAATTAAAATATATTTTAAAAATAATAATTGTATTTAAAAACCTATTCAATTCAGATTAGTTCAGAACACCTTTTACAGAGTCTTTGTGAAATCTGTACTATACTCTTTGGAGTCCTAAGTAGAAGGGCTAGATTAGGTTAATGATGAAGTAAAGCATGGCTATAATATTCATGCACTGAGTTAGCTATTTCTAAAGTAAGGTTGTATTGCTGCTTGTCTTATTTGGGTCAAAATTTTCTTCTTCAGAGAAGTGAAAAATTGTGCTCCATATGTGTACTGTGAGTTGAAATGCATTCTGCTGTTTTAAAAAAATAAAATAAAATAAAATAAAAATTTTCTTCTTGTTTTGCTTTTTATCAGCAGGGGTTATTTTGATATCTGTTGTTTTAATAATTAAAAATAAAATATTTTGGGCTGGGATTGTAGCTCAGTGGTAAAGCACTTGTCTTGCATATGTGAGGCCCTGGGTTCGACCCTCAGCACCACATAAAAATAAATAGATAAAGATATTGTGTCCATCTACAACTAAAAAAATATTAAAAAAATAAAATATTTTAAGTTTTTCTCATATGAGTTTAACGAAGGCAAAATTACATTCATTTTAATGTTATCATCCTCCTGTCTATATGTCTGTACATCCACACCACAGAATACCATGCTGTTATGAAAAAAGGATTAGTAAATATATGTACATGAACAGATTATCTGCAATGTATAGGTTATTTTTAAAGCGGACTATAAAACACATGTGGTGAATGTGTGCACATTTTTATACGTGCAGAGAAAATGTGTAGAAGTTTATATACCTCTGGAGGATATTATCTTCTGTGCTATTCCATATTGCTTAATCACCCTCCACCAAACTAGCATGCATTACTTTTTGTTCTCCCTTTCAGAATAAATAAACAAAAATCACTTATACAGGTAGGAAAAGTCAAGTTAAGGGGAGAGTGAATGCTCTGCCATATTCGGTCAGAAGTCAAGACAGGATATGCAATTTGTTCTTGCCAGAGATTTCCTGTTGAGCAGGCAAAGCCTCCAGCTGAGTGCCACTGAAAGCTCTCTTGCCAGAATAAAAATACAAGACCTAAAAAGGACAGACACATTTTGCAATTATATAAAACTGTATTTACAATAAGTATAAGCAATGATTACTTAGAACTGAATGACTTATTTAATGTTATATTCATTCAACAAATATTTACTGAGTACCTCCTATTTCCCAGGTACTGAGCTAGACATTAGGGAAAACAAAGATGAATACAATGAAGTCTCTGCCCATAAGAAGCTGGAAGATCCAGCTTTGAGGTAACCCAGAAGGTTTTGGGAATCCAAAAGATGACACATGCCCAAAAAAATGCTTGCTTCCCAGCTCCTTGCTTAGGGTGAGCAGCAGGCCAGGACTTTAGTGGCTTAAATGTCTGTCTAGCTTTCTCAGATTAATCTGATCAGTTTATAAAAGGGATGTCCTGGTAGAGTACATGGATCATATGTCTAAATAATCTTAAAGTGAGTTTTCTCTCTTTGCCAGACATGCAAGACCCCTGCATATAAGCCAAAGTCATCACTAGAAGATTGCCAGAGTTCTAATTTCTTGAAAATCATTGTTGGCTCCCTCATATCTCCTTTTCTCACCTTTCATCAGGTCCTTCTCCATATGGATAAACTTGCTGCTCTAGTCTCACCTCTAACCTCTTCTCCAGATAAATCCCAACTCTGGAAATGTCTCAGGGGAGCCTTTACTTGAATTGTTCTCTTTACCCTGAATGAATTCCATTAGACCTCCATTCAAAAGTCACCCCATCTGCAACTATGCTTCATCTCTGGCAGGACTAGCTGCTTCCCTGTACATTTTATGGAGATCTTAAGTACAGAGCAATTTCCAGGCTCTAAGCCTGACAGCACCAGTGAGCCATTCTAGTTTTGCAAATACTGAATTATTTGGGCATGCATTGGGCAAATAGTTACTGCCCCAAGGCCTTCCAAATTCATATGGCTGCACTAGCCCCAGGACTGTCCTACAGGATCCACCAACTAAGGGTTACTGCCTGTCATAGTATATGTGGGGTGGTATCAGAAGCCAACACCCAATCCCAAGGTCTGGCATCTGTTCTGCCTGGTTCTTTTTTATGCAGTCATTAAATGCTTTTTAATTAATTTCCTCCTGAGCATCACACCGCATTATGGTCAGTGGTTCTGAGATTTACTCATCTGGGTAGATTTTGAAAATTATTCATTTTTGCTTTTTACAGAATCTAGTCCAGTACATGGTAGATGTTTAGGAAGTATCAGCTTGCAATATAACTACATTTCTAAAATGATTGCTAATTTCATTTTAGTACTAATTTGATACCACTTTTGAACTGGAAAGGATATTTTATAGCCCATGTTAATGATGGAGACTAACCCCCCAAATGTGCATTTTAGTAGTGGAAGCAATGACATTAAGGACTTTCATTAGGTTTAATATGTGGCAAAGAAACCATGAACAGAAAGTCTACCTAAAACCCCCAAATGATTTTTAATTGTTTTTAAGTCAATATTTTTAACGTATTCTTTATCTGAACTTTTTCAAAGAGCCTTAAAGGGCAGTGAGGCTTTTTAATGCAAATTTCATGCTTTTTTTCTCACCATACTGGTGGAAGCGATGAAGAAAAAGACCAAAAGGAAATCTGGGAGAGAGAGGCCAAAGGAATGAAATAATTTGGAAAAAGGTCAATCCAAGTAATCAGAACTTATCTATACTTAATGGGAAGATATAGTCATCAATTTAATGATAAAGGTTCTCATTATTAGAACTTTCTGGCCTCACATTTCTATGTCACTGTGAGCATCTAATGTGTGTATTATTATTTTTTTGTTTGTTTGTTTCCTGTTTGAAGTAACAGAGATATAATTAAGACTAAACAGAATAGGGAATCTATTGGTTCACATAACTGGAATGTTCATGGGTGACTGACCTCAGGCACAATTGGATACAGGACCTCATATTATAACCTTAGAACCTCCTCTCCTCACCCCAGAACATTATATCTCTTTGTATTATACTGGGTTGACTTCATTGTCATCTTTAAGTGGGTTTCCTCTGTATGTTGGCAAGATGGCCACCAGGAACTCCATGCTTACATTCTATCAATTTAGTAATCCTGATTGTTCAGCTGAGTCTTGGGTTTACTTTAATCAGCTTAGTTTGGGTTAACTAATTATTACAAGACAATTTCTGTAGAAAGGAAATATGATCCTTCCTTTGGTCAGACATGGACTCAGTAGGTATGGTCAGCCCTACCTAGACAACACAGGCTAAACATTGAATAAGGTGTTTTTTTAACAGGAAGATCATACTGCAGGTACTAAAAGAAGGAGTAGGAGATCAAGGCAAAGCAAAAATACCAGATGACTATCACACTATTTATGAAGCAGAACAACCTAATGGCTAAAAGTCACTTTTGAGTTGTGAGTTTGACTCCTTTTCCTACTATTTACTAGTTATTTTAGTTTTAGGACATGTCTTAATCTGTATGAGCCTATTTCCCCATGGGTAAATTCAGGGTAATAACACTCACTTCATAATGTTATTGCACAAACTCATCTCCTAGCATATTATAAAGATGATGTTTAGGGCTGGGGATATAGCTCAATGGTAGAGTGCTTGCCAAGCATGCCCCAGGCCCTGGTTCAGTTCTCAGTCCCACAAAATAAATAAATAAATAAACAAACAAATAAATAAGAAGCTCATACAGTTTTTCTTGTGCTTGGCACAAAAATGGCAGCTGTTAATGTTGTTACTAGCATTCCTTGGGGACAGCTATGAAAAGCACAAGGGTTGTAGTGGAAATGAGCTGGAAAGAAGTTGCATTGCCCTCACTTAGATAGCACACCGTGGCGTACAGCTTCACTCTTCAGCCCCTCTGGAGTCTATTGGCTTGATCTTGCTTCTAATTCCACAAACCTTCTCAGTCCAAGATTACATTTGTTTCCACTCTAGGTATAAGCTTGGTAGGGTGGACAATCTCACTTGCTCATCAAGTCAATTACTTTCTTTTTTTCATTTGTTCTTTTTAGATGTACATGACAGTAGAGTGTATTTTGACATATACACACATGGAGTGTGGTTGTACATGATGTGGAGTTACAATGATCCATACATAAACATAGGAGAGTAATGTTGGATTCACTTTCTATACACCTGTTCATGACTTTGGACAGGTTCTAACTTCAGGTTTCCCAAAATAGGAATGATACAACTTGAAAACGTCCAGACCCAGTTATAATTCTAGCAATTAAGAATGCTAATTTTAATTGTTTAATTACCTGTGGCCTCATGTTGTAGACTAAAGGAGGTAGGGATTTAAGAAAATCAGTCAATTTTAAGATATATTTACAGGGGGCTGGAGTTGTGGCTCAACAACAAGCGCTGTGGTAGAGCGCTTGCCTAGCATGTATGAGGCACTGGGTTTGATTCTTAGCACTGCATATAAATAAATGAATAAAATAAAGGTCCATCAACATCTAAAATATTATTTTAAAAAAGATATATTTACAGAATTGAACTTGGGGAATAACAAGAACAACAGCTAACAACTCTTTGTGACTCCATGTATAAAATGGGGATAGTACCTTACAAAGATGTGATGATTAAGCTGGGCATGGTGAGTCACGCTTGTAATCCCAGCACTTTGGGAGGCTGAGACAGGAGAATTGCAAGTTCAAAGCCAGCCTCAGCAACGGCGAGGGGCTAAGCAACCCATTGAGACCCTGTCTCTACATAAAAACACAAAATAGGGCTGGGGATGTGGCTCAGTGGTTGAGTGCCCCTGGGTTCAATTCTCAGTACCAAAAAAAAAGAAAAAAAGATGTGATGATTAAATGAGTTCATTGCGTGTGTATCACTAATATGCTGCAGATGGCTAAGTACTTCATAAAGATTACCTGTTGTTAAAAACTGCTGCATCAGAAACCAGTATCTTAGTAATTTACTGATACTTTCCAAGCAAAGGTCTTTCCTTCTGAATGAAGGGAAATTAAAAGAATCTGGCCAATTGTACAAATTTAGAGCCATGTGAAGCTGGGAAAAGAATTCAGCAGTCTCTTCCCTCACTTATATCTTTGTTGTAAGCCTTGTGGGCCAGCTCTCAAGGCTATAAGCAAAGCAGAATGTGGCAAGACATTCTGGAGTTCTAGTTTACTTTTGGCTTTGGATTCCATAACGAGAGTCTCTGCCGACCTCTGGACTTCATAAACACAGCCATAAGAGGAAAAATTAGCCAAAGTTCAATTATGTATCAAAGAAAGCCACAGAGCCAGAGAGCTCCCTGAGGACCCACACAGCCACTTTTTTACTGCCAAGCCATGGCCCTAATGCATGGATATGCCTGTTAGCCAAGAGCCAAAGCCACAAAGCCCCACCAATTCATTTAGCTTTGGCATTTCGAGGTACTAAGAGATCTGTTATTTGGGTTGTTGTCTCATTGTTAAACAGGGTAAAAACAGAAATACCCCTTCACCCCTGTCATCAGAAAACTGGTTTACTAAAATCACCACGACTCCTTCCACCCCACCCTAGCCCTTACTGTGAGAACAACCCTACTGCCTTGTGTGACAAAGTGGAACAAATGCCAGTTTTCCCCACTGGTGATTCCTGATCTCTTTGTGGTCATTCTTTCCCAGGGGGCTGACTTGGATGGGCCAGTTTCTACATCCAGGGTAGGAACAGCCCTCTGACAATATCACCAATCTAAATCTATCTCAATCTGTCTCTCTAGAATGAAACATTCTTCATGGTTCAATTTCTATTCCAAATGCTTTTCAAATATGCCCTAATACCGTTTGTCTCAAAACCAAACAAAAGGGTTTACAACTCTTTCCACTTGTGGGATTTGCTTGTTTCTTCAAATGGTGCTCTCCACATCCAGTGAATGCAACTTTCCTCCCTGGAAGTCATGATACTCTGAGATCTAAAAAAGTATCCAACTGGAAAGCTGGGTACAGAACTTCCCACAAGAGAATCCTGAAGTTACAAATAATAGCTTGTCATCTTTGGAGAAGTTTATTTCACTTAAGACAACAAATGCATGTTGGGCATCTGCTCTGTGCCAGGCACTGTGGGGGACTTTTAGCCAAGCAGCTAGTGTGACAGGGAAGCAGGCAACAGGTAACCGCACTTAAAACCATGTGCAATGGAAGCCCAGAGATCCACATTTTCATGGTGGCTGACAAGAATGTAGGGGAACAGAATCATTAAGCCCAGGCCATGGGGAATAAGGCTGAAAAGCTCTGGGCACTACCACAAACTGCAAAGTCTTACTGGAAACATAAATTATGAATAGAAACCAAATTAGGAGCAAAGAAATGGTATCTAGCACTAGTAATATTTTTTACCTGTGAATTCTGTGAATTGTTTGAAAATTCAAAAATTTATAAAGAGCTTTTATTCTTGGAAACACAAAGCTTTTTAAAATTGTTTAACTTTTGCTTTAAATAAATTTATGGGTTTTGTTTTGTGTTTTTCGGATGGGGAAGTTTGGTCGTTAAGAAGCAAGTTATCCAAGGCTGAGCATAGGTCAGTGTACTGAACTCTGAAAGTGGACAAGCTGGAGGCAGATCCAGAATTTCCATCTTGTGCATGCCCATCAGACCACACTGCCATCTAATAAAACCAACATCATGTCTTAGTTTTGAGCATTTGAAAATGGAAAGAAATGTGACAGGTCAGAATCTCAGATTCCCTGGCTTTCTGATTACTTGCAAATCCACATAAGGCTCACATATCACTCTCTTCCATTTTGTCAGTGTCTGACTTTGTTTGGCTGTTGTGTGAGTGATGAAAACTTAAAAAGCCATGTTCATGGGCCAGCATGTGGAAAAGCACTCCCAGGTTCACTCTGCCCTGAAAGGGCCAGAGGGTTATGTACACATTCTATACCCAAATAGACCTATTTGTCCACTCGTGTACATATTCAACATCACTAGACACTCATTTAAAAAAGTGTGTTGTGTGCTGACTTGATGGGAAGCCACAGGCTAAGTTCTCAGACACTGGCCAAGAAGACATGGGATCTAACCCATCCCTAGACCACAGGAAAAATACTTTTAACCACAGAGCTGGCTGCAAAATATTCTTTTTGTAGGAAACAAAATGTTTCCAGCCCTGGGATTTTTTTTTTTTTGGGTCCTTTCACTGTTATTGAGTAGGGAAGGCAAATGCTTAAGCCAGAGGCCAAGTAAACATCTAAGGAAACCAAAACCAGTTTCCTTTGCTGGAGAGTGGAACACACAGTAAATGAGTGGCACACTGGATGAGCCCCAGGCTTTCAGAGGCTTTGGGGGAGAAGTAACCCATGCAATTTTTTCTGTGTTTATGGCCTCAGTTAAGTCCTATTTCACTGCAGCTCCATTTATTGACTACATAGACTTGGGCAAGTTGCTCCAGTTTTCTGAGCCTCGGTTCTGTATCAAATGGGAATAGCAGTGACCTCATAGGTTAGATCAGTCCTAGAGGAATGAAAGGGTCTGACCAAACCATCCAGGCAGCAGTGGGCATGGGGTTGGGACCATGCAGACTGGCCTCAAACAGTAAAGAGACCTAAGACATCCTCCTCATAGAAAATTACATGTACTGTCAGCTGGCAGTAGATCTCAGACTTTGTGTCCCTCAGAATGGCCCAGGGATGTAGAAATGCAGATTTCTTAACCCCCTCCCCACAACAAGAGCTGCTGATTCAGTCTGGGAAGGCTCAGTATCTGGATTTTTAACAAGCCTTGCAGGTAGATTTCAAAAGGTATTCCTCTGACCACCTGTCAAGAAACGTTACAAGAGAAGTCTTCAGTCAAATAAATAAGCAGAGTGCAAGGACTGTTCTGCAGGTTAGCACATCCAAATAACATGGCAAACTCCCAAAGATAATGAAGGAATAGCTATCCCTGTTACATAAGATAGCACAGGAGGCGGAGCGTGATGACATTGCTGCTTCTTCATAGAACCAGAAAATGCAATCATCTTCTAGATCATTTCTCTCTCTTATAGAAGAGGAACCCATGACTCAGAATCATTTATCCAAGATCACATATCTCATTAGATACACAGCTGGGACTTGATTATAAAATATCCTTATCATTTTTACAATGGAAAATATTTTTCTTGGTATCTAGAGATGAAGATGGTGGCTTATAAGTGTATACTACATTCTAGAATCCATGAATTCATCTTAATCTCTCAAAGAATTTAAAAATCATCTTAGATTTCTGATACACTCAAATGCAAAAGTCCTTCTATGATAATTCTGGGACTGTGATTAATTTCATAGACTCCTTTGTAGGCTAATAAAGAAAGCTTGGTCAGAAGAAAGAACTATCAATGTCATAATGCTGGACATTTCAGAGATCCCAGGAATTATAGTTAGATGTGTGTACAGCACCCACTTCTATCTGCTTCCTTCAATTCTACTCTTTTACTATATAATTTTGCTTCATTAAAATCCTTCTCTTTTAATAGAAAATATATACCTGACCTTAAGGTCTAGAAAGCTTCATGTGTCAAACAACCACATAAGTATCCTGGTTAGTGACTACTATGTTAAAAAATTTGCGAGCTTCCCCCTACACAGCATGCAAATAAATCAATATGGCATTGGATTCAGGTCGTTTTCAAAAGGATGCAATTTCGGCTTTTCTCTGTAATGATGGAACATGTAAAAAATCTCTAATGTTTCTGGGGTCTTGTCTCTATGAACTAGAAACCATGATCACTTTCTTCCTCTTGGTCCAACACTGAAGGATCTGAACAGGCATATGAGTATAGATCCTCTGTTTCTACTTTTCTTTGATGAATGTTTTAAGGGAGCAATAATCTTCATCCTCCAACAGAATTCCTTCTGGACTTTATTTGGCAGGGGGAGGGCTATACCTGGAATTGAACTCAGGGGCATCCAACCCCTGAGCCACATCCCTAGCCCTATTTTGTATTTTACTTAAAGACAGGATCTCACTAAGTTGCTTAGTGCCTCGCCATTGGTGAGGCTGGCTTTGCACTCGCAATCCTCCTGCCTCAGCCTCCTGAGCTGCTGGGATTACAGGTGTAGGCCATGGTCCCTGATACAGAATCCCTTTATGAAAGTGGGCTTTGAAGTGTGAGCAACATGGCAGTGCAAACCATGACCTGTTTGAAGAAAACCAATAATGTATTCTGCAGCTGGATGTTGCCTGCCCTCATTAACAATCTCAGAACACTCCAATTTATTGTTAGTAACAGTGGCCCTACAACATTGTCACTCTTGCAACCATTATTATTAGCCAAATAGGGCTCAAGGAAGGAAAATTATAGGAGTGTCCTTATAGACTTCTGAGAGGGCATATGAATTAGAATCCAACTGTATCACTAATTACTTAATAATTCTTTCCTTCCTGGAGGGAATTCTGGTCTTTGGAGCAGTTCTTCTGTGCTATGTCATCATGCCTCTTCTATGACATGAACCCATTAAAGGATGGGAGCCTGCTATTCTTTCCACAAGGGAAGAGCAGTTTGGATGTGTACATACAGATCCTGGAACATTTCAATGCATCTCTTTTAGAGGAGATCCTTTTGGTCTCAACTCTCAGTCCCCACGAGACATTATTTCCAGCCATTAAAATGTTTCCTGAGCTTAGATACATCCGGAAAGTTTTGGAAAATCCTACAGGAAGGAGACTGAGCCAAAAGAGCTCCTTTTCTCATGCCATGCAGGAAGCACTGTGCAAAATGTTTGCCCTCCAAGACAGCCCAGTCCAGAAGCCCAACTCACAGGGCTGGAGAAATATGGTACATAGATGAGTCCTTTGGGGAACAGGGCCAAGGAAGAACAGATTTGGGTTCCTATATTAACCATGTGCCAGAGAGCTTATGTAAGACCCATATTTGTCAAGGTCTGTCAGGAAAAAACAGGACTCATCCCAGGCAGTTCAAGAGAGAGAATTAATTTGGGGAACTAGTCACGAATATGTTGGAAGAGTTGAAAGGAAAATAGAAGACAGCAAGACATCCTAGAGTTCAGTAACAAGAAGCTACTACCATCCCCAATCAAGAAAGAGGTGCTACTGCTGGAGCCCAGAGGCTGATGCTGCCCAGCTGGACCTGGGACAACTAAGGTATCATGGAGGAGGAACTAGTCTCCCTGCCTGAGACACTACCAGAAAGTAGGCATGGAGAGGGGACAGAAATACATGGCTTCTCTCATATTTCTTCCCTTCATCCTACCCCCAGGGACCAAACTGACCCAGAAGCAATAGAAAGGTACCCTGAGAAATGCAAATTATAGGGGTCAGTTCCCTATGGTGCCAAGCAGAGCAGAGAAGGACAGGGGTGTGGATCTAAGAACAAACGAGCCATTGACTAGCATGACCCATAAAGCAGGGATTCCTAATTCCCAATTTGCAGATGGGTATCTTTTAGAAAATCTTAAAGTCTAAACTATTGGTTCTCCAAATTAGCTACTGATGCCACAGCCTTGGATTTTAAATTTGCCAGAATTCAGTGGGAAGGAGACATGGCTATCCATAGGGCTCTCTCCTCCTGAGTTAAAGAGTTTTACTGCAAATAGTTTGGATCCTTCTCTTTCCCTAGCAGGCATCTCCAAACTTTTCATTTTTCACATGTTCTGATAACCATTGTCTCTGATTAGAAACCAGAGTTCTAAAAGAAAGAAACAGCATTAAGGGTGGAGGAAAAAGAAGAAGGGGATAACAGGCTAGAAGCAGTGGTAGGAGTCAGGGAGAAGGCAATTTTCACTCTGATTCTGTGCAAATTTTGAGAAATCCTTTTGGGTCTCCAAACTAATGGCAGTCATTGAATTCTGAGTGGAAGAATGAAAGCAACCATACTATGCTATATAATCAGGGAAACACACGTCTCAAGCAGAGTCAGCTCTTGCCTCCCTCCTGGGTCTGTTCTTTCTGCTGTACCAGCCTATTTCAGTGAGCAGTGACCTCATCCACTCACCTACTGCATCAGAACCACCCCTTCTCCCCTACGTGCTTAAATGCTATTAATCCTGTCTCCTTACCATCTCACCTCTTCCTTCCTCTCTACCTTCATGGCCACTGTCTCCTCAGGCCCTCATTTCCATGGAACCTATTTCTAATCCTTTTAAATCCACATGGCAAACTTGCACAGGGGAGCCTTGAAAGTGCAGGTATGTTATGGCCATGACTGGGCTTCTGAGAACCTTTGCAATCAAATCTGGTGTACCCTTCCTTTCCTTGGTAAATGACAGGCCCCACCATCTCCCCACAGACACACCATTCAATGCAGCACTGAAGGAGCACCCTTAGCAGTTCCCATCTCAGGGCCTTTACTCATGGTTTCTCCAGCCCCGATCTACCTGGCAAATACCAAAATGCCTTTTAAGTTTTGCCTCAAATATCACCCTTTCCTCTGAATCCTTCTCTGACCATCCCTTCACTACTAGGAGTTTAACCAGCCCAAGGTTCATGCCCACACTGTACTCTCTACAGTTCCCTCATACCTTCTTGTATTTATTTACATGTCTGCTTCTCTCTCCTAGGTATTCTCCTGTAATAGTATGGTTCTTTAGGACAGGAAATTGGGTTTCATTTGACTTCATATTCCTAATATTTGGCACAAATTATCTACCTGAAAAAGATCTAAATGTGGAGGGAAAAAGAAGGAGAGATGGAAGAAAAGTGGTGTCTAACACAAAGACAAAGAACACTTACTGGTCTTGTCTAAGTGAAGACCAAAGAATTAGAAGAGGACTCATATCTTGGTCACAGCACAGACAAAGGCACTATTACGATTCCCATTTGTAAAAGACTTGTCACAAAAGATTTCAAGCTGCAATGTGTACTGTCCATTTGGTGCTTCTATTAACAGTGCCACACACTGGGTAATCTATAATGAGCATAAATTTATTTCTCATAGCTCTGGAGGCTGGCAAGGCCAAGGTTGAGGGGCCTCCATTTGCAAAGGCCTTCCTATGTCATCATGTGGTAGAAGGACAAAGAGAGGGAGGGAGAGAAACTCATCTTTACAAGGAACTCACTCCTACCCTAATAGCCCTAATCCATTTATATGGGCAGAGCCCTCATCTCTAACCACCTCCTAAAGGTCCCATCTCTTAATCCTGTTTAATGGCCACTAAGTTTCTAACACATGCTTTTGGGGGGACACATTCAAACTATAGCATAATTTTTTTCTGAACTGAGGAAAAATATTAAATTTTAAAATTTAAAAATTTTAATTATTAAAAGTAGCCGGGCGCCGTGGCTTAAGCCTGTAATCCCAGCACTTAGGGAGGCTGAGACAGGAGAATCGCGAGTTTAAAGCCAGCCTCAGCAAGTGCGAGGCTCTAAGCAAGCAACTCAGTGAGACCCTGTCTCTACATAAAACACAAAATAGGGCTTAGGACGTGGCTCAGTGGTCAAGTACCCCTGAGTTCAATCCCTAGTACCAAAAAAAAAGAGATGAAAAAAGTGACCAAGGCTTCAAAGATGCCATGGCAGTCCCTCATTTAACTTATCTCTCTGAGTTTTCTTGGAAAATACTTGGCCTTTGGATAATCACAACATGTAGAAAGATTCCCTACGCAGTGAGGTCCTACAGACTCCATTTTAATTCCAACTAATATTACAGGCAGCTCCTGAGAAGGACTGACCTTCTCAAATCAGTGGGGTCAAATGCAGACAGATCCTCAGCAAAGCCAGTCACGGTGGTGGGGGATGAGGGTGGTATAAAAAGGCAAGGCCAGTGCCAGAATGGGGCCACAAGTAGGAAATAGAGATCAAAAGAAGCTAACATTCCAATGCAGGTCAGCATAGGACAGCATGTCTGGAAAGAACACTGTATAAATAGCTACAAATATGAGAGAACAGTTTGGCGTAAGCACAGCTGTTGAAGGGTTAGAGGCCATGTTGGACCTGATAAACCTTTCTGTTTTAAGGAAGCACCAGTAAAGGAACATGGAACAGTCAGAGAGTTTTCCCATTTCACTAGACATTGACTCTTCATTAGGGCACTGGGATAGTGCTTTCAGAGAAGAACAGACAATTCAGAAAGGATTTAGAGGAAAACCTTGATATTCGTTGCTATGTGGGAAAGTGAATTTGCAAGAAAAAGTGAAGGAATAGGTATCATTAATATGTCATTCTCTATCATTTACAAAGGAAGGGATATATCTTTGGGGTACACCATGATACTCCTTGGGTCCTGCCACTTCTCACTGGACAGATAAGCACAGAGACCCCGGACAGATAAGCACACGTCTGTCCACACTGTGAGTAAGACTCCACAGAGATTCTCTCTTCTTTGATAGTAAATGGCAGAACACTGAAGCCAAACCCAGGACATGAAAAGATGTTGGCTGGAAAGGCCAGAGCTTGGAAGCTGAGGGAAGAAGGACCAGGACATCTGGCTAAATGGCAAAATTCAGGGAACCAAGTTCTGTGGAGCCCATTCTTTCTTGAGAGTGTTCTGTTGCCATACAGAGCTACACAGTTATAGGAAATAACTAATGATTATTTAACAAAGATTGAAACAGTCTCAAGGCAATAGGGCATTTCACTCTTTGAAGGAAGCATTCTACCTAATATTGGGAGGCTACCACCCCATAGGATTGAAAGAAGAAATGATCTCTAAGTCACATGTATAAATAACCTTATATTAAGATGGGACTCTTGTCAGATAAAGGTTAAGAACCCAGGGATGTAGAGTAAGGAGTGCATATGTGTGACTGGGGTGAGGGGTGGGGACAAAGGAGAAGGAAATTTTGCCTTTGCTCCCTTAGAAGTCATGTGATTTAGAGCGAAAATTTAAAGCTCTATAAACTTCAATGTACTCATCTATAAAGCATATGTAGTAATACCTACCTCATAGAGTTGTTGTGAGGCTTGAACAAGAAAGTGCCCATAAAGTACTTGGCAGAGTAATTGGCACAAAGGAAACTCTCAATAAATGCTTGGGTAGACAAAGCAAAGCAACTAGAGGGCCAGGGCTGTGGGGGCTTTGGGTGGATTGTTCCCAATTCTTCCCAGATATACCAGGCACCTCAATTCTAAGTTTCTAATTTGTAAAGATGTGTTTCTTCCTGGAGGTTTGATACTCTGAGAAGAATCTGGTGAGAGTCTGTGGATCATAATCTCAGCTCAATCTCTCATTGCCAACTCTGAAAGTTTGAGAAAATAGGCAATGGGGTACAACCACTGTAGCTTGGCTCTCCAAAGGTGTTCTCAAAATCATAGTCCCTTAGGTAACAATAAAACAGGAGTCCAAGACTCAAAAGCACACATGGTTTTTGTCCAAGATGCCAGAACTCTTACATTCTGCCAAGCCAAGAAGGGAAACTTCCAGAAAAAGACCCTCAGTGGAAAAATCTCTGTTCCAATCATTTTAACCCTAAGGCAGTTACCAGGAGCCACCGGGGACAGGGAGCTGGGCAAAAGAGTAGGAGGAAGGTTAAGCGAAGGAAGGAGTATGCCAACTCTGTGGAACCTGAAAACTCCAAGTTACTTAGGCCAGGAGAAATCAGGAAAACCCAATGACTTCTATTGTATATGACAATCAATCATGCCTTGGACAATGTGAAACATATCATAAAATGGTAACACAATAGGGCTTATGCAAATTCAAACTGAATGCTTTTGATTTGATTCATTTTCTTTCACACTTCCATCCTTTTTCTGCATCCCATTCTCCTGCTCCTAACTTCATAGCTATTAAAATGCTGGAAAGGCCTGAAGCCCGAAGACTCTACCTATTGCCCATCAGTGACCTTGAAAAAGGACTAGAAATGCAAACCAGCATTGTACTATGCTGTGCACCTTCCAGCCATAGGGCCCTCAGGAGAGAAGCAGAGGCCATAGGCCCAGGCCGTGGACCACCCTACCATCAGGATTCTTCCCTAGGAACATAGCCAGAACATAGTGCTCTAAGCTGGACCTGCCCTGGCCCCACGTGTGACAATCTGTGGTTTTCAAATCACATACATACAGCAAAGAGCATTTCTGGATCAGTAACGTGCCAGGAGTATTTCCAAGTCAAACAATGCCAAGAACCAGAGAAAAAACAAGAAGGAGCTCATCATCTCCTTCCTTTCATGTCTCTGTCCTGTAGTAGGGGATGCCATTTTCGTATGTAACCCAGTAAGCTTTGCAGGTAAGCTAAATGACATTCTAGATCTAATCGTCCTTAGGGAGAAGGTAGAGAGAAAGATAATAAGGACCACCCATCACAAGCCAAAAGAATTATCATCAGGTCAAGACTTCATTTTCTAGCATCTCATTTTATTCTTGAATTAAAAAGATTAAAAGAACAACAAAACCCCTTACATCTCAGAGAACATGGTAGATGACAAAAAGAACTTGAGCTATACTAACTTAGATGCAAATCTTGGTATTACTATTGAATAAAGTTATTTATCTTTCTGTCCAGTTTCTCCATCTGTAAAAATAAGACAAGGTGCATGGAAAAGGTTGTTGTGGGGATTAATGGAAACAATACATGTGAAAGCCTCAAACCTGCCACCTGCCACCCTATAAGCACTCAATAAAGGCTAATTCCATTCCATTCCCAGAAAATAAAGAAGGTTATGCAAGGTTCTAAATTTGCATTGCCTGGAATACTGGTACCAAGACATATTCTTCACTATCAATTAGGGGACACAGAGATAGTAGGAAATAGGTCCCACACAAGCGGCCTCCTGCCTCCATTCTTCTGACTTGCTCTGCCTTTTCAAAATAAAGATGCAGAGACTCAAAAATGTGATTACCACAAAGTTTCTCCCATGCTGAGATCAGACAAACAAAAGGCCAGAAAACTCTGGTTCTCCTAAACCATGGCACATCTTGAGCCTATTAAAATGGGCAATGGGAAGCTCAGGGTTTAAGGGCGCCACTTCATGAACTCAAATGACAATTTGTAGGAGACAGGCAGCCATGTTGTCTGTAAGAAAAGTCACTCGATTGGGAAGTTCATGCTCATGGTGAATTCAACTTAGGAAGAGTCACTTAGTCACATGAATGAAGTCGAGAATTTTATCTTGAAAGTCGACTTTTATCTTGAAATGCATTGCAATTGGGGTAAGATGGTGCTTTTTAAAATTTTTTTTTCCTAAAGATTTCTGTAGAATCTCTTTTATGAGCTACTGAAAGTCTTAGGGGACTTAAAAATCACATCACCTGCAAACCCAGTAATTTGGCTGGGTTTGGGGACTTTTTTGCCCCGAGTCCTCCAACTGAAAGTCATCAGGTAAAGTGAAAATAGCAACAGGTTAGGAACTGGGAGAATTGAATTCAATTCCATTTTTTCTACTTACTAATTGTCTGACCCTGAATAAATCATTTAACCCCAACTGTTTACCCCCATCTGTAAAATGAAGGGGTTAGAATAGATTTACAGGACTAAGGACAAACCACCCACATGAGATTCACCCAAAGTGCTAAAAACCGCAGACCCTGGGCTTGGCCCTGTCCTTACTGAATTCATCATTGGAGGCAGGGCCTGGAATCTTCTAGATAAGAGTCATTGGGTAAAGAGATCTCTAGGAGGTATCTCAAATGAGATACTGTTATTCTAAATGTTCTTGCTGTAGTGATTTGTTTGAAAGACAGTTAATAGTCTATGCACATATTGAACCCTTCTTTACTTTTTACTTTCCCAATCAACAACTTGCCCCATTTTCTTTCTACTCAGAGCTAAAGAACCAAGGATAAAATACAGCATCCTGTCCAATCGTCATTCCCAAATGAGCCAAATATTTTTCACTGTCCTTGACTCTCAGGTCACTGCCTTGTTCAAGAAATCTTGTAGCTGTTTTCTACGTTGTTTCCTACTGCAAACATTTTTCTTTCCTAGGCAGACAAATAGGGCTGTTAAGTTTTGTTCCAAAGCCCTGTATCTCTTCTATTTCTTTCAATAGTTCAGATTTCTCTAAAAATTTCTCACCCAGGTATTTGGCTTAGTTTACTTATTAGCAAGTTAGAGCTGGAAGGATCACAGCATAAGGGGATTTGAAACCAAACAGTATGTAAAAATAAAATTAATCAGAGCTGGAGGAGAATAACTAAGATGGTGAGATGAGTGGCTCATTATAGGGGAAACCACTTTTCAAACACTTGTCAGTGGACCTGTCATTTGGTCCCAGATGGCCAGAGATCATGATCCTTAAGGACAGAAATAAGGACATGTAATAAGTTTGCCATAAAAATAAACATATTCAGTTTAAATACAAAAATGCATGTATTCTTTATTCACAGATACATCTGTCCTGCTTTTTGATGTTAAAGTGTCTTTTTTCTTTCTTTTTGAAATGGAGATAACCATTAATCTTATAACTTTTCAATAAAAATGTTTTGTTTTAATTTTTATTTAAACTGTTCTTGGTCCCCAAGGGATCAAACTCTCCTAAGAAAGATTGACTCCTCTCCGGTGAAGAAACATATTCTATCATAGCTGAAGCATCGGAAGAGAGACCCCCAGCAGAGGCACAGGAGAAACTGTACCTATGCATTTTCAATTAGTAATTTCTAATGACACCTTTCTTAAGACAGACCTCTCTTGGGGAGGGGATGTAGCTCAGTGGTAGAGCATCTGCCTTGCACTCACAAGGCTTTGAGTTCAATTTCCAGTACTGTAAAAGAGTTTAGAAAAAAAAAAAGTGCTTTCTTTACTGAATTTTATTGAAGCCCATTCAGAGATAGTGATTTCATGGGCACATTGACTTTTTTCAAAGGGAGCCCCGAGTTCCTTTGTAGGTGGTAGGAAAGATATAGATATTCTTGTCTCAAATGTGGAGATACTGTCCCTCTCTGACACAGCCCATCTTATGCTCTGCTGAGTTACCAACTCACTGCATTCATTTGTGGTTGCTGCAGGCTTTCAGGTGGGACTTCCTCAGATTTCAATACATTTGCCTGGTGACCTGAGGAAAAAAATCCTTTCAGTCACCTTTTTCCCAATCTGTTCAATATCTATTAGAACACTTCTGATGGAAGAGTGTGGCAGGGGCTTTGATTCTGCACTTGAGCAGCTCTAGAAAGAGAGGAAATATTTAAACCCAAGGCAATTTACTTGGGATTCTATGTTCCCTTTGCTATTTCTGCAGATATTTCTGCTTAAAAAGGATTTTCTTCTACCTCTGCAGCACTGCCAAATTTGCCTTTGGCTGAATCCAGTCTCTCTCTCTCTCTCTCTTTCCCTCTCAACACACACACACACACACACACACACACACACACACACACACACACACAGAGTCTCCCTGCCTAAGAACAGCGGATGAGCTAGGGGGGAAAACAAGAGCACATGTTGATTTGGAATCACTCTGCCCAGGGAAAGGGATTCATGTCAGAGTTAGGGCAACTAAGCCTGATCCCTCTTTAGAGGAATCTGGGAGTAAGGAGACATACAGTGTGGCTTATATCAGGTAAACCATCATCTTCAGTGTTTCTCTTTGGGTGAATATGGGTATAATCATGGTATTCTGCTCCAAATCTACCTTTCAGCTTACCTGAGAGAATATTTTTATCATCTTTTCTTTGGTTATTCTGTCATTCATTAAGCCTTCCCAACCACAAAGAGGGGAAGTTAAGACTTGTAGAAGATGGTAACAAAGATTTCTGCCCTTTCCACCAAAGTCCTCATGCCACTTGTTTCTGAAAGTGGCTGCAGAAACCTTCCCTCCTGGGCTTCAGTCTATGTTTAGGGCCCTGGCTCACTTACACAAAGGAATTCCTACTAGGATTCTTGGGAAAACCTGGCTCCCATCCATTCATAGCCCCCAGCAGACTGGTTCTGCATAAAAGTATTTCTATATTCAGTATTCTTATGATACTTCTATAAAGATATCTGCTTGTAATTGTCAAGATTTTATGCTGAAATTTTTTACTGACAATTACTAATGCTTTAGAGGAACGATTAGACTGTAAAACTCAATTTTTATGGGTAAGAGTGATTCTAAATCGGCAGTGTGTCCTTCCTCAAGACTGGGAGGGCTGGGGTTGTAGCTCAGTGGTAGAGTACTTGCCTAGCATGTGTGAGGCACTGGGTTTGATTCTCAGCATCGCATATAAATAAATAAAATAAAGATCCATTGACAACTAAAAAGTATTTTAAAAAATTGGGTTCAGAGCCAGGCACAGTGGCACACGCCTGTGTAATCCCAGTGACTCTGGAGGCTGAGGCAGGAGGATCGCAAATTTAAGGTCAGCCTGGGCAAGTTAGTAACACCCTGTCTCAAAATAAAAAATAAAAAGAGCTGGGGATTAAGTTCAGTGGTAGAGCACCCCAGAGTTCAATACTCAGTACCACTCCCCAACACAGAAAGAAAGAAAAGTAGACTGGGTTTACATATAGCTATAAGGAATTTCTTTCTTTTTCTCTTTGAAATAAGCATATCGAATATGTAAGTGTCAAGCATTGTCCTTACCTCTGAGGGTACATGGATAAAAGTTCAGTCATAGACCTCAAGGGGCACATAATTCAGGGCTGAAATGTATAAGAATAGAAGTGCCAGGTGCAACTTGAGGAAGAGGGGCTCATGAATGCTGAGTGTCAGGGAAGTATCCACAGTGATGGCATTTGAGTCTTTGAAAATACAAAATGGACACCAAGAGAAGAATCGCAGCACCAGAAAAGAAAAACTGAATACTCCCAAGATGCAGAAAAACCAAGAATTGAGAAAAGCCCATGGATGCAAGTGAGGATCAGGAGCTTGAGGAAGAATGTTCATTCTGTCAATAATTTACTGGTGTATCCTTCAAGTGTTCTGCAGCTTCAGGGTACCTTCTAAATAGAAGATGAAAATATTATTATAAAGTCCATTTACATAAATCTCCTATATGAAAAAGTCACTTCTTTCCAATTTGTTGAAATAAGAGAGTCATAATATTTATTTCATCAAGAGGGTGTGAGGCTTAGTCAGGATTAATTTATTTCATTACTCCTTCTAGGACACTTCAAAATTCATATAATCCCTTATGTGGTTTGTAGGAAGAGACTTCATGAGATTTTGATGAGAAATATTATGAATGTTTCATCAGGGTTTTGCATCATTCTTTCAAGTATAAGCTTTTCCAGTCCCTCATCACAAGGTACCTAGCTCAATGAGAGCTTCCCAAATACAAGCCTTGGCCAATCCCCTGCATGCTGCTGCCTCTTTAAAAACTCCAGAATTTTCTTTAGTAGTAGGGCTCTCTACCTCCTCTATGTTTAATTCATGATACTCTTATAGTATACACTATTCACATGCTTATGTTTACCCAAGTAGACTGTGAACAGCCAGAGGGTATCAACTACCTTTCTTTGTCCTTTGACTCTCTAGTATCTTACATGCAGAGATGTAGCAGACAAGAACTAGCAGACAAGAAATGATTCAATAGTTTTATCAACTGAACGAGTGCTCGAACCCTCTGCTCTGGTTACCCTGTGCCACCTGAGGCCGTGTCCACCTTCCTAATTTTCTTTTGGGCTATTCACCTGCCCCAGCACATCCCTTTTCTGACCAACCTAGGGTCATCTATTATTTAAGGCAAGGGTTCTCAACCTTAACCGCACATTGTAATCACTTAGGCCAGCTTTATAAATGAAATGAACACTGATGCGTGGGCCCCTACCTCATCCCTGGTAGAGATTTAAATTTCACTGATCAGGGTGGGGCCCAGGTATTGGTATTTTATAAATGCTTCTGTGATGAATGTGAAATGCAGTGGGGTTTAAGGTGATACTCAAGTCTCATCTTCCAGAAAGACTTATGGTGTCTCTGATGATTTCACTTTCCTTAGGATTTAAAGTATTTACTGTTTTAATCATTGATTAGATAAAAAATAAAATGCTGCCTTGTGACTGTATCTCAGTATTCCTTAGTTCTTGAACTCTTATACTGTATTTGATTGTTCATGAATTTGTATATATGTATCATCTTCCTCCCTACACCAGAAGCAGCTTAAGGCAAGAACTGTGTCTTCTCCTTCCTGGCATCCCCATGCCATGCACATCATGGATCCAGGCATATTTTTGATAATTTAAAACAACAGCAACAACAACAACAAAACTAGTAGAGGCCACTTTAATGCTGCTCTAAAGACATGTCTTTGGTAAGAATAAAAATGTTGCAAAAAGGGTGAGGCAGGATTGAAGCAGAGTAGGAAAATGGTAAATGAAAGTTCAATGGAAAAAAAAAGCTAAATTAGTCCAAAAGAAAATGCTTCCTGGTTTGTAAAGTGGGTTTTTGCAAACATTGAAGCAGATAAACAAGAGAATTAACTTGGCTTGTGCCCTGATAAGACTTCTTTTTTACTATATAGTTTTACAAAGTTCCAGGGTATAAAGAAAAAAAATCAGCCAGGGAGGACTCCTTCCCTTGGACTATTCAATTCAGCTCTTGGGTTAATCAGCTTGAAGATCTGCCCAGCTTGACCTGACCTCCTTCCAGCCCTGTGATCCCAGACTAAGCCTCACATTCAAGAGCTCTGGTGTAGAGCTCAGTGTCATAGAAATGGGATAAAACATAATCCTTATTCTATAACCTTGATCCCTTGGTATAGTGGCCTCTGCTTGAGGACTGAAAAAAGTCCTATAAACAAAAATTTGTACCTGGTATCTTCTCCAATGGCTGGTGTCCCAGAGGTATGACTGTCCTATAATGACCAGAAACACTGTCCTACTAAGTAGTGTCATAAGAAAGTATTATTTGGTACAATTACCTTAAAGTCTGGTTTTAAAGTATTGTTTGTGCACATATCACTGAAAAGACTTATCTTCACATGGCTTCAATACTTGGTCATACATAAAGCAGGACCATGGGAAAGCCTCACTGAATCACTAAGCCTACCCTCTACTAAGGCAAGATAAGGTCATCAGGTAGAGACATGTTCTCCACATCTAACTTTATTCTAGTTATTGGGTCACAAATGAACAACTCATTCCCCAAAGCATGCTTATTTCTACAGTGTAGTTAAATATATGTTCTTTTGCCTGGTTTGGTCATTTTTACACTGGCCATATTTTATATTAATTGTTAATGATTGTTTAAAAACATGATTCAAAGGCATTTAAGTCTGCCCCTGATTGATTAGTAATAATAGTACAAGTTGTCCTTTGTAGATTAAGATAACATCACTGACCCGTCTAATAGGATATGAGTTGATAGACTGTCACTGATCCATCCACACTTTGCCCAGTTCTTCTTGTGACCAGTGGCCTGCATTTGACCTTATCAACCAAGAGCAAAGAGCCACCAAAATCCTCCAGTTACCAAAGAGATACAAAATAATAGCATTTGTCCTCCCAGCCATTTCCTGTTGACATTGACAAAATGGAAAGAACTGGATTAGTTATTACAAGGAAAAGAAAACTGTGGCTCTAACTTCTTTATCTACTTACAAATTCTAACTGGAATTAGTAAAATTAGGATCTGGGAGCCTCAAATCCATGACACTGTATATAAGAGACCAAATCACAAATTCAGGGTGTATTACAGAAAGACTGCCATCTAAAATCTAAAACAAATTTGGGGAAAAAAACCCCACAGACATAAACTATAGGTTTTCAAGAAGTGGGTAAAGGATTCATGAAATGAATGAATCAACACTGATTCACAAGGAATTCTGCTCCCTCTAATGCAGTTTAGACAGGCATACTTGACAGTCCTGATAGCTGCAAACAAAGCTTATTTATCATAATTTACCACCTAGGGTACAAACCAAAGGTCATTAGGTTCTCCAGGAATATTTCTGGTTGTGTTCCAAAGGGAAGAGAAATGATGGAGCCCAGGATACCTGAATCATTGGGGGAAAGGTATCACTGAGGTAATGAGCATGCCAGGGCCTGAGAACACAAGAATGCTTCCTGAACAGAAATAAGTCCATCTATCTTCTCAGAACAGGGCTGACCTAGTAACCAAGCTGGAATACCATTTACACAGTCCCAAGAAGATCCAGAATCCTCTCTCCTGTAACCAAGGGCATTCATAAAGTTATGCCTAGAACAGGCAAGGGCTCACATCTGTTTTTCATGATTCCTGTCACCTTGAAAAGGAGCCTTTTTACCTAATGGAGGTAAAGGCAACAATACCCTACTCCCATCTCCAGAAAGGATCATGAGTACAATAGTTCATACTCTTTAATTAATAACCTGAATTTGCCATATACTTAGCAAGCTGGGCAAATCTGGCTTCTGAATTCTGCCCCATTCAAAACACCCTTTTTCTTTCTGCATGCAGGAGAGACAGTGATTAAATCTGGTGACATAGCAGAACAAAATCAAGGTGAGATGTTAGAAAAGAATTTCCTGATTATGAAAAACATCAGACTATGGTATTCCTTTCTCTGGAGTACAGACAGAAGATGGAGAAAGAGATAGACAGTATAGCTTTCTGGATGAAAGTGGAGGATCTCACTTGGAGTCAGGATAGAAACTGTGAATAGGGAGCTCTGAGGAAGTCATCATCCTTTTCAAGGTCGCTCTGGCACCATTCAGCACTTTACACTACAGGTTTATGCAATAATGTAAAAGTACCCGGGATCTGGGGAAAAGTTCATTTACTTAGCGGGATCTGTTTAGCCTAAAATTCTCTCTCTCTCTCTCTCTCTATATATATATATATACACACACACACACACACATACACATATATGATAATGTCACTAAAAGCACAGTCAGCATTTAATTTACACACAAATTATCTAGTCCTCAACAAATATCTAAGTAGAATGACCATTTAGAGACAGAGAATTTGAAAGCTCTAGAGGTGTGGTTCTTGGTTATTGCAAATATGAGGGGAAATGCTAACTTCCTGTGATTTATTCTCACATTGTTTTCCTGTGTGTGACTACCGCCCTCACTTCACTATAACTACCATTGAGCAAGCAGGGTTTCTCAATGTACCCTTGCCAGTGTTGGCCCAGGATGGACAAAGTGGCCATCACTTTCAGAAGACACTCTGATTTCTAGGTACATCTTATTCTCTGACCTTGACAGTGAAGAGAAAACTGTCAAAACACTTACCTGTCTTCTCTTTGAATCAAGGTCCTGGAGAATCAGTCGGGTGTTCACACTGTGACTCCAAGTGTTTCCTAGGGCGGCAATTACACAGCTGGATCCAGAAAGGTCTGAAATGAGACAAGGCAAAACCATGTTTATGGATGACCTTTCTTCAAATAGTATTTCACATAAAAAATATCCAGTTATTACTCGTTACGTAGAGAGTACTCAGAGGCTTGGTTCATCAACACAGAAGTCAATGAATTAGAATAGGAGGGCGTTAAGGAGCTTGAGACTGAAAATTAAAATCAGCATGTGTTTCCTTTAGCCTCTGTGAAAGTGACCACCACTGGACAATAGCATTTATATGCTGATGAGGTTGTATTATGAAGCACCTTGGAGCCATTGCTAATAATCAGTCAAGCCCCTCAATACCCTTGGCAGAAAAGCCAGTCATGAAATAATCTTAATTTAATAGAGTTGTTAGACTTTTTTTAGCTTGATAAGAATCTTAACTCAATTTTCCTTATCACATAGGAAAAAGTGGTAGCATATACACATAAAATTCCTTTGCCCTCCTACCCACTGTACACATATACACACCCAGAAGGGGAATCTGGAAGATCTTGACATTTCACTTCTAGTCTAATTTAGACAGCCCTATTCCAAGAGAAACATTCCTTTAACTTCTAAGACTTTCTTGTTAGGGGGAGGATCTGAAGTAAGCTTCATCTAAGTTCCTTGTCTTCTCCAGCTTGTACTAAAATGATTGTCTTCCATCTCCAGTTTTATTGATTCCTCTTGACATGACAAGAAAAGAACCATTCCCACTCCTTTCCCACATTCTTCCTCCTTCAGGGAGGAAGTCCCACCATGAGAAGTCCCACCATGAGAAGTCAACCCCCGCTACCATCCTGGGGTCTCCTCTGAACTCTCATGCCCACTTTGGCCCTGGGCCATGGCAGGAATCCTGGCCTGGGGCAGGGGATGTTGGACATTTCATCTGCCTCAGATCCTCCAGATACCATTTCTTTTCATCAAGGAGACTAAGGCAGAGAAACTGAATTCCACTGAAATATCTAAAACAAAATTAGGACTTAGTGTCACCTTTTCATTCCCTACTTGCATCATCTGATTTGTACCCCTCAGTGTGGAGTAGGAATTGGTCCTTTTTCCAGGCCAGATATCCTTCAGGGTGGTCTGCCAACTGCACATGGCCTTAATCTTCTGGGTCCAAATGCTACAATGGATATATGGCATTCAGTGATTATTAGCTGGAGGTGACTTTGTTGGCAATGTGTAACTGAGAGTGCTACTGGCATTTAGAGGATAGAGAATGGTGATGCCATTAAACATCCTATAATGCAAAGAGCAGTCCCATGACAAAGAATTATCCAGTCCCAAATAGAACAATACTAGGTTGTGAACCCCTGGGTTAGATAATACCAGTAACATTTATCTTTCCTGGTTCAATCAGGTCCAGGTATAAATTAAGATGGAACTCAGTAACAGGTCTCCACAAACAGGGATTTCAGCTTGAAGGAGAATTTAGTATAGGAAAGAATAAAATTAGGGGTAACCTTGGTTCATCATGGATGATATTCAAAATATGCACAAATTAATGTGAACACAAATAATGTTCACATTTGATCTGATTGCCCCATTCCCCTATTTAAAATCCTCAGTAATGCTCCATGCCTGAGGATAAAATACCTACTTCTGAACAATGCATTTTGGGCACTTCATCATTTGCCTCCCTCTCTGTGGCCTCACTTCTCTAAGCTCTGTCATTGAATGGTGCACTATGACCTCCTGACTTCTCTGTCCTCATCCTCCTTGACCTCTTGTCAGCAGCTGATAGAGCATCCATTCTATTGGCCTTCTTTGCTTCTCCTTTTACATGTTGATTACTTCTTTCCTTGCCCTACCCTTTTCTCCCTCTCTACTTAGCTGTGGTGGACCTCCCCAGGAATCTGGGGAGACCAGATTTTTTTCCTACTATCAAATGCCTTCAGTGACTAAGAAGGTGAAGGTATTAGTAAAGAGCCCAGGTGTTGGCCTATTAATATGTAGAATATGTATTACCATGAAGAGATACACAGCCCTCTCAGTCTACCTTTCATTTTCCACTTCTTGATAAAGGCACTTTTTTTTCTGCTATAGGAAAATCAACACTTCAGGGGCAATAGCAACTATATTTGCATTTTAAAACGTAGCTTTGAGATAATTCACACATCATACAATTCACCCATTTGAAATGTACAGTTCAATGGCTTTTCCTGTACTCAAAGCATTGCTCAACAATCATCACAATCAACTTCAGAATATTTCATCAGCTCCAAAAGAAATCCCACATCCTTTAACCATTGTCCTGGGCACCCCATCCTTTGCCCCCAGCTCTAGGCAATCATTAATCTACTTTTTGTCTCTACAGAGTCATCAAGTGACTTTTAATCTTAGAATATCAGGGAGGAGAGTGGGAGTAATAGGGACTGTGGTGAATTTGATAAGTCATCCAGGATCTCAAGGGGCAGCCTCTGTTGTCACGTGGCAATGCAAGTTCATAGTTAACCATACCTTTTGATTTTTAAAAGAAAAGCCAGAAAGCAATATTTTATGTAAAATTTCCTAATTTTTAATATGTTAGCTTAATTTTTAAATTTTTGAGTTTTTAAGAACACACAAACATACTTGTGAGCCAAATAGTCTTGTTCCTATCAAGCTAGCAACTTCTACTCCATATGGCATAGTCTCACCATTGACAAACCCTGTGCACGTGATTTCTAAGCATCTGTCTCAACCTCTGACTTGTCTCAGAACCTGTTCTCCATTTTCAGCCACAAGAACTACAAGTTGGACTTATGAATTTTAGCACTGTCACTTCAATATCTTCAAAGCAAACTCATAACTTCCCATATAATTGTACTCTTCCTTTTCTTCAATCTTCCAATTACCTGGCTTGGAACTGCAGTTCCATTTTTACGTTTCTTTTTCTCCTATGCTTTTCACTTCAATATAGTGTGAAGTCCTATTGATTTATTTGTAAAATCTCACTTACATCCACTTCCTACCTTCCACCCCTCCTTCCCCAATCTTAGACCCACATTAGTTTCCACCTAGGGATGACCAAGTTAGATTTCTACCTGGTGTTCTTGCTGCTGTCAGCTTCTCCATACTAAAAGCCATCCTATTCTCCTACCCAATGAACTTTCTCCAAGAACACATGAGCACACTATTCTGCCACTTAAAACCAGCTGCTCAAAAACTTTCAATGGCTTCCAAACAACTTTAAGGAATTCTAAGTTCCTAAAATGGACATTAAAGGGCCTTCACCCTGTGTTCAACCTGCCTTTTGCACTTCTCTTCACTCCACTTCATATAGCCTTTGCTCCAACATAATCTCTTCTCCCCCAGTTCCCCTCTTTGTCTGGAATGCCCCTACATCCACATGTCCAAGACCTACCCTGCCTTCAATGCCACAGTCTGTGTGCCGACTTCTCTTATTGTTACAGAAATAGTCTTCCTCCTCTAAACTTCCATAATACTGTACTTCACTCTTTCACTCTGACACATTCTATCATAGTATTATATTTGTGTGCTTTTCTTATCACCCTTAGTATATATTTTAAAAGGGCCAGATGTATTTCTAATTTATGCCAGCATGCCTGACTGAACACAAAACATGAGACTCAGAGGATGCTTACTAATAAGTTATTTCACTAAACTTTGAGCCATATTATATACTCGCTATAGCAGTAGATTGAATTCTTAAACCTATCTTGCTTAAGTTAAAATTAATAGGTTTACCTTTTGCAAGCAAACTCTAGAAGCCAGTTGCTTACATGTTTAGTAAGGGATAGGATGAAGAGAGGTTGAGTTTTAAAGTTTGCCAAGAAAAAGCTCCACGTGAATAATCAGGAGTTGCTAATTGGTTAAGCACTCTTTTAGATAAACTGGAGTAGTTTCCCAGGTTTAAAGGAAGGCACAGGTTGTTTTCAGAGGTTAGAGCAGCATTTGGGCCAGCAGCAATTATTCAAAGAACTTCATGACACAAAATCAATTGAAGCAGCATAAAAAGTACAATATACTTGCCTCCACAACAGGTAAACTTAGGTCCCAACTAAGGGCCATGAGTGCAAATGACCACAGAAGCATTTCCATTGGAAACTGAGTAAGATTGAGATGTATTCCCAGGAGTCCTTACAAACATCACACCACTGTAAGAGCAACAGCAGCAAGGCCTTGAAAGTTAATGATGATAAAGACAATGTTTTTAAAAGTACTATACAATAGGCACTATGTAAGCCCTTTAATCAGGGGGCTTACATACTGTTTGAGTTTCATATCTTAGTTACATCTTTTTTGATCTTCACAGCAACCCTATGAGATAGATAATGTTATTCTTATTGACAGTCTGAGGCTGTAAGAATTAAGTCACTCCTTCAAGGTCACATGGCTGGTTAAGTCTTAACCACTACTTCTAATAGCCTTATCCAGGCTCATTATTTCTCTCAAGTCAAATATCCTGTTATTGCACTAAGTCAATGGGGTCCCTAGGGAGGGCTTAGAGAACTCAAAGGCCCATCTCTTTGGATGACACTGGCAGAGGTATGTTGTGAGAATCTTATCACTCATCTGAACTCTGAATGTCACTCGGGCTTCACACTCAGCTTCCTCTGTTCTGATGTACATTGATAACCTAGGGCAAGAGGTTTCCAGAAAGACAGCACATGTCCTGGCTTGGCAAATTATTTAACCTCACTCAACTGGCCCTGTGGTTGGATTCACGCACATCAGGTGGCCTGGAACTGACCCTCCCTTGTCAGAGGCTTAAAATCTGATCAGGACTAGGAAGATACTTCACTTACTAGGGCCTCTAATGTAGGAAAAGAATTGAAGGTGATTATGGTGGTAGGGTCACTTGAGATAGGGAGATGGAGAAACTGTCAGTTATTATAAATGTGCACCCTGATTTTCAACCAGAAAGCTTAGTGGTCTCTTAAGTCTGTTGACTTTCCAGCATTCCTAGGAGAAGGCTGGTAAAAATGATTATTAATGCTATTTATGAGGAATTTAAGATAGGAGGAATCTTCTTATTGGGTTTTCAGAAAAGGTGATTTCCTGCCCAGTTGACCTAATTGGTCAGGAAACAGATAAGTAAATCTCCTCTATGCTCATCTTAAGAGGAAGTTCTAGAAACTGGGGTGTTTTTTCTCTCTCTCCTTTTTGATGATTATGATATTTAGACCTGCCAAGGCAGTATGACTTAATTGTCTGGAATTTGGTTGATTTTAATACAAATTTTAAAAAATAAAGTAAATGAACTGAGCATGAAAACAGTTTGAACTGGGGGAATTGTCAATGGTCACAGAACCGAACTTGCAAAAAGCAACTACGTAGAGCAAACCTAATTTATTTACTTTAAAGTCAAGGCTGTCTAAAAAAGGCTGTGGGAACATTCATTCCCCACTCTCTCAGAGACTCCTTTAGGTAAGTCAAAGCAAGTTCTCTTTCTGTGATGCTTACCCATCTGTTAAATGTGAAGAATAATTCTTGCCTCCAGGCAACCAAAGGTTCTTGGTGACCCTGAGATGGAGATACTTGATATGGATAAATGACAGGAACAATGATGATCAAACACGGAAGATGAAAGTCTAAGACGAAAAGAAGTTTAATCACCTTATTCTCCATTTTTTGTCCTGCTAATCATTAGGAAAGATAGTAAAGCTTAGTAATGAAGTGGTTAAAGCATAGATTCGGTTTCTGGAATATCTTTTATGACTACTATCTTTTGGATCCTATTCCCTACTCTTAGAGTAGGAGTTGGTTATAGAGGCACATTTCTCACAAGGCAAGGAGCCGTCTCCCTGCTCTGTACACAAGGGGTGTAGCCCTGGTGCAATCAGACCGGAGGAGGATAACTAGGTTGTTATGTAGCTTTAACTTTCAAAAAGGTAATGAGCCTCTGGTACCAACCCGTGTCAGTATTCAGAAGGGGCCTGTTTGGGAGCCTATAATGAGAAAACTCCTTCTCTGAAAACATTTCAATTTATGACTCCTCTCCCAAGCATTTCTGGGAGGTCAGACTGAATCTCTAGTGCATAACAGAAAAGTGTTTGCCCTGTAGCAGAAGGGTCAACTTTAAAAGGATAGACTTTTCCAAGTTTTAAAAAAAAAAAAGTGAAGAAAAACAATCAGTGACTCCCAGAATAGGAACAGAGGGGAAGGAAAAGTTCATGGCCTTAGAGGAATGAATATTCTGGATATTTGGTTCCTCCTTTCCCTTTAGATGAAAGGCAACTTATTGAAACTAGAAGTGGAAATTTTTTTTTAAAAGGGGTGGGGGATGATCACACTTAAAAATATTTTCAGGACTGAATAAGTCCAGGGAAGGGGTGGTACGTTACCACTGGAACTGACATTCTCTTTCTTATCTCTGTCCTCACATTTTGAAGCATGTTCTATGTAATGCATGAGAGCTGCTGGCTAGCAGGCAGGGCCCTACAGTTCTATTTCTGACTCAGCTGTGGGCTTTTAATGAGACCAGGTGGGAGAAGGAGAGTGGTATACAAAGAACATCAGAGTAGGCCTCAGTAATGACCAGTTAGGTCACCTCTCTCAGCTTCAGTTTCCTCATCCATGACAGAAAGGAGTTGTTCAAAATGACGTCAGAAGTTCCTGCCTGAATTAAAAATTTTGTCTATAGTACTCCAATGACAAAAAATTAGTTTGTCATTTAGGACCTGCCTTTCCTAGGAAGTCTGAGAATGCAGAACTCCACATGTTGTCTTTGAATTGCTATGCCCTACCCAGCCAGTACCCATGCGTGGGTATATACAGTGCGAAAGTGTGCCCCTTTCTCTGACAGCTGATTTCTCTCCAGACTAGGGATTTTCTTTGTCTATTCTACCTACTAAAACCTTACGAAGGGTAAATATGAACTGGCTAGTGGCCAAGTCCCAGTGACACAACTTCACAATAACAAAGCTTAAGGATGGGAGTCTAAGTGCTAGAGTAGGGATCAGGAGGGGATTATCATCCATTAAATTCAGTTTCTCCTATTTAAAACCAGACCCAGGGCAGTTGCTGAGATTCATCTTAAGTTTTTCATTGGGACATCCATTTGAACTGGGGAAGTGACTAAGAATCTTGGTTACCTCCAATAGAAAGATGAACTAGGGGAAACATTTAGATGTGTTTTTCCCCAAATTTCCAATTAGTCTAAGCTACCCCTGTGGGTCTTATTCTACTCAATGCAAAAAGACAGAATTTTGGCAGTCACAATGGAAGAGGACAAATGGGTTAGAAAAGAGGGAAGGAGACTGCCTAGGCTAGACTATTTCTAGAATAAGGATTCAAGGTGACCTACAAGCTCCATGAGGCCACAGAGCAATGGTATCAAATAAAAGAGACTGGGACAGGCTCAGGCATCTATTCTCTAGCAAAATCAATTTCCTTGGGGGCTTGTAGTTCACTAACTGAACCTGTGAACCAGATGTTTTAGTGTGCACTCTACTTCCTTGGGTCTCTAAAACTGACAGTAGTCTGTAGGTCAAGTTCCAACGGAAGTGATATTTTTGACCTAGCTCTATAAATAGAGCACTGGAAAAAACCCATCAGCTGCAATGGCCCAGGGACCACACGCTATCTATCAAGTAAGTGACCACAGTATCTGTGCTACCATTTTAGTTAAGAAAGAAATATCTTTTGTTATTTATAATCTCCTGAGCTTTGAAATTCTCAAAATACTTTAAAGCTATTAGTCTTCTTTCAGATTTACAAATAAAGGATCTGAGGCATAAAACCATGCAACAACTGCCTCATCCAATACCATATGCCCATGAGGGAGGCATTTAGCTGGCTAATAAATAAGGTGGCTTCACTTTGGTGAAGCAGAAAATTTCATTTCCAATGTCTTGGTTGGAGGTGAAAGGGACAAATACAGTGTAGCTTTTGCCTGCCCTACACACCTAGGCTGATTGAAGTTTCAATAAAACTCATTGCTAAGGAAAGAAAGGAACGTGACGCAAGAACGGAAAGGCAGGGCAGTCAGCACCTCTGGGATGCAAGATTTAGGTATGGATTAATCCTCTGCAGCAGAAGGTGAATAAGGAGTAAGGGTGAGCTAATCTCTAGGATAAAGGCTGGTACAGGCCAGCACAAATCACTCAAACGATGACATTGGCTTTTGTGTGGGGAGAAAGTATTTAGTTTCCATAGTCTTGAGTGGTCATCTACCCAGGGCACTTTTGAAAATGAAATGGGGACATTTTAGTGATTATATTGGGATAACAGGTAAATTGGGATTGTTCTGGGCAAACCAAGGTATATAGTCACACTCCAGGGACACCATGTAAAAAACAGCCCAGAATCTGGGTGAGGATGTTCACTGTACGAGAAAAAGCTCAGTATGGAAACCATCCCATATGCCAACCAAACAGTTCTGAAGGGGATACTGCATAGGACTTCCCTGCTGTGTTTGCAGTGACAATCATCAAGGTCCTCAAATATAGCTGGGGAACACTAGCAAACCAGAAAAAGAACAGAACTAGTGCCCAAATAGAAAGAAACCATCTCCTCTTACCTGCTCAGCTCCAAATATCCCCCAGGAGGTCATGTCCTTGAACCTCTTCTCCAATAATTCAACTATCTGCCTGCTATCTTCTATTTAAGGAGGAAATCCTGAATGATGACCTGGACCCAAGTCTCCTGACCCTTTGAAACAAACTTTCTAATTAAAAGTGAATTCATTTATTAGAGAAAACACCTGCCACCCTTAGGTAAATACTAGCAAAATAAAGCAAAAAACCACAAAGACAAAAACTGAACCATTTAAAAAAATCTGAGGCATTTTCTTTTTGAATTTTGGTTTTATTCAAGATAAATTCAGAGAGGCTGAGGAAGGAGGATTACACATTTGAGGCCAGCAGCAGCAACTACCTAAGTGAGACCTTATCCCCAAACAAAACAAAATAAAAAGAGCTGGAGATGTAGCTCACTGATAGAGTGCTTGTCTAGTATTATGCAAGACCCTGGGTTTGATCCCCAGCACTGGGGGTGGGGGGTGGGGGACAGTGCAGGATAAGACAGAAACATGAGAAAGATGTTTAAATGATAAGAATTTTTTCCACAATGTGTTCTATCCGCTTGCTGTGAATTCTTCAAATTGTACATATCAGCTGTCTTGGTATGACCTTTGCTTTTCATCTCCCATAGTGGAATCCCAGGCAGCAGAAGGATACCAAAGCTGGATTCTAATAAGTCCTGTATATTATACATGGTCATCATCTCATTTTTGAGTATCTGCTATTTATTTCAGGTGACACTGGCTGACACTGAAGGAACACAGCTGTTTGTTCTGATCTTAGATTGGTTATAGCCCTAATGGCTAGAGGCCGGTGGCTGGGGGAATCACGCTCAGATGTGTGTCTTCAGTCAGCTGCTTTTGGTGAGAGGTGGGAAGGATAAAAAAAAAAAAATGATATATCCTTTATCAGTTACTCTTCCTGAAAACTATATCACTTAACTGAAACTACATCACTTAACTGACTTAAAACTCTAGTGAAGTAATATTTGGTAGTTTTACATATCCAAGGACCTAGATTCGACAATGAGAAAGTCAGGTGACAATGCACTGGACTAAAAAGCCAGGACACACATGTGATTTGCCTGTGGGAAATCAGCTCAGAAGGAAAATTCAGGACTGGGAGCTGGCTCCTTGCTGGTGCCTTAAGCTGATATAGACTTTGGCCTGGATGAGACTGCTCCCGCTTCAGGCCCACACTGGATCACTGACTCTATGTAAGTAGTAAGGACAGAAGAGAATACTGTTATTTATTAGGACATACATTCTAAAAAAAGAAAAAATTCCATGAAAACATCAGTGGCTTAAAAAATTAATGTGAAACAACATTTCAACTTAATGCAATGTCTAATGGGAGGATGTCATAAAGGGGTGCAGTGGCACACCCCTGTAATACCAGTGACGTGGAAGGCTAAGATAGGAGGATTACAAGTTCAAGGCTAGTTGGCTTTAGTAACTTAATGAGACAACATCTCAAGATAAAAAAATAAAAAGGGCTAGGAATGTAGCTCAGTGGTAAAGTGCCCCTGGGTTAGGTCCCCTTACAATAAAAAAAAACCCCCAAACACACAAAAGCCATAAAGGCATTATTGGGACATTAGCAAAGTTTGAACAATGCTGGTATATTAGATAACAGTATTGTATCAATGTTCATTTCTTGGGTGAGGTAATTTTATTGTGGTTATGTAAGATAAATTGTTTTTCTTGGGAGATAAATGCTGAAATATTTGGAGATGAAGGATCATGATATCTATAGCATTCTCAAAATGGCTATGCTAAAATATTATAAAGATAAATCGATAACAAGATGCAAGAGAGATAAAACAAATGTAGCAAAGTGCTAACAACCTAGGTAAAGGGTACATGAGGAGTTCACTGTACTTCTCTTTGAACTTTTCCATAGGTTTGAACACATTCCCCTGCACCCAAAGATTAGGGTGAAAATGTAGATTAGCCTACCCTAAGAGATGATCACCAATCTAAAACTGGGACATTGGATTGGATTTCTGGAGAAATTATTAGGGCATTGTTTCAGATGTGTATTTTGTGCATCAGAATCACCTCATTCACTTTAAAACAATGCTGAATTCTGGGCCTCACCCCAAACTTAATGAATCAGCATCTCCCAAGGTGCTGCCCAGGAGTACATTTTTGAAAAGCTCTCCAGGATGATGCTTAAATCACGTGTGAGGCATTTGCTGTTTTGCTTGCAATTGTAGCCTCCTGGGTCCCCATACCCTTGAGGACACATTTGCATTAGAAAACCTCCACCTTGTATCTTGTGATATGGCTCTGTCTCCTTTTCATTTTGAAGGCACCATTCTGGAGAATGTCCTTTGGCCTAGTTTTTAAGACTCCTGTTTGCTGACTTTATTCCCCACTCCACTCCCAAAGGGAACACAGAAGGGAGAGGTAATCACTCTTTAGAATGGCCATAATTCATCTGACCGGAGCTGTTGTCAGAGAAGTCATCAAAACATTAATTCAAAAAGTCTTGGTGGAGGAAGGGCAACCGACAGCCTGCGGCATGAAACAGGCCAGGGCTGGTGCCTGGTCACTCAGAGACCCTCATTAAAGTCCCTCCTCAGTCATGCTCCCTGACCTGCAGTTCTTCAAGACATCATCTTTCAGCGTTCCAGCTCCTCTTGTCTCCTCCGTGAGACAGGAACAGAGTGCCTCTCAGGGAGTCAGGAGAATCAAGGGGACAGGAGACAGCCGCCCCGAGGTGCTTTGAAAACTCAGAGGACATAAGTGCAGCTGACGAAGTCAACTAAAGTGTTTCTTTCCTTTGATCTCAAGACACTGTCACAATCATTACCTCCATTTCATACAGAAGTGACTTGATCACTGAAATCTACTTCACTAGAGGCGGAGCTGGGGCCTGAGACCAGGCCTTCCAGGACTTTCCACTATCCCTGTGCTTCCTTTCTGGCATCAGAGAGCACATCTTTGTGGAGAATGCTTTTAATTATCACCTTGCCCAGAGCGTGAAGATTTATTGTTATGCTTTTCTCCCACCCGTCTCCATTGCCCCTTGCCCTTGGGGAAGCAGAGGATCCTGATAGGAATCAGGATCTATTCATGAACAGGAGGGAATGGAATGCTGGCACACACGTGCTTACTGCCCCTGAAGGCTGTCAGAAGGGGGTGAAGGGAAGAAGTTTGGTGGAAGGGATCCCAGTTTCCCTAACTCCTGAGTTTTAGATGAGAACCCAAAGGGATTTCATTTCCCACATTGGTGAATTTGCTGTCTGCTGAGTTCCCTCAATGCTGCTTATATTTCCTCCACATCTGGAACTGGGCTTCCTGAGTTGAGGCTAGGAGAAGCTGGGGCACTTCTCCTTTTGGGAGGTATGTGCCCCCACATGTGCACATACATGTGAGAGGGATCATACACATGTCAGGGATGTTGCTACGGCCACCCAGCCAACACAAGGCTCACAACAAATGAGGGCTACAGGAGGAGGAAAAAATTCCATTTTTGATAGACAATCACAGTGGCCTCTAGAACAGAAGTTGCAAGGCCCCCGCAACATGCAGACTGCCAGAGTGTGTGCTGCGACGGGTAGAGGAGGGTCTTGGGCAACAGAGATGACCATCTTTTAAATTCTTCAAGTGCCCTTCACAGGGGTGTCCCAATCCTAAGGAGTCTAGTCAAGTATTTTCAAGCAGCTGCCTCATATAGGGAGAGGAAAATAATGAGAAAATGTGCTGATGCCAGTGGGGTTATTTTAACTGGGGGGAACTGGTTTTGGTGGGCAGTGGACAGTCAGGACACATCTGCAAAATATGAATTCTTAAGCAAAACAATTTCCTTCTTCCTTGACAGTCATTATTTATCCAGAAACAGGAAAGAAATTATCTAGCAATGAGTTTATCAAAAATGACCAGGATCAGCAGAGTGATAAAGACCACCATCTTGTGTTATATATCCCACATCTCAGATGTCAGTTGATGTAACATGTAACAGTCAAGACTTAATGAGGTAACATTTTCAGATAATTAGTGTGTTCCAAGTGCTAGGCTAAATGGCTCACTTACATTATCTTTATGAGGAAGGTACCATTATCAGACCAATTTTGCTTGGGAAATGGCAGAGTCAGGATTTGAACACTATAGTCTGGTTCATTATTTCTCCTTTCAATGATTCTTTCAGTTATTTAGAGAGTATTACAAGAGTGATCATTTGTCTTCCCGTGTGGGAGGGAAAACTCATGGAACCTAACCCCACCCCATTTTCTAGACACTCCACTTATCTTCTTTTCCTTATTAAATTTTAATATGCAATTTCTTTTTCAGAGTCATCTGTGCCATTCTAGAAAAGCATATTTTCATAATGTTCTCTCCCTATTGTTAGGAAACTCTTAGTCATATGATAGGCTTCTAGCAATTGATACAGAAGAAAAATAAAGCTCCAGATTTTCTCCAACTGAAAATATGTAAAATAACCCCAGTTGCCAAAGCCATGACTGGCTTTCTTTCTATGATTATAATTTACACATCTGGTTCACCTTCTTTGCCAGAAATGTATGATTATATATCTTTATATCTTAGGACATTTCTCTATTTTATGAAATTTTTAAGTAGAATTGCTTTGTTAATCATTCCCACAATTTCATTGACATTTACATGATTTCTTTTATCAGTATTAACTCTACAGTGAAAAAAATAAAACAGTTAAACATGAGAGAGTTAAGAAGATACCTAAAGCCAGTTAGCCCATGTTTTCATGTTCTTTGCTTCTGGAGTGGGAAAAAGGACAATACTCATAGCTAATATCTATGAACACTTATTGTGTGTCAGAAACTGTTCTAAGTGCTTTATGTAATAAAAAGCTCTTAATCATCACAACAACAAAGAAGATACTATTATTGCTCCCATTTTATAGATGACAAAACTTTACCTCCATTGTACAACTAGCAAGTGGAAGAGCCAGGATTTAAAACCTTGCAGTCCAGGACCTGTGTGCCAGCTTTACCTAGGATTCTGACAACCAACAGTGGCTGGGATCCTTGCTCTGGACACTTCTCATGCCAGCAACTGAGTTAGACTCTAACCAAGGATTATTTAAAAATCCTTAAACCAAGAATTTTTCATGACATTTTTCATAATTTTTCATGACATTATCATAAGCCCACATGTTTATGAAACAAAGAAATGGTAGAAACAGAAGCATCATGTGTTTATTATTTTTTGAAATGAAAGATTCTATCATTGGTCCTTAGAAAAGTGATGTGCCCAAGGCCATGCACTTAAGTCACTGGTCGGTACTGGGACAAACACGCCTTCGCGTCCACCCCTTGAGTCTGTACTACTGGTTCACTTGGAGGGTCCCATGAACTCCCTTGTCTGAATCCAGGTACCTCTGTAGCTGTCTATGGCTCTGTTTAAGATGAAAGGCTCCATGGCAGCCCTAGCTCTAAATTAAAAACAGCACAACAACGATGTAGCAGCAACAATAAAATAATAATAAAATAGGTGGTGGAAGTAACTCAAGGGTATAAAACTTTCATTAAATTGATCATCAAGAGAAGGCAAAGGATGTTCCCTATTTAAACAGGCAAGTGCCTGCCAGCAGGAACCTAAACTCATTATTATTCTGTATTTTCTTTTTTCATGACTGGAAAGTTTTTCTATTCTTCCCCCTTCCATCCCTCTCAAAAGAATCACAAACTTTAAAAGTAGCAAGCCCTCACTTTAAAAATTTTTCAAAATAAAAACTCAAAAAAACCATAGTGATTGCAAAACTGTTTTGTCTAGGGGAAGGGTAGGTTTTTTCTTAGAAGAGCTAATTTCATAGGATTGGAAAAGGAGAGAGATGAGAGGAGAAAGGCTGGGAGCACAGAAGAAGGGAGGCGGGAGAGGAGGGGATAAAGAGGAAGAATCGCTGGCTTCAAAAGGCAACATTGTCCAGAGAGGTGAAAGGGAACAGATGGCCGTGGAGAATGTGACCCTCAAAGCTCCGAAAAAAAGGGCGATGCTGACAGATCTTGCTGTTTCCCATTGATGCTTGGGTGTTCTGGGGTGGGGAGCCGAGGCCAGTGCAGAGAACAGAGCTCTGTTCCCAGCGGCTCACTGGGACACTGGTGCTGAGGCTCACTGAGAAAAAAGAGCAGGCATGGGAGTGTGAGGGCAGCAGCTATGGCCACAGAGGGAAACCACAACAGTAGGCAACAGCAGGGACCTGTGGGCTTCCACTGTCTTCTCCTCTGGCTTGACCCAGGAAGGTTAGCCCAGTGCTGGACTTTGTCCTGGCAGAGGTGAAGGAAAGGACAGGAGCCAGAGAACCCACTGGGGGAGGCATGTCTGGGGTAAACAGACACCCGGGGAGAGGGAAATGAAGAGAGGATTCCAAGTGCTTTCAGAAGATTGAAGACATTCAAACTACAATAAACAAGAAATCTGGGCCTTTGAAAAAGGTCAGAACCCTGCCAAGTTAATCTTATATTATTTCATAGCATCTTAGGGCAGAGAAGCAATTTGCTGAGGAAAACTCAAACATGAGTTGGTGGCAGACTCGGGAAAGAACCCAGGAGTTGCTCTCAGAGGTCTGTCAGCCCCTGAAGAGGTGCAGGCTTCAACATGGGCTCGCCTGGCACAGTAGGACCAAGGAGCAGAGGCGAGCTCCTGTGTGCATACGCCTTAGGCACAGGAATAGGATGCCTGTGGGCTCCTTCCATGTAGCTCCACCACATTGGAGGATCATCACTGGAGACTCACAAGTCATTTCAGAGCAGGAAGAGTGCAGGAACCCCTGGCCTGCTGGTGAACTTGTCCTTCTAGGAAGAGAAAGTCTGACAGCCTCTGCAAATGGAGGCCTGGAGAACGAAGGGGGGGAGGGGGGCACACTGGTTTGCGGAAGCAGTGATTATAAAGAGGCTCATAAACTTCAGGGGACAAAGATGTAATCAGTGCAATTTCCTTAATATAACTTTGATCAGGAAAATTATCATTTCAAATGACGTCTTGACCACTTTCTATACCCTGAGGAGGCTCCTGCCTCTTAAGAGGGAACCACATTGTTCCTGTCTCATGGTCCAGTCAGCCCAGAGAACCACGCCAGCTCAAATCATTTCTCTAGCTCTGATTTCTCACTTGTCCTCCTTGGCCCTGAAAAGGACAGCCACCTGCACTGAGGGGCTTAGAGTCTGAAGACAGTGGAGTATGAGTTTGGGGAACAGATCCCTTATCAGAAAGATCATTTGGAAACATCCCCACAGGCCCCCTTCTGAGGGAGGAAGGGGAATTAAAAGAAAGCTCTAAATATATTAAGTGACCTGCAAGTTCACCTTTACCTGGGGCTAGGCCTCCCTTTCCACCCGAATGAGGGTGCCACAAAGGCCATCAAGTCCCACATTTTGCACTGTACATACTTCTGAGTTACTGAGAAAATTCCCATGGAGCGGCATAATAAAAAAGATCAACCATGATAAAGACCTTGCCTTTTATTTCCCTGCTTCATCCAAATTGCTCCACAGGCGCTTTAGACTTAGAAGCTCCACTAATCAACCTTATAAACAGCAGCCCAGCCTCTGCATAGAAATTACTTTGTATAGCTCCTAAGTGAAATTCCCCCGGGGGATAGAAGATGCCCAAGGCTTTAACAATCACAACATAACACAGCCTCAGTATGAGAATAGAAGACAAGCACACTTTGACATCCCAATTGAAACTCCAGGCAGAATCCGACATAGAAGAATGTAATTACCTTTCCTAGTTTGATGGTACACTAAAGAAACTGGAGAAGTGGAATACCTATTAGGTCCCCGCTAATCCTCCTCCTACATTCAAAGCAGGGCTAGTTCCTGGAATTCATTTCTGAGTATTCTTACTCCCTACTATTGTTAAACAGTTCAATTGATAAGTGCTTCCAGCTAATAATGCGTTCTGCTGAGCTCACCCCCTCCTCTTTCCCAGCAGCTCAAAGCACTTTACAAATATCACCTCATTATTCTTTATAGCACTCAAGTGAGCCTGATAGGTGGAAAGGTTCATTATCTTCTCCTTGCCAATGGGGAAATAGACAAAGGAAGGAGAAGTGACTCGCTGAAGCCAACAAAGCAGGGGCAGAACTGGAACTAAAACTCAGCCATTCTCCTGACTCCAAATGTGCACATGTCCTATGTCAGCTTGTAAAGCCGATCTGCTGACAGGGCAGGATTTCCTCGCTGTGGGCTGTGTTGTAATCAACAGGTCTGCAGAGTCAGGGCAGTGGGCTGGAGGGAAAAGGGCATGAGTAGAGATGGTGAGGCCCCATGGAAATGGCCTTAACTAGCTCAGACAAGTTTCTTCACCTCTGAGTTTCACAGCCCTCCTCAGAGAAGGAGGTGTTTAGATTAGAGGGTCCTTCAGCTCTGAGACAAGAGGTGAAGTGAGAGTTTGAAAAAAAGGTTTTATTTTCACTAGCCCCTTGTGATCATCCCTTTTGTAAGCTTGAAATAACAACCCTGTCTTTTGATAGGTGCTTCATGTCATCCACTGTCCACCCAAATAATAGTGGGGATCAAATCAGTCAGTTTGACATGGCAAGTGGGTGCTGAGGTATCAAGGCCAAGTACTAAAGAGAGACGAGACAGGCAAGGAGCAGGAAGACAAGATTGCAAGGGCCATAAAGGTAAAAATTGGCAAACAAGACCTTGAGCCACGCCTCAGCCCCAACTTGGGGCACTCCCTACCTTCCACAGAACCCACGGGACCCAAGGAACCCACGACAATCCTCGAAAGTATAAGAAGGTCCCAACGACACAGGGTTTGCTTTGGTTTTTATAAATACATCATTCACTTGCCACCCCCCTGACTCATGTGAACAATGTCCTGATGTACCATGCAGTGGTGGTTTTTCATTTAAACAGAATTCATTTTAATGAAATAAAATTAATATGCATTCTTCAAGTTAATTAAAACTGGATTATACAGAAGGTTTTGTAGGTTTTAATTTGTGCGGTTTGAGCCCCACAGGCCAGAGCTTTAAAAAAAAAACCAAACAAACCTTGCAATATCTCATCACTCTGATCTTCTACACTTTCTTTTCCTAAATGATGCTTTGCTACTCTTCATGTGCCACAAAGAGAACTGGAGAGAGAGGACATTAAATAAAATCAATATTTGTTTGTAGAAGCAGCCCCCACAACCAGTATAATGACCTTGGAAAGAGTTTTGGGTGATGGGCCGATTACAGTGACTGGATATAAAAGACTGACTGTGCAGCCGCCAGAAGAAACACATTTTTGTAATAATTGAGTTGTTTCTATTGGCCCGGCCTTCTTTGCATTCACCATGGGAACTAAGTCAAGTTTGTTTGCTTTTCTTTCTGAGATTACAGAGCATTCTTCTTTCTACATGCAGAGTAAAATGAGAAAATGATAGGTATCTCCTGAAAGTTTTTTTTTTTTAAGATAAAATTTTAGTCATCTTCAAGTACAGATGTAAAGGCAACTAGCTGCAAACTTTATTCCATCTGCTCTCTCTGAGGACCTCAGCTTGACCTTGTGGAACCTTCTTTCTGGGAAGTTAAAGAATTTCCAGGATTAGCTCAAGTCTAAGGCTGCCAACTGTGACAATCTACAAAGCTCTCTTAGGTAATGATTCAGACCCCATTTCTGCTCAAAGCCAAGATGGTCCCCAGTGAGTTGAAGATATTCTCATTTCCTGGACCTAGACTATAATGTGAGTTGACCCCGGAAGAATTTTGGAAGGCAAGCCTCAGCATCTCTGCATACTAAAGATTCAACAACTGATATATCTGTGACAACTGAAAGGTAATTAAACTTGGAAAGTAAGGGTGAAGAGGTCATCAGAAACAAGTTTCAGAAAGAATACCACAAGAACAGAGAGAGAGCGCAAATAAGGGAGAAAATGACTTACGAATTTAATAGTGAATGATTGATCTTCACTATCTAATTCTGGAGGAGAGTGTCTCATGAAAATCTCCTGGACTGAATATTTTAATTTTCCAGCAGAATGCCAAATTTCCAATGCTGATTAGATATAATGCCAAATTCCGCTCACCATCCCAACCCCAAGTTGGATAAGAATGAGTCAATACTCTTACTGATGTCAGCTGGCCCAGGAAAGAGAAGGCTGCAGATCCTACCAGGGACAGTCCTAGTGTAACAGTATTTGCCCTGATAATTCTTCAGACACTGTCTTTCCTTGTATCTTCCAAATAGTGCAGGCATCTAGGTGGCTAATGAAACAGCAAAGTGAGCTTCTAATCTGTCTCTGTGATGAACTCATTCTGTGACCTCCATAGACCTCACTTTCTCCATTTGAAAAAAAAAAAAAAAGAAAAGAAAAGAAAAGAAAGAAAGAAAGTAGGAGTAGAGCACTTCTAATGTTCCTTTTATCGCTGAGATGCTCTGTGATTACTGTATCTCTGCATAGACTGGAATTTTTCCCAGCTGTGGTCTATTCTCTACCTTTTAAGTTTCATCCAATGCGGGCCTCTAAGAGTGCCTGACAGTCAGTGTCTGAGAAGTCTCAGGTCATGCATACAACAGAAGCATTTACTTCTTCCACCCCTACAGGATAGAGTTAACCTCGAATTATAGTGTTCCAGGTAAGCTTAATTAAGGAAACCCGCTAGTATATGCCAATAGATAAAATCCAAAAGGCATAATGATGAAGATGCCAAATGTGAAGATTTAACAAGTAAGTCCAAACTATAAAAGGTTAAGCTCATAGTGTGAACATTTAGTTAGTAGAGTAGCTTTTTAAGTAAATGACTAGAATTTCAAAACTTAGATTTTTCCATTATGCAAGATTTGCAATCTAGTTAATAACCCAGCTCAGCAACTATATCCATAACAATGTATTTCCACAATGTTACTTGAGGAAACTTTAAGAACAGTCAGCCACTCCAAGGAACTTTTCATTCAAGGACTCCAAAATGTTATGTAAGTATTATTTCTTATGATCCCAAACAGATGTGGATATGAGGCTCTTCATCTGAGAAATAAGGAACATTTTACAGAGTTGTCTTAGGTTAGAAAGTAAGCCAGGACTTGACAGAGATTCCAACAAGCCACTCTCAGAATTATCTGGCTTCTAATCTGTTACGCATTAGCAGAATACCTGGCTTTACAATAATAGAGTAAAAACTCAGACGATTCATTGAGAAGTAATGGGCCCAATTTGGTCATCAGTATCAGATTTCCCTAGCAACTCAATGGTCCTTTTGCTTACTACCTTTATTTGGAAATCTTCTGGAAGTCTGATCAGGATGGACCAAATATAGATCTGCCAGAATGATTAATACATAAAGGCTCATGTGTATTCTTGATTAAAAAAATTAATTTTCACTTTTCTATATTACCTTTCAATTCAGTTTAGAGTGCAGCTTCCTTAAGATAGACTGACATTTAGAACACATTGGTAAATTTGAATAAAATAAGTACAAAAGCTAATCGTAAAGAATTAATTTAGCATTATGGTCTAATTTTAAAAACTGACATAGTTTTATTAATAGAAAAGTGGCTAGAATTATAAATGCAAGTATTTGACATCACCTTACTGTAATGGATTATAATCTTTATTTTCTTTTTTGGCTACCTATAGTTGTTTGATATACAAAACAACATAGATAAACTTCATAACATAATACTGAGCAAAAGAACAAATACCAATGAGGTACAGAACCTACTATTTGACCCCATTTATATAAAGTTCAAAACCAGTCCAATTAATCTTTGGTTGTAGAAGTCCAAAGAATGGTTTGGTACCATTAGGAAGAGGGTGGAGGGGTGGGACAAGAGTTAATGACAGGAAGGGAGCTTTAGGGAGGGTATTAATGTTCTGCTTCTTAATCTGGGTGTTGGTTCTATGTGTATCCACTGAGAAAATTTGTGTACCTGTACACTTATGATGTATACACTTATTTGTATGAAGAATATACTTCATTTTAAAAGTTACTTTAAAAAAACATATACTAAATTTGAAGGCTTCTTCACACATACTGCCAGGAAATCTAGAGGAAAGGCTCTTTTTGAGGGGGCAGGGGGGAGAGATTTCAAACTGCACTTTCAACTGTACAGTTGTCTTCTTTGGGTGGTGACAATGACAAGGGAGAGACAACCATTATGTCATAGAAAGGGGCCCTGGCATATGGCTCCTTAAAAGCAGGAAAAGAAACACAAATTGATGTCACTGAAGTGTCCTGATTTGTGAAGATCAGTATCCTTGCATATCCCTCGACAACACTAGATTAATGATGACTCTCAAAATCTGAGCAAAAAATTTTCATTCAACTCAGGCTCACTAGAGGGGTTGCATGAACCAGATGCAGCTCCATTGGGAGGTGCAGTTCCTGTACAGAGCTGGCATTTGTGAAAATAAGTAGCTGAATCAGCTACAAGGGAAACTGTGAAGGCAGGGATCTTGCATCCCCAATGCTTAGTGCAAGATCTTCATAGGATAGGGACTTGATAAATATTTTTGAGGTAAGTGAATATATAAATCTACTTTCAAAAAAAACCAACTATTTCAACTCAAGTAGAAGTTAGCATAAATGGTAAAAAGGAGGGAAAAGGATAAACTTAGGATAATATATATTGTGTCGGTGATATGTGTCACTGTCCCCTTCAGTGTTCCTCAACTAAGCTAAGATGGGCTAAGGCATGGGGAGATCGATGTTGCTGTATGTCTGGTAAAGCAATCCAGAAGAACAGTTCTGTCCAATAGAAATATAATGCAAGCCACAAATATAATTTAAAATTTTCTAGTAGCCATATGAAAAGATGAAATGTTAACAATGTTTTAGTTAGCACAATGTGTCCCAAGCATTATCACCCCAACATGTACTCGATATAAAAAATTAAGATATTTTACATTATTTTTCCCATTTTACATCTTTGAAGTCCAATGTGTATTACACTCATAACACATTTTAAGTGCTCAGTGGCCACATGTGCTTGGTGGCTACTGTATAGACGATGCAGCTCTAGGAGGATGTCCACTTGCTGCTGGTGGTGGTGTGTGTGAGAGAAATAGATGGTATGAGAGATAGAGATGAACTTAATAGTATTTAATCCTGACCCTAGGTGCTCTTGAGGTAAGCTGTGTTCCAGTCCTTCATTTCTATAGATGCGCCAGTATCTTTGTGATAATTTTACTTTCTGTCAAATGCAATAAAAAGAGACAAGATACAGAGAAAACACATCCATGGGTACATCCTGCTTTTCAGGGACATTGCCTGTCAAACCATAGATACTAAATTAACATAGTTGAATTTATAAATTTAAAAATAAAGGTATTAACAAAAATGAGCCATCATTTTATTCTGAAGGTTTTTATGTCATTTGCTGTACATTATACAATTTGTCTATCCGTTTTGTGAACAAATGAACCAAAGTCTAGTTCCAACTTGAAGAATTCCAGGTGCAATTTAGCTGTAAATTCTGAATCAAACAGGAGTTTAATAAGGTGCAGGCTTTGTGAGTTACCTGGATACTATCCATCTGAGACGGCTTCAATGTAAAAGAAATTAAAATAACAGCTTTTCTATCAGCCAGCACACCTCCTGCTTCATCTCAGGACTTGTCTTCCTGCCAACACGCATTTATGTCTGTGTGTCTTCAGTTAAACATGGAACTGGAGTTTGAGAAGAATGGGCCAGTGGTTTAGGTCTGTTGAGGGAAAAACAGCAGCCATTCCCGATACAAAAACCCAAATCACTTGGTGATGAAATGCAATGCATAAGTTTGGCGTTTCAGTATTACTGTTCATTTCCTCCAAATAGGTCCAGACACATAGGGAGAGGTGGTATCAATGAACCTACCATTTCCTCTGGATTACAATTTTTCTGTGTCATGAGCCAGTCTTTGGGCATCCAAAACTGCAAATGCTACCCGAGTTTCTGGGATATCTTTGCAGGTGGTATAGTGTCAGTAAGTTGTAAAGGCAGGATGAAATGAGAGGCAGAAACCGTCACCTTCCCACTGGCTAACAGGAACCCGCTCCTGGAACCAGGAAGAGAGAAACACTGAAGGCCATTAAGAGGAGTTCTTGTTTGGCTTGGAGAACCTCTAATGGTAAAAGGCACGTGCAATCCAGTGTTCTGGAGGAGATTGGAGTCCTGGGCAGTGTCACGGCAGACACAGAAAGGACTAGAAAGAGCAAGCTCTCCATCATCTCCTACTGCTAAGATTCCTGGATGAGTCCTGCTTGTGCTGAATGTGGGAGGAATTTGCTGGGATTCCTACCATCCAGATGGTGTAAGATATTCAGTGAGTGCCTTACAACAAAGAGTGGAAGGGGAATGGTATGTGGTTGCTGCTTGTGTATGAGTCATAGGCTTGGAAATGCCTTTGTATCTTGCACAGATCATTCAACATTTAATTGAGGAACTTAACTGTCCATGAAGCTAGACCATAGACAGTTCTTGATTTGCCCCAGTTGACAAGGTTAAGCAGGTCAAAGAATACTTAACTTCTAATTTTTAAATTTTCTGCTCATCCTAATTATGTTTGGGAGAGACATTTAGCAGATGGATACCCCAGCAGAAAAAGCAGGACTCCTGAGTTCTTCCAATAGCTTGTGTGTAAGTTCTTGCTTTTATTTCTAAGTGCCACTTATAAAAAGGAGGCAAAAATAACCTCCAAAGAATACTGCCCTAACTGTGGATGAGATCATTCCTGAGAACCTGCAAACTTTGGGAAGGACCCTGGGGAAACAGCAATGAAGTGATTAAGGGACCACCTTAGGTGACCACAGTAATAGGCTAAGAATATAGATTCTGGAGCCAGACTCTGAGTTTGAATTCACTTGTTTGTTTGTTTGTTTGAATTCACTTGTTTGTTTATTTAATTACTTACTTACTTATTTTTGGTACCAGGGATTGAACCCAGGGGTGTTTAACCACTGTGCCATATTCCCAGCCCTTTAAAAAAAATTAAATTTTGTTTTGGGACAGTATCTCTCTAGGGCTTGCTAACTTGCTGAGGCAGCCCTTGAAATCGCAACCTTCTTGCCTCAGCCTCTCAAGTTGCTGGGATTATAGATGTCTGTCACTACGCACAGCCTGGGTTTGAATTCTGGCTCTGCCACTTATTAGCTATTTGTCTTTGGACTAATGGCTTAACCTTTCTGTGACTCAGTTTTTCATCTATAAATGAGAGATAGAATGGTATCTAGGTACCATTAGATGGGATCACATATGTCAAATGCCTAGTACAGTGCCTGGAACACATATAAATATTAGCAAATCCCATTATCAATAAGTATAGCATACTTTCACTTTTAAAACTGGAAAAGACTTCACAAAATATTTAGTCCTTCTCACTAAACACCTTTTCACAGATGAGAAAAGTGAGGGCCAGAGAGGTCAAATAGGTCAGTGGAAATAACTGGATGCTCTTTTCTTAAAAAATATTTTTGTAGTTGTTGATGGATATTTATTTTATTCATTTATTATTTATATGTGGTGCTGAGGATCAAACCCAGTGCTTCACGCATGCTAGGCAAGTGCTCTACCACTGAAATATAGCCCCAGCCCCTAATTACCAGAAGTAATACTGCCCTTTTGAGTGTAGTCCTGGGGAACAAATTAGGACTTATTTGTTGGTCCTTAGGTGTGGGATGCATTCTTCTGAGAGATACAGAAAGCAGGTAAGAGCATTTGCCTGATGGTATCAAACTTTGAAGATGGTCACCATGAGATTGCCAGTTGTCTAGAGGGGTTGCTGGTAAGGAAGACTGTGCTAAGAGGTAGAAAGCCAGAATCTTCACATGGCCTAGAAGAGTCTTTGGAAGCATGAGCTAAGTTGTCCAGAGGCTTCCATGTCTATTGTTGGGGTGAGGAGGAGGCTTCACCTCAAAGTGATGCAGCAGTGAAGGGTGGCAGGCCTGGCATGCTGCCCAATGCAGAGAAGCTGTGGCCCAGCTGACAGGAGAGTCAGGCTGAGCAGTCACACTGTTCCCTGGAGACTTGGATCAAGCTCATAGCCAGGGGAAGTAGGGATTAACACAATGTGGTGTCCGAGCTAATGAGTTAGCAAAACAGAGACAGATGGCAATTGAGTAACTTGACTCACCCATCTCTGTTTGCATTTTCTCCTACAGCTTCTCCTCTGTCCTCCTGCTGTCTAACTCTGCTCAGCCCTTTCCACCCATCCCCAAAGGTCATGGCCACAGAGTAATCATCCTGCATGAAAAGCAGCTACAACCCCACTTTCTAAACACAACTGTCACCCACAGTTGGGGTGTAGTGGTGGGGAAGATGTCTTTCAGATGGCTTTGGAGAGATACTTCTGGTTATAGAGGGAAAGACAAGTGATTTTTGACTGAATTATTATTTTATACTGAAGATATAATTCCTTGAAACAATTACTTAAAAGATAATGTATACAAGACTCTAAAAAGGTATATAACTTGCAACTTGGGGTTGAAAACAAGAAAAGGAACTTTTATTCTGATCCCTTTTATTCTGATCTATAGTCAGATCTGTAGACCATGCAAGTTTCCTTCACAGGAACTAGGGAGAGGTGCCATGGCCAGACAATGTGATAAATGTGCCTGCTTAGACCAAATATGTCAACCCTGACACTTTGGGAGGAAAATAACTATTTTATAAGTTGTCTACCACCCTGTGCCCATTTTTAAAATTTTTTTAAATTTTTTTATTTTTTAATTGTTGATGGACACAATGTCTTTATTTTATTGCTTTGTATGTGGTGCTGAGGATTGAACTCAGGGCCTCACACATGCAAGGCAAGCACTCTACCACTGAGCTACAATCCCAGCCCCCCTGTTCCCCTTTTAAGGTGTTTTTCTGGGAGAAGATTGAAATAACCAATTTTTCTAGTGGTCATTGTTTCGAGGTAGCATTACCCAGTCAGTGGCCAAACAATAAGACTCATCTGGCTCTGAGGCTGGCCAGGACAGCCAGTTTGGAAAATCCTATCTTATACTTTAGGGTATTGGTTCATTTTTATAATAAGCTCTTTAATAATAAAATTCCAACCACATAAACAACAGAATATTTTCAGGAAAAAAGGGAGGTTTTTACAAATCCTTGATTTATGAATTTTGATAAAAGGTTTAATTTTCCCCCTTGTTCTACCCAGTTATTTCATTCAATGTGGTAATAAGGAACTTTAAAAAAGTAACAAACTCCATTGATAAAAATGGATTTTGCTTTTGCAAAGTGAAAACTGACTCATGACAAGAAACGTAGATGGTCACTGAATAATTCAGTAAAATTTGTACCTAATTAGGGATATGGACAAGGAAACTGTAAGCAGAAAACATATTCCCCACTCCACCCACACCTCCAAACTTCCCTACCCAGTGGCCCTCTCAGAAGCTACCTGCTTACTTTTGTCTTCTTGGAGTGGGGCCTTAGGATTGACTAAGGGTAGAAAGTGACCAGCTCAAAGAATCTGCTTACTAGCTGCCAGGGTCAACTTTAAACCAAGTAATATCTGGGGGAATATTTATATTCTACCTTGATCCTCTGTCTGATAATGAGGGGCAGTAAAATACGCTGGTGAAGACCTTGAATACTGGATGCTGAGAGTAAGACTCTGAGAAAATAAAGTCAAATATAACAGACTTAGAAGCAGGACTTGATTATGAATTTTGTCACTTGTTGCTGATGGGAATGGACATACCCTGCTACTCTAAGGGTCAGCTGTCTTATATGGGAAGTAACTCGTTACAACCTCCTTACTAAAAGAGAACACCCTGAAGAAGTGGCACTGATCAATGAGAACCTGGTTCTGTCCTGTCTCCTCCAATGTGTGCTGTCTGTATTCTACACCTTCAGGGTTTCTCAGCCTCAGCACTGTTGACACTTTGGGCTGGATGTCTTGATTATAGGGGCTATCCTGGGTCCCTAAGTATCCATGGCTGGATACCTATAGCAGCCTCCAAACTCCCAGCCAGTTGTGACAACCAAAATGACTTCACACACTAATAAACACTGAAAAAATTTATTAGCACCAAATTTACAAGAGGTACTTGCTCCTTCTAGTAGGGAAAAATGAAGAGTGAATTAAGAATTATTTGATTTTTCCAGTTGTGATTTCTTATCTAGAAAGAAGAATCAGAATAAACTAAAGGAATACAGTGAACATAAGTCATGTGGTATCAGGAAGTACAGTGGTCTAAATCTAGAGGCTGGGCCCAGTCAGGCCAGAAAAAGCCAAGTGATACTGTTCTAGTGATTTAAGAAGAGCTTTTATTTATTTTTTCCAGCCATCCCTAAAAGTCCTTTCAGCTTTAATCATGCTCAGTGAGCTATCAACATACCACAGTAGGACATGTCTTTAAAGTATGTTTTAGAGTAGTTTAGGATACACTGGTACTCATCTAGTCAGTGAAATGGCTGATCAGGTTAAAGTCAGACAGGGACTATATAACTTCAAAATCTCAATGTCATTAGCCTTGGTGAGTAAATCATGTATACTGAGTAGAATTTGAAGAGTATTAAGTTCTTTTTTTTTTTTTTATTATTTATTTATTTATTTATTTTATTTAAATGCATTTCAAGTCATAGTACATAAACAGAGCTCAGTTTTTCCATTTCTCTGGTTGCAAATCATAAAGAGTCACACTATTTGTGTCTTCATACATGCACCAGGGGTAGTAATG
>CM053401.1:30155957-30222000 GCA_028644305.1 Xerus rutilus
TTTTGAACATGAAAGGGTGCTGTATTTTGTCGAATGCTTTTTCTGCATCAATTGATAGAATCATGTGGTTCTTGTCTTTAAGTCTATTGATGTGATGGATTACGTGTATTGATTTCCGTATGTTGAACCAACCTTGCATCCCCGGAGTATTAAGTTCTAAGTTCTTGTAGGGAGGGTCTTTTGTCTAGATTTATCAGAGTACCTGACATAGTATCATCTGCAACAGTTGTTCTTTGAATGAATAAATAAACATACAAGTGATTTATATATGCACCAGATAAAGAATGTTTAGGGCCAGGCATGGTGGTGCATACCTATAATCCCAGTGGCTCAGGAGGCTGAAGCAGGAAGATCTCGAGTTCAAAGCCAGCCTCAAAAAAAGCGAGGTACTAAGCGAGGATCCTAAGCGAGGATCTCAGTGAGATCCTGTCTTTAAATAAAAATACAAAATAGGGTTGGGGATGTGGCTCCGTATTCGAGCACCCCTGAGTTCAATCCCCAGTACCCTCGCCCCCAATAAAAAAGAATGTTTAGGATAAGTTTGTAACTGGAGAGATTAAAATTAGGAAGGCTAATCTTTCCTCCCAAAATACCTGCCAATGTTGATGAGATTACTGATTCTCAATCTGGGACAATTCTCCTCCCACCCCACTCATGGTATTTGGTAAAGTCTGGAGACATTTTTACTTGTCATAAATTGAGGGATGTTACTGTCATCTACGAGAGGGAGGAGTGCGGCTAAACATACTACAGTGCATGGAACGGCCATCCACAATCAAGAATTATCTAGCCTAAAATGTCAATGATGTTCTGATTGAGAAATTTTAGGCTAGATCAAGCACTAGGTAGAGCTAAATGAATAGACTTCATCTCCAAATGTATTTTCTACAGTCCCTATTCTTGTTCTTCCTAGATTTTTTCTATGTCCATCCCCTTTGAGCCTCCTAATCCCAAATTTTATATGTATTTTTTATTCATTGGCCATTACATCTACTAGTTTCAAAGATAATCTAAGATAAGCATAGAATGGAGTGATAGAAATAATGGTCAGAGCCCTATAAAGGAGAGATTTTAAGTGGACAGAAATAGAGCAGAAGCTATTTCCTCTTGAAAAAGAGCAACTGGAAAGGGTTCCAGGTAGAGACTCAACCGGTGATTTCCATTATAATCCGTCTTCTTATCACAGAACTACTACTACTAGGGGGAAGACATAGTGTTAGAATTGAATCATAGAGAAACTCTACAGCTTTATAACAGAAATTCATCATGATAAACTTGGGGGAATTAGGAAATAAATCAATATTGCATTAAGTGAAACTCACATTAGTCAATTTGTCTAAGAAATAGGTAAAAATATATTTTCCAGAGAAGAGTATCTGGTCAAGTGAAATGACTGGAATTTCAGTGAGCCAGTTTCTAACTAGCTAATAGTGGTATGGCTCCAAAAAGTCACTCACTGTCATTGGGACTTGATGTCCTTATCCAAAATATGAGATCACTGCTATCAGCTAAATTTAATGATTGACAGGACAAAGAAAATAGAACATATAGAGAAATGGAAAGAATGAAAGATTTGAAATAAACAAGAAAATTCTCTCATGGCTTAAATTGATGGCTCCATATCCTTTCTCTTTTAATTTAGGTCTATCAATAGATGCCAATTAAACTGTAGTCACCCTATTGATCAGATCTCACATAAAATGATTGACATGTCCACCTCACATTTTTTTAAAGGATTGGAGTCACTCTTTCATACTGAAGGTGCCTTATGTGGATGCACACAAATAATCACAGCCTTGATGAATGTGGAATTAGAACGCAATTTTCCTTCTGCCATCCAAATGTTTGAACCTAATGCTAAAATAGTGAGGGGCTGGGGTTAGCTCAAGGGGTAAAGATCTTCCCTGGCATGCATGAGACCTTGGGTTTGATCCCCAGCACTGTAAAAAATAATAATAATAATAAAATAAAACAAAATGGTTCTAATTCTGATATTGCAACAAAAGACTTGGGATTATATTTTCATTGAAATGACACTGGGATGGTAGAACCAGACGGACTTTGGAGTGAGTTATGGCACAGATGCAACCCAGAGACTTGGCTTTGTCTCTGTATGTTTTTCCCCCAAGTGATGGCTCTCACTAAGACTGTAAAAGCCTGTGATCCCTACTCCACTCCCCCTCCACTCCATCTCTCTGTGGGAATCATAATATGATTAAATACTCCTAATTATACAGACACACTGACATCCTGAGGAAACTGACGAAAACTACCTGGCAGAAAACATAGGTGTATATTAACTCTAACCATCTGGGGCCTGCCGGAGCACTAACCACAACTCTTGGCTTTTACTCCTCAAATGCTATGTCATTCTGAGCCTGTGTGTGTGGTCAGTTAATAATGTGTGTTTTAGTTTGGCTGGGTACATATGCTCTGCAGTTTCATTTTGGTCCCTTTAAAGATTCTTAGGTTTTCAAGATGACCAACAACCCCTGTCAGAGAGGAATAATTGGGAGGGAAAGTTGCCTCTTCATTGGCCAAGCAAAGCCAGACCATCTTACATAGTTCCCAGAAGCTACTTAGAGGCACACTTGCAGCACAGGAACATCTCCAGAATCCAGAGGCTTTGACAAGGACAACTTAAGAGAATGACAACAAAATAAAAGCCTGGAACTTCAGGAAGTGGTTCCAGGAACAATGAGTATATAAAAATGAAATGGGATCACTTTTTCCAAGCGATCCGCTTTCATAGACAATGCAATCAAATGACAATAACCAGCATTTATGAGTATGTGAGTATACATTATATGTTTATAGATACCACAACAGCTGCCAGCAGCGGAAGAGGGCGAGCAGATCCCTTTGTGACCAGCAACCTCCCTCTTCACTCTGCCATAACTTCACTACACCCGTGGGAGCCTAGTTTCCCAGCCCAGCAAAAACTGCCTTGATTAAAATGTGATGTCCTTGGTCACTAATAGTTCTCTTGGGAAGTTGAGGGAAAGGAGCCAAACCACACTATGGGAGGAGCAGAGAAATCATCTCTCCCCTTTCCATGCAGGCATATCCTGACCACAGAAATCGTCTTCCCACAGCTCCTCCACTCTCTCCATCCCAACTTTCCAACTTCTTGTATTGTCTGCCTTTCCACTTACTCTTCACACACCTCTGTCATTCCTCTCCTCTCCCTATGGTGGGAGTGTGTATTTTGTTCAACTCCAGGCAGACAAAGAGATACCATTTCCTGTGTCCACTCAGAGGCCTATGAAATCAGTCCTAGACAGAGGGTAGATAAAGCCAGAAAGGGGATTTCCTCTGCTGGTCCAGCAGTGCACCTCTCTCTCCCAGCAGTTCCCTTTTCTTTTGTCCTTAAAGCACTTGGCAGTCTCTGAGCAAACCCCTACTGACTTAGTACCTGAAAAAATGTTGGCAAAAAATCTGTAGAGCAAAAGTTGATTTTGAAGGTATAAATTTAATCAGAGGTGTTTTTAGAATCATTCATTCATTTATTCATTCATCCAATAAATATTTATCAAGTAACTTTATGTACTAGGAACTGGACTGGGTGAACCTGGCTAGGTCTTTTAGTAAATGATAGCATGTGACATGTCAGGCTGAAATAGGCCTAGCCATGTCAGTCTATCTTTGAATGAGAAGCTCCACTTAGGATTTCCTGGAACAAGTAACAGTGGAATAGCACAATATGCCAAATAACAGGTATCCAATCTATTTCGTTGCTGTTATTAGTGGAAGAAACATTGTTGGGAAGAAAGAGTCTAGTGAGTCAGAAGACTTCTCATGTGCAAAATAGGGATCATGCTACCAGCTTCACATACTACAAGAGATTACAGTGAAAATCAAAAGAGATAATGTATATGGAACACACTTTGTCAACTATTTAAGTAGAAAGTGTATATCAACTACTGTTGTGATGCTCCATCTCAGGTTGACTTATGTGAGTAGAGCATCTCTTCACTTCAACTACCACAGAAACCTTTTATAGAGGAAGGTGGTCTCAATTAACCAGGTTAGTCACCAACAAATTAAATGGTCTGAGTCTTAAAGGGAAATGAAGGAGCTATTGAAAGAAACATGCTCTTTATAATTTAATATATAGTGATTGCAAACAGGAAATATTTCAGTTATGAAAACAAAAGAAGCCCATATGCTAAAAGACTTAAACATTATTGGGGTGGTCCAAAAGTAATATGAGAAAAAGAAAGTAAAACTAATATTTTGTCCTACTTCTATATCTAGTTTATGAGTAAATGGAATCAACCCAGTGTTCCTCAAATTGGACTGATATATGGAGTCCTTTCTAAAGGGAAAAACTATTTGAGACCTCTAAAACACATTCAAAATCCTCTATGAGATGTCAGAACAGGTTTTAGAATCGTTAACTTCAGACATTTAAGACTTATTTTTTGAAAATGACTTTCAATTGCAAAGTATTGTTCTTATAATTTAAAGACATTTTCATCATAAAAATATAACAAATTTAAAACCTCATAGAACTTGCAGGCCTCCATTTGAGAAATACTGATTTTGTCTCGCCTTTGCTATTTATGAATGAACTTGGGCCTGTGAAGACAAAGTGACTCCCCTAAGCTACACAGATGGCTATTAGCAAAAACGAACCATAAGCCCAGGTCGCCTGATTTCTAGAACAGAGCCTTTTCCTTCCTTACACAAGGCCTCCTCTGTTTGTGGTGGAGCTCACTATCTGCTCCAGACAGATACCAGCATTGTGTTAGTGCAGAGCCAGGCAAGCAGATGGAGGCGAGGTTTGAGGGGAAGTGATGTGGGTGTGGCTGATGCAGAACGTCACTACAGCTGGGCCACAATTTGAAAGGAAGGTATTTCCAAGGCTGGATTCTTTTGCTCATTATTAAAACAAAGAAACCTTGGGTGGAAAACTCAAGTAGTTTTATTAATGGGAGCTTTTCTGGCTAACAAGTCTAGGCAGAAAAGTAGGAAGAACATGGTCCCGAGCTAAAAACTGGAGAGGAACTACAGAAGGTATGAGGTTATAATTCAGGGTGGCCAATTTAATCAGCTCATATTCATTAAACACCCACATACACATGGTGCTTTACAACAAACCCCTTTCCCCACTCTGAAGCATCCACAGGCCTATTTTAAATGGGCCACCCTGTACATGTTGGGAATCTGGCCAGGGTGTTAAGGCAAATGCTTCCCTTCCTAAGAAAAATAGGGTAGACTTTTAGACAACCACAAGTAAAGGTTAAAACTTCTAGTTTTACATCTCATCTGAAAGCTGGGAAAGATTTAGGGAATCTGTTTTCCAAGATTTGTTTGCAAAGCTCAGTAATATATTAAACCCTTCCATTTCAGAGGAGTAACATCCTATCCTATCTACATTCCCAGACTTGAACCCTGCAATTTCCTTGGGTGAATTTCTCTTCATTACTGGAGCTGAATCAAGTGCTTTATGAATATGACCTCTGAGTTACATACAATTAGCCAATCAATGATTTCGGTCACTTCCGGCCCTTGGATAATGAACTCATTGTAACTAGAGAAAGCATGTTCTTACCACTGCCTGTTTAAACTGCCAAGAATATTTTCAGCCTGACTGATCTATCAAGCAACTTTTGATTGCAATCTGATGAGAGGGTTGACGGGGCCTGTTCCCTTGAACAGGAAGGGGTTGGGTTTAGGAAATTTCTGGTATTAGGTGGTCTTTAAATACCAGGGAGCAATGTAGAACAAAGTCACCCAACTTGGGTCCCTGACAAATGTTTGGCAGGTGCTGTGATTTCTCCCAAAAAATCTCTGATAGTTTCAAAGACTCACACAGGGGGCATCAGATCATGAGGAAAGACTGAAAAACTGCTCTGATTTCAGACTCTTATTAGATAACTTCCCCATTTTTACATGATAATATCTACCAGAAGATTCCATGAAGCTCAGGAAAGGACTCCAGTCATTCTAATTGCAGCTTATGATCCAAAGGGATCCAAGGTTTAGGGAAGTGAGATGAGTTCAAAAGGTAGTGGATACAAAAGGAGAGACAGGAAGGTTTACTTCTGCCTCAGTCTTCCTCCGTGGTACTCTCTTAGGGACATGTCTCCAAAAATATGAGGAAAAAAAATTAGGTATTTTTCAAGTCAGTTAAGGTGAACAACCATAAGAGTTCATAAAGCAATAAGGCTACTTTAATAACACCTTCATATTTTCATAAAATCCTTAGGTGACCTCAATAGCTTTGCTTTGGGTGTACATGAAATAAACAGAGGTGACCCTCTATTTTGGAAGTAAATCTGGGATGCCTGGATCACTAGGAGTCCTCCAGATTAAGAAACAGAATATTATTGATGTTCTGGAAGCCTCTTGTGTAATCCCACCCCAATAGCATCTTCTCTCCTATGCACAGTTAACCTTTATTTTAAACTTAGTGATTTTTATTTAAACTATTGTCAACATTTCAAAAATTCTATCTAATTTACACAGAATAAGGCTCTCCAAGCCAATAAGAGGAAGAGCTTTCTTTTATTTTTTTAATTGAAATTAAATTAGAATCAGAAATTAATGGATTAATTCCTTAATCCATTCAACAAATATTTATCAAGTGCCAACTATGTATCAAGCAAAGACTTAGGCACTGGAGAAACAGCCATGTGCAAGATAGACCTGTCCTTACAAGCAAACAATTACAAGTAATGTTAGTTTTAACTGTGAAAAGAGCTCTGTGGGGAGGGTGTCTCTAAGAGAGCACCACAGAGGAAGACTGAGGCAGAAGGTTTAGCACAAGGACACTAGGTGTCACCAAGAAAGCAAAATCATTATTTCCTAGATTCAAAGCTTCAAAATGTAGGGGTCTACCAAGAGAAATATAATAAACAGTGACAAGTTTGGAAAGCACTGCTCCAGAGCGCCCCCTCCCCCACTGAAGTTAGACAGAGGGTAAAGAGGGCACTCAGAAAATTCAACTTCATCACCACACATACAGAGATTAAAGATTCTTGTACCCTGGCTCTTGCAGCGCTATTTACCAAGACCAAACAGCAGACCCATCCCAGATTTAAACAGGGTAGAGCTACATCTCGGTTGCTGAAGCACTTCCATCTCCACTAACCTTTACAAACCATGACTATGTCAGTTTTTCCAAGCAGGAGAAGTGGATGGAAAGCCAGGCCATGTCTTAATAAGGCCCTGGTGAGCTAATGGGTGTGATTATTTCATTGTCTCGGATTCATGCCAGCCCAAGCTCATCAGATACAGCACAATCCAGGAGAAACATGACCTCACTTTCAACATGGGACTGCGTGTGCAGATGCCAGCAGGAATTTAGCGATCCCTCAGCGCAGGTAAAACTCAACTCTTTACGGTTCCAGCTAATGAGAAGCATACCAAAGTCACCTAAAACAGTAAAGCTAATATTGACATTAACATACTAGATACTGTTAGGGGAAAGGAAGCCAGGAAAAACTTCTGAGACCATCTGGGCTAAGTGTGTCACATCCATAATGAGGCGTGTATTTACGATAAATTGCCATCTCTTTAAATGATTAAGTACCAGATTTATGGAAAGCTATAACCCCACCAGGACCACAGGGTTGTTAAGTGGTTAAGGCTGTAAAGGTGAGAATCTCAAGATTTCAGTTGTGCCACAAATTGCTCACTGACTTGCAAAGTCTTTGCCAAGGTAACTTCTGTGCCTCAGTTTTCCAAACATTAGAAAAGCACTTCCATCACATAGACTGTGGAGCTTATGAGAAGAGCAAGGGTTTTGCAATCAGAAACATGTATGCACTCACTGATTCTCAGAACCTTCTCATTGCATCATATTGGCATCCACTGGAAGACACCAGAAAGCACAGCACAAGGCTTGATGTGTTCTAAATGCACCTCACGTCATGGTCATTCATTAGTCATTCAATATTTTTTCCTGAGCATCTACTATGTACCAGAATCAGACCATGTTCTAGGCACTAAGGATGTGATAGTGTTAAAAACAGAGTCATTCCTTGCTCCCCTCCCCTCCTTTCTTTTTTTCTTTCTTTCTTTTTTTGGTGGTAGTGCTGGGGATTGAACCCAGGGCCTGTGCATACGAATGCAAGCACTCTACCAACTGAGCTATATCCCTAGCCCGACTTTTAACGTCTTTGTGAGCCACGTGACACCTGGCAACTTATTTTCTCTGTTACATTTCACTTCCTCATGTGTAAAGTAAAAATGATAAATATAACCTCTCTGGTATGTGAAGGTGTCTAAAGTTACATCTGACACATATAAGGTATCCAATAAATATTGGTTTTTTCTTTGTTGTCTCCAAATCATTAAAGAAGACAATACATAAAGACTTTAGCTTTTCAAAATGGAAGATGCTTCATACATGCAAATGATCAAGACATTATCATCATTGTGTAATAGGCAGTATGGTAGTGTGGAAAGCTCTCTGGCTTTGGAAATGCAGACCAAAGTTAGAATCTTGACTCTCCCATTTCCTGAATATGTAGCTTTGAACAGGTCAGTTAAACCTCTCTAGGTAGCTATGTCCTCATTCGTAAAATGGCAGTGACTAGACAGTTTGAGGATTAAATAAGATGATAAATACAACATATCTAGGGTAGTTGGTAAGCAGTAGTAACTAAGTGGTTAATTAGCAAGCAACAGGGACACATACACACACACCCTGTCTCAAAGAAACTGGTTTGATTTAATTACTACAGTACTATTTGTACTGTTTTTCATGTACTTGTGAGATTCACAGAGATATAAAAGCAAATATCATTAGCCTATTACTAGAGTACATCCCAGGAGGATTTCTGAAGGTAAGCAGTAAAAAGGGCCCTGAAAAAAGTAATGTTGCTACTTTAAAGGTGGGAATGGATGGGGGGTTCTGTTTGGCTCTTTCAGGAATTACAGAAGTAAAAATTCATGTTTTTTATTTTCACTTTCTTCTTGTTTTTTCTTTTCTTTCTTTCTTTCTTTCTTTTTTTTTTTTTTGGTACTGGGGATTGAATTCAGGTCACTTGGCCACTGAGCCAAATCCTCAGCTCTATTTTGTATTTTGTATTTTATTTAGAGACAGGGTCTCACTGAGTTACTTAGTGCCTCCCTTTTGCTGAAGCTGGCTTTGAACCCATGATCCTCCTGCCTCAGCCTCCCAAACCACTGGGATTACGTGCACCACCATGCCCAGCTAACTTTCTTCTTCTTCTTCTTCTTTTAAAATATTATTAGTTGTGGATGAACACAATACATTTATTCATTTATATTTATGTGGTGCTAAAGATTGAACGCAGTGCCTCACACATGCCAGGCAAGCACTCTACCTACTGAGCCACAACTCCAGCCCTCACTTTCTTCTTAATCACCCATAACCCCAATGTTTTAACTTTCTAGTTTCAGAACACCAAACATGGACCTTAGAATGTCAGGATCCTAATTAAACCCAGCAAACTGACAACATTTTGAATAGAATCCACATTTATGCCAGGGAACACAGTGTGCTCTAGTCAACATTCTCCTTCCCTAGCACTCACTGTTGGGTCTGTAGTACATGCAGATGTGAGACTCAAGTGCTCTTTCAGAAACATGAAAGAGGCATAGTGTGGATTAGGATGATGATTTAGTTGGAGAAGTGCCTCTAAGCAACAGAGTAAGGAGAAGGATGAGTTGGGTCAGTTTTGCCCCAAGAAATCTGGCAGACATGCCCTAGGCTCCATCACTTTAGCCAAGTGGGCATCTTGGAAGAAGAGGCTCTGACTTTCTCCCTACCTCACACACTCTACAGGGGATAAAAATGGGCTCAGGGAAGTCCTCAAAAGAGGTTCATTTGACACAGCCACCAACATTGCATCTTTCCTTTATATACCCCCACTCAGTCCAGCATTCAGAGCTGGGAGCCAAGTAGGGAGTCCTATTTGTTTTTTCTGGGTTCTCTATATGTTGAATAAATTACCAAGTCTAGACCTGGATCTATTTTCTCATGAAGTCATTAAAGGCTCAAAGTCGGTGGTGGTAAAATATAAAGATTATCTAACCATTTCATACCTTTTCCAGTCTCTAACATTGCTGACCCTTCTTTGCTTTCTGCTGACTATCTCATGTCTTATTTCACTGAGAAAAGAGAAACCATAAGAAAACTACCTCAACCTCACCTCACCAAATCTACTAACCTGCTGGCATTTATACTTATGTAGTCTGCCTTCTGTTCTTGTCCAGTGGATCCTGCTTCAACCTAAGACTACCCTACACACTTGAACCTGCACCCCAATTCTTTCCTGTATCCTCCAGGTCTTCCATCAGTGTTTACTCTTTTTCTCTCCAGCATGGTCACATTTTCTCTGTCTACTATGTCATGTACATTAACATAAATGAATAAATAACCTTAAAAACTAAAACCTTTGACTTCTCTTGCTACCACTTCAAATCTATTTCTGTTTGTAGCACAACACCTTAAACAATGGGCCCATGCTCTCTGTTCTCTTTAACCTGTTCCAGTAGGGTTATGTCTCCAATACTCCACTGAAACCACTCTTGTCAAGGCCTCCATTGACTATATCCTGCCAAATCAAAGGATCAATTCTCAGTCTACATCTTACTTGTCCTCTTAGCAACATTGGGTTTGGTTCCTTCCTTCTTGAAATATTGCTTCATCTGGCTTCCAGAAAACCACACTCAGATGAATTTCTTCCCACTTTATAGCAGGTTTTCCCCATTTTTTCCACTTCTAAATGTTGGTGTAGTTGCAGGAATCTTAGTCCTTAGTTGTCTTTCCATCTCCAGCTCAACCTGTCTCCTGAGTTCCAGACTCAAATTCAGCTGCCTTGATATTCTCTCTATTTTCATGACATCTCAGACTCAACTTTTCTAGGACAGAACTCTTTATCCCTAACCTGCTATCCCCCAAATTTACTTTTCTCCTTAACATTCATGGATTTTTTTTTATCTAAATAAATCCAGAATCAGAAAAATAACACCCTTCCCAGTATTATCCAGGCCCCCAATTCTAGGGATAAGTCTTGATTTTTTTATATTCATATTTCACATCCAACCTATGTGCAGGTTTTATAATTTCTTCAAAATTTATCTGAAATCCAACCATTTCTCACCTGCTCCACCACCATTCCCAAGTCGCAGCCATCATAATCTTTTTCCTGGATTAGTGTTATGTTTCCTGAGTAGGTTCACAGCTTCCATCTAGCCCCATTATATATAGTCTGTTCTCCACACAGAAGGCTGGATGATCTTTTCTAAAAATGTAAATTATGTCATGTCCATCCCCAGCTTAAAATTTTGCATCATGCTAAGAATAAAATAGAAAACTCTTCACCTGGTTTTATACCCTAGGCCAGACTATATGTGCCCTAGATCATAAATATGTGTCCTAGCTGTCTCTAAGCAACTTACCAGTCTTACTGTGTTGTTGTGATTATAAAACTAGATATACAAAGGAACTTTTAAAATTATTAGGTGCCATAATTAGAGCTATTTTTATTGCTCTCATTGGATCAGTTGCTTTCTGGTAAAGACTTTTAAACATGTCTTCTAAACATAAACTGTAATTCCTGCCAGTGGTTGGTTACATGTCATTAGAGACAGATTGTATAACAGGCAAATCTTTTCATTCTTGTTAATGGGTTCAGGCATTATTTTCCTGCTATATGTTTAACTTTGTCTTTTTCTCTTCTGGATATGGGATGTCCCTTGCAGGAAACAGCAGCTGTGCCACTAACCCTGGACATGGTCCAAGGCCATTTCCTTATCCTGTGAGAGAATCATTCTTGCAAAGTTTGTTTTTGCAGCACAAAATAGAATAAAGATCATTTTTAAAAATATACATTGTATATAGCACTTTTTGTCCAGAAACAACTTCTCTGTGACCCAAAGTGGAAACTAGGCCTTGATCTCCAATTCTGCAACTTGAACTACGCTAGTCATTATGAAGATTCCATCCACCACTTAAATGTAAGAGGTTCTGGATAGGACCTAGTAGTCAGAAATAATATTTAATGTCTAAGGAGAGGAAATGAAAGATGAGGCGCCTATTTTAAAGAACAGGAAGAATTTATGAAAGAGGAATTTCACTGACTGAGTTGCACCAAAATTTCAAAGATAAGCAGCTAATATTTGTTTCACATTTTACTCAAGCAAAAACAATGATATGACCAAGAGAGAACCTTAGATGACATAGAAATGCCTTATGGATCATAAATAATACTTCTTGAGTGCCCTATTTTCTTAGGAAGGGTTTCTGTAACTTAACTCAGTGGGCCCAATTAGTGCGAGAGCTAGAGTGCTGAAGTGCAACATGCCCAAGCTGATTCAATGCCAAGAACATCCTGATGGCGGTTTCCTAAATAGGTTTCCAAATTTTACAAATAGCCAAACCCATTGGCACTAGGCTATTTGACTTAAGTGACTTTTATTTTTAGATGGAAAGTCAACAAACACATGAACAATCTGAGGACTCAAGCAATGAGCCCGATGGGTGATATCAACATGGAACCATGTCTCATCTCCCAAGAGGGATGAGTCATCCAGCTTCTTCAGGACAAGCAAGTACTAACTGCAGAGAGGAGAGCTGGGTACTGGCTAAACTCTCCAGGCAAAAGGCTTTACAGGCAAGCCTGTTGCTTTTTTTTTGGTTGCCATCTCACTGCACATAATAGAGAAAAAAAATGCAACAGACTTAAAAAAAAAAGCAACAACAACAAATCAATTTTAACAGCTTCCTTGAAAATGAGTCACAAAATCCAAACTTGATTTTGCACTCAAATTTCAGATGTTTGTGTCTACTTCACTTAGCCTTTTCTACTTCACTTATTCTTTCGAGTCTTAGCAAATCTTATAAATTCACTGATCTATTTCATTTATGCAGGAGCACAATGTTTCCTACTTTGGGAGGTAGGCATGGCTTTCCTGTATAAAAACTTTAAATTATTTCTTTAATTCACCATTTTCAGGATGAAGTAAAGAAGTTAAAGCAACCTCCCTGATGAAAGATACACAGCATGCATACCATCACTGCCCCACCACACAGCACATGGGAGCAGCTGCTCAACAGTCCCAATACAATAGTCCAAGAACCCACTATCGAGCATTTGGAGTTGAATTAAAAATAAGATCTATCTGCTATCTCTGGCTAGAACCCCCTAGGTATTACAGGGGGCGGGGGGAGGAATAAAACACATCAACTTTATAGGAAAAGAAACCATGGTCAATGGAAAAACCAAAACAAATATAAGAGAATTCAAATATTCTACCTTTACCTGAAGATTTATGCTCTGATACTGGGAGAACAGATAATGCAAAGGACATGGGCTTTGCCATGTACTAATTGTGAGATTCTGAGGAACTTACCTACCTTTTCTGAGGCTGTTTACTCTTTTTTGAAAATGTGGGCAAAACATTTGCTTCACAGAATTTCCATAAAAGTTAAAGGAGAAAAATGAAAATAAATAGTTGGCCTCATGATTAAAGTTAGCTCTTTTCCTGACTAGCTTTCTAGAATTCTAGTTCTTAGAAGCATCTCTATCCAGCTTTGGTAATATTTCCTCAGTAATAAAATGCCCCTCTAAAGTGAACAAGTAATAAAGAAATAGAAGGATTCTGCTAACTCTTTGGCATGCAGACAAATCTATAGCCATTAAGATAAGCATCAATTCTAGAATGTTCCCTAAGAGTTCTTCTTTTCTACATGGTTACCACAGGTCTCAAAATATCCATACCCATAAAGATACATTTCAAAATAATGTATTTTAAATAAATTTTCTCTTGTATCCCCTTTTCTGCCCAGCTGTGACACTGGAAGTTTACCTCTATTTCTAATAATCCCATTTCCTCAAGACCCAATGATGGCTTGTTGATCCTTCCCCTCTATGAGGAGAATGGTGATTTTAGCCTGCATGTCTTCTCTGGTCAGCAAAATTACCAATTCTGCTTTAAGGCTCCCTTCTCATGTGTTCCTTCAGTCTTTATGAACATGTGTTTCCAAATATCTATTAATGAGTCTTGCTCTACTTTATATATTTTTATATTTTCAAGCCTGATATATAATAGCATTCAATAAATACTAAGTGAGCAAATTAAGGATTTAATAAAAAGTTCCCTACTTTTCAGATGGACCCTTACAACTCACACAAAAACATGTGGGTTTGTGGTACGTCATGGGGGTCCTTAAGCTCAATTGTAAGAAATAGGAAAATGGCAAACTTTCCATTTTACAGGCCCATCTAATTTGTCTAGATCATAAAGTCATAACTAAGGAAGTGATTATAAAGTACAATTTGAAAAAAAATTATTGTCATCATCTTTCAATCCCAATAACACATTTCACAAGCAGTTTTATTAAGGGCCCATTTTGCAGAGGCTTTCAGGTTGTCTGCCCCTCTGACTGGACCTAGGCAATTACAAGGATTCCACAGTAGTCTGCAGACCCTTCCTGAGTTTTATAAAGAGCACTTCAAAATGCTCTGAAATGTCCTAAATGCTCTGTTATGTCCTAAAGCTCCTGAGAGTGAAATGTTACAGTGGGAAGCTGCCTGAAGCTCATTTGTACACTGAAGTTATTAATCCCCTTCTTATATGTTTGATATAAGCCCTAGGGCACTTGGGAGGGTGATCCAATTACCCAATTCAGAGAATTGCCCTTTTCTTTCAACCAAGTTCAGAGCTCTGAATTTTTGTTCCACCAATGACTTTTTGTTTCAGTCAAACAAGGTCATGGAAGAGGCCAATATCTGCCAAGGCCAACAGGGGTTTCATTTACATGCCCACTAATGTGAGCAACATAAGAACCTCTTGAGAGCACTAAACCAGGGTGTGGGACAACAAGCCTGTTTTTTATTTACCAGCTCCCAAAGCCACCATCACCAGTTTCTTGCCACTCAACATTTTTGGTTACCATTTTGGATTTAATGAAACTCTTTTCTGTACATCTGGAAGATGTGTTGGGATATATTAGTAGGAAAGAAACTGTGGGAGGATTTTCTGATGGGCCCCAGAGGAAGCCTGCTTGAGCCCTGGGTCACGAGGCAGATCACACAAAGTCTGTACTTCCTTAATGTCAAACATTTCCAGGTAGCTTCTTACTGACTGTAGATAGAGGTTTTCTTTTACCATCTAGCTTCTGTCACATATCTTATTATATTGATGATTTTATTTATTATTTATTTTTGTTGCTATTTCCTTTATAATGAATATCAAGCATGAGTCAGTCTAGCTTTAGCTAAGACTGAAACGCTTCCACCCTGATCAGAGAGGATGGTCTGGCCAGTGTCCTATCACTGTCAGAGAGACACAGGCTATCTGTTAGAATTGACTATGGGGTGTTTGTTACTTGAAGCTGATGAACGGTACTTCAGTTGAAGTTGAGAATAAACATTTAACAGATGGTCCAGAGAAATAAAGCAATATGTCAATCCATTTATCAAAAGTTCTAAGACGGCCACTTTAGAATTTGTGAACAATTAAAATGACACTAAGGTTGTTAAGAGAAGAACTGATCTTAGGAATGTTTATTACATTCAAGGATAATGTTAAAGAAAAAAAAAAGTGGGGGGAGGGAGGGGGTTTCTTTAATTACCAAAATGTGATACCACATTGGAGTTGATCTGTGTTTGTAATAAAATAATCAACAGAAGCATCTGGAAAACTCCTCTTCCTCCTAATTTACAAACATATTAAAATTGTGAAAAAATTTCAGAAAATGAAGAGACAAAGAAGTGAAGAAATACTATATTCTTCTAGTGGTCCAATCAGAAAGCCAACAGCATTTGAGTCTCCTAGGTCAAAGAGGTAACAAAATTTTGTGAATAGTTGGAGATATGATTTATAAAAAGCAAAAAGAGAAACAATAGTTTTAAAATGTAATTTAAATAGCTATTCAGTTTATAAAGATGAGTTTTTCTGATATGTTCTGGTCAGATGGCTCTGATGAGGGAATGTCTTGATTGCCTTTTTTTTTTTTTCTTTTTGGAACAAAGAGAAAGAATTCATAGATCTTACTGATTAGTTAATGATCTGGAAACTAAAGGACCTGAGTTTTAATCTCAAACCTTGAAATAAATTCATCATGTGGTTTTGGGAAAGGCTTTAATCTGTGTAACCTCAGTTTCTCCAGGTAAAATATCTAGATTCTATGATACAGCATGATTCAACAAATACAAAGCCTTTATACATAATAATGGTTGCTCATGCAAGCTCTAAGGTTAAACTATGTTCCACAGTTTAAAGATCCAAAACACTTGCCAGAGAGCTGTAAGAAAAATAGGACAGGTGTTTTCTAGTTGCTCAGTCAGGGTATGAGAAGACGTACGCTAACATCTTTCTCATTACACAGCTAAATCAGGCACAGAACATGACTGCTCTTAATTCCACATACATGTCTTCTTCCAGCTTATTCCATGAACCTCTGGTGTTAAAGCTGATGGTCTGAACTGAGGTGGCCTATGAAGTCCTCTTTCCTCCCATCTTGGCCTATACCTTCCCTTTGTTTGAATCCTAGCCCTATATACCCAATTTCAAGCACTTTCTTCAGACTCAGGATGAAAGAGAAATGTGCAGGAGCATATTTCTAAATTCCTGCTGAGCTCCCTCCCCAAAGTGGAGGGCAATCAGAGGCCAGCAGAGAGACATGGGCATCACTCTGCCCCAACACCTGCCAATTCCTGCCTAAAACTATCCAAAGAATGCTGGGGTCCAGGGAGTGTGAGCGGGAAAAGGGTAACTGCTAGAAGGGAAAACACAATCCTGGTCTCAAAGCAGCAATAAAAATAAAATTAAACCCTCACGCACACACATAAGATTCTTTATATCCTCAATTGAAGTTGCCTGAGTACTTCACACTGGAGCTACGGGCAAGAGGATTTTCTGAAAAAACAAACCACACACACAACAGACCTTACTGCTCCCTTGAAGGGGCTTATTTAAGGCAAAACAAGGCCTCCCATCATTCCTGTGAGAGATCATTGTCCCCCTTGTTGCCACAGCGCCCTGTGAGGCTGTGGGAAACAAATGACCTCAGAGGCACTGCAGTGTGTGTCACTGCAAAAGAAAAGAGAATGGAAGGGGCTGGGGGGAAGGGGAGGCTGCTGGCAGCAGAGTCCTCCACAGCCCGGCAGTCCTCCAATGATATCCCTCCAGGCACAGCGGGGAAGAGGCTTGTAGGCCCCAGGAGTTTCCATCTCGCCAGTAACGGGATTAGGCTCCCATTCCCCAGAAGCAAAGCGTCTTTCTGGATATCCTGCTGCTCGTCCTGGTCGATCTGGCCTCTAATTGGCTCTACCAACAAAGTGCCCATGATTGTGAGCGTCCCACTCTGTTTCATGGGTATCTTGAGTCAAGAGAGGGCTCTTGTGAGACCAGGAAGAGTGGGCGCAGAGAGGGATGAGGGGGATGGCTGGGCTAAGGTGGTGGTGGTGGTGGAGGAGGAGTGAGGATGAGCATGATAGGAGGCAAGATGGTGAAGCAAACCAAGGTAAATACTCAGCACTGGCGAAGGCAGCTTGCTGTGGCCTTAATCTGGCACAGGGCATGCGCTGGAAAAGCAAGCACACAGCCCAGGCAGAAGTGCCTGGCCATGCACAACCTGCTCTTGTGGATCTCAGTGAAGTACAGCAGTACGTGTGATATCCCCCTGACACAGAGGCACAATAGTTGACAGTAGACTCTGAGTCTCACAAGTGGCATCTCTAACACACACACACACACACACACACACACACTGTTGGGCTCAGTTTCTAGTTCTCTCAGATGGGAAAGTTAAGTTACAATTTAAGTGTTAGAGAGTCACATTTTACTTGTGGAGTTGACACCAGCCTCTAGCCCTGCTGCTTGAACCACAGAGCTTTATTCACTACACAATGACAAACAAAAATGGGAACGAAGATACTATGTGTGCCAGTAAGGAGAACTTGACACACTGGACTGATCCAGAGTCTGCACACTTGTCTCTGTACTGGGGAAAATTTAAAACAGACAAACAAAAAATGAAAATAAAATATATAATACAAGATGTTGTTTATGTGTAAAATTCCTTTTATATATGCATGTATTTTCTACAGAAATATGTGCTGTGCAGATATATACATTTTTTACCAACTGTTGAATCATCTGTTAATTTGTCATTTACTCTTTGTATAGAACTAATTTCTGAAAATAAGTTACAAGAATTCTGTATGTCCATAGAATTTGTTTTGGCCTCTACAAAATAGTGTGACATGGTATTTTATCAAGTCTCAGGAGTAACAAAAATGGTAAGTTTGTTGACCATAAAAAACAATTTTGTACCAAAAATCTTTCCTCAAAGAACAGCGGCAGCTGTGCGAATGCAGATTTTTACACCAAGTTGGCAACTGAGAAATTCTGGTTTGAGAGAAGCTTAGTTTGATGAAAAAGGTTCTGCCCATTTTGAGTTGTTTACCAGGAACATAAATGTCTCTGGGCTGCCCTCCTGCCTCCAGGTGGTGCCTGGGATTTTGCAAAAACAGCAAAGGCCTTTGCCTTTCACAGATACACTCTTTTCCCTGAAAACATAAACCAGAGATAAGGATGAGAGGGAACTAACATACTACCTTTCTGCTATGGTTTTTACAGAGTATCATGATTAGGAAAAAGCATAGACTCTGGAACCAGAAACTTGGACCCAATCTCCACAATGTAACATTTGCCTGCGTCAACTTCCTTACCTGTAAAATGAAGCTAACAATACTTACATCATCAGTTGCTATTAAAATTAATTAATATAAATGAGTTAACAGATGAAAAATCCTTAAAATAGTGTTTGGCATATAATACTAGATGTTAGCTTCTATGATACTTATTAATATTAATTAATATACTTCTCTGGGCTCACTCCTATTTAGGAATTTCAGCACTATAGTCAAGGATTTAAAAAAATCATAAGAACTAACATTTGCATTTTTTCAGAGCTCACTATGTACCTGGCACTAGAAGTACTTTTTATGTATTCTACAAGAGAAGTCTGTAGACATCTTCTTACAGGCTTTATAGGGGCAATGTATCAGTTTGAACCATATGATTGGCTGTTATTCATCCATTTTAGATTTCTAAAAGCAGTCACTTCATTTAGTTTAGCCTAATTTCTTTGGGGTGTCTATAAAGACTTCAGGGAATAAGGAAAAGTTCAAAAAAAGATGACAAGAAAGGCAAGAAAAGGACTAAGGCAAGAAAAGGACTAAGACAAGAAAGGGGAAGCTACCCTTTTTCTCCACTGCATCTCCCAGAGTTAACTGGCCAAGGGTGGGGGGATGAAATGACATGGGGTGCTGAAGAAGGGGATTGATGTTCTAGAAAACAAAGCCAATGGGCCAAGTGTAAAGCTGTGGCTTTTGAAATTCCTGGCAAGGTTTCCCCAGGCTCAGAAAATGATTTCAGGGTAGTTCATTTACTCAGCAGGTCTTTATCAAGCAGCTGATAAGAAGTTCTGAAATAGTGAAAATGAGTAAGATCTGAATTCTAACTTTGGTTTAGCCATTTTGTAGCTATGTGTCCTGAATTTTTCACTTCTAAATCTCATTTTCATCTATTAACTGGAGAAAGTACCTCCTATGATATTGGGTTGCTGGGAGGAGTAGAGACAGTGCCTATGAAAAATGCCAGGTGCAGCGTCTAGTATGGGGCACACACTCAGTAAAGAGTCATTTCTACTGTTATTGCAGCTGCTAATCCTGATAGTACTGCTGTCACTACTCCCACAGGCATCATACTGGACACCTATGATTGGGTCCTGCTTTTAAGGATAACAGTCATTGAAAGGGAGAAACACGGAAATGCAATGACAAGGTGTGCCCTGAGGAAGCTCAGTGCAGTTATGGCAGTCTTATATGATGGCGAGAAGGATTTCCCCCAGTGAAGGGCACAGGCGGGCATTACAGGGGAGAAGCCAGTAAGGTGAGGTGAGCTCCAAGCTGGGAGGCTCTGCAGTCTAGGAGTGTTTTGAGGGGAGGCCGTCTAGCAGTTTGGGGAGGACGGAGTCTCGGAGTAGGGGGACAAATAGAGTCTCGGAGTGTATAGGGGGCAGATGGCGACCAGCAGTGTGTGTGGCGGGGTGCAGAGATGGAGCACAAGAGTGAGTGCGTGGCGGCGGGGGAGGTGGAGTCTATGTTTGGAGAATGGAATCTTAGAGTCTGTGGGGGAAGATGAAGTCTAGGAATGGAGGGTGGGCAGATGAAGTCTGGGAGTGTTGCAGGAAAGGAGCCTAGGAGTGCATGGGAAGGCTAGAGTCTAGGAGCAAAGGCAGGGCCACAGGAGGGAGGAGAACGAGTAAGCACATGTTCTCTTCTTCACCAGGAGTTCAAAAGCAAGCAAGACTATACACATATTTAGGAGACTCTTCTTTTAACTGCTAAATAAATTGTTTTGATTGTTTAAGTGTTTATTGTCCAAGATCCAGGAGCCCTGCCCCGGCCAACTAGGCTGGTTTCCCTGCAAATACCATGAAATGTCAAAAGCCAACAAGAAAAAGGACCCTGACCAAAGGTAAACTGGAGGAAATTTTTTCCTTTCTCCCTTTTTCATTATCTGAAAGGACTGGTCTTTAAAGTCTGTATTTCAAACAAAAAGAGCAGACAGTTCCAGCTTCTAAAAACTGGCAGACAAGAACAACTACCCCTTTTTGAGAGAGATATCGTATCACCCACTACAGACAGCTCTTAGGAACATTTTTGCCAGCAGCATTCAAAATGATTCCTTTGAGTTAGCCAAGAGGAGCCTGAAGAGGTGAAAATCTCACAGCTATGCATGCTTCTGAGAAAGGTAGTTGCCACTGGAGCTACTGGGCCTGATAAAGGCAGCTGAGTGGCCTTGCTGTCTGGCCACTCCTCCTCCCTGTGTTTTCAGGCAGCAGCTGTTTGTATTTACAGCTCACTACCTTGAAGCAAGGAGAGGAGACTTCGTTTTCTTTTTCCCCATCCCCTTGACTGCCATTCTCCTTCGACCTAGCTCCCTCGAGCCCTCTCTAGAAACAGCAAAATGCCCTGCTTGCCCCCAAGTGAAAGGAGTCCAATCACGCAGCAAGGGAGACTTTATGAGCTTTCTGTGGGCTCTGGGCGGATGGAAGGGATTAAAGTGAGGTGTGCTTTATGTCTTTTGTACTTTACTCTCCTGCTGCCTTATGAAGTAGCCAATTCCCCACCTCGGACAGGTCTGCTTGTTCTTCTTGGTGGGTTCTGTTTTTCTTTCCTCCCCCGTGGTTTTTCGTGAGGTAGAGGGAGGATGCAATAAAACCTCATTTCAGATGCATCATAAAACTCAGAGAGGTTGGCCTGTGGCAGCTTCAAGCAGGTGTGGTGTGCTCCACTGTGTCTGCAGCTCTTCTGTGAGAGGTGTGAAATCAGAGAAATTTCCAGAAATTCTGTCACTACTTGCTGGGACTGCAGCAGAGGGGCACAGCCCAGTCCCACCTTGTCGAGCATTAGCTGGTCTCCAATTAGCATCATGAATTTCTTCTTTTATAAAGACACTCAAATTCCATGTCATGATTTTAAAACAGGGTATTCTTAAAATAGCTTTCTTAAATTTTTTTACTATAAGCTTTCATATCAGATGATCTAACTGAAGGATAATTTATAGATGGGATCCTGCATTCCATGGACCAACCAGACCATAACCCTCCCAGAATTTTCAGACAAGACCAAACAAGCAAGTCATAATAGGAGAAATATAAGTGGGCAACAGACATATAAAAAGATGCACATTCTCTTCAGCAAAGTAAAGCAAACATGAACAACAATAAGATATTATCATCACTTAAGAGATTCGCAAAGAATGGAAAAAAAACAAGACAAAACAAAAAAACCCTACCAGTTAGGTAATAGTGAAGGCAACCAAGAATTCACAACCACTACTAATGGCCATGAAAACTGATACACTCCTGACAAGTGGTTTGGCAATACACATAAAAACTGAAACATGCACAGGACCTATCACAGGCAAAAAAAGAATATATCCTAAGGAGATGATTAGACAAGTTTAGAAATCTGAATGTAAAAAAGATATTCATTACAATTTTTTAATGATAGTAAAAATAAAAAACACAGAAATGACCAATAATTGGGAAATGCATAAATGGTTATGGCAAAGCTATTTATTATATATCTAGCCACTATAATTAACAGTGTTATTTTTAATTATAATTATTAGTACATATTAATGTACAAAATAATGGGATTCTTTGATCATATCCACCTTCCCTTTTCCCTCAGTATCATTCTTTACTTATGGACATAGAGTTGTCCACAATAGATTACTGAAACATAGTTAAAAAAAGATAACAACTGGTAGGACAGTATGACCTTGTTTTCTAAAAATGACATATGTGAGTATAATATGACACTCTAATAGACACCTGGAGAGATGCTCATCAAAATATTATTTCTCTCAGCAGTATGACTTCAATCAACTTTTCCCTTTTTCCTTTAGACTTTCAGTATTTTTTTTAATTTAGAAGACAATAATAACAATATGTCCATTTTCATTGGAGTAAAAATTCCAAACCACTGGACTAATTGCAAATTATGACCAGTAAGTCCCATGAATTTTATTCAGTCTAGTTCTAAGGAGAACTAGAAAGACACCTATGACCCAGTTGATATCAAAAAGAGTGTTAATGTTGGGTATAAGGGATGGTGGATTAAAACTGGATAATCTAGTAGACCCATAAGCCCAAGTTCTACTTTACTTTCTCTTGTTCCAGAATCACAGTGAAGCTTATAACAAAATGAGGAGCTAAATATTTCAGGCAAATTATTTCAGTTCTAAATAGCATTAAGGTAAATTTTTAGATGCTCATCTTACTTTGAGCTAACTCATCCCTCAATATAACTTGTATTCATATTTTCTTTATGCAACACAAAGGGTTAAAAGTTGTGTCTTCAAAATTGGCAATATAAGAAGTGGGATGTAAAACAGCACATTTGCACTAGGCCCACCAAAGCCAGAGTGCCATCTCTACCATTCCTGAGCAGGGTACATTGGACAACTGCCCATGTAGCTCTAACAAAGTAGAACCTCCTTAACTGTGCATATCAGGGCTCCTCCAGAGAGAGAGAGAGTGAGAGAAAGTCTTGCTAAATGCCAAAGGTACTAAGATACTAATCATCAGTCAACATTGTATTGTTATGACCAAAATATCTGACATGAACTTAGAGAAGGAAAAGTTTATTTTGGGCTTATGATTTAGAGGGTCAATCCGTGGTTGACCAATTCCAACCATGCTCTGGGCCTGAGGTGAGGCAGAATATTGTGGCAGCAAAGTGTGGCTTACTTCATGGAGGCTAGGAAAGGAAGAGGGAGAGAGAGAGAGGGAGACAGAGAGAGAATGCAAACGTGCGCATGTGCACGAGCAGGCGCACAAAGAGCCAGGGACAAGACATCATCCCAAGGACACAGCCTCAGTGACCTACTTCTTCCAGCCATGTCCTATCCACCTATAATTACCACCCAGTAGTCTATTCAAATTATTAATCCATCAAATGAATGAATCCACTGATGAGATTATAGCTTTCATCATCTAATCATTTCACCTCTGAACATTCCTGCACTGGAGATAATGCTTTGAAAATGGAAATTTTGGAGGGGACACTTCCTATCCAGATCATAACACTAGTCTAATATTGAGATGTTTTTCCTCTTATGGAAGAAAAAGAAAACTGAGTCACTGCAGGATAGGCACTTCAGACCTCACAGTTTGAAACAGAGCTCTCAATTAAAAATTAATTTCCAAGTCCACTCTTTCCTTTTTCTTATTTGAAAAATGAGTGAGGCCAGAGGCTAGCACATAGCTTCCCAAGGGCCAACTAATTCTCCTTCCTCACCTAATGGCATAAGATCTTTGAGTTCTTAAGCTTATAAATACCTAAGGGGAACAAACTTTATTTTCTAGTTTAAAACACTATTGGAGGGGCTGGGATTGTAGCTCAGCGGTAGAGCGCTTGCCTCGCATGCGTGAGGCCCTGGGTTCGATCCTTAGCACCACATACAAAGCAATAAAATAAAGACATTGTGTCCATCTACAGCTAAAAAAATATTTAAAAAAAAAAGACACTTGGAAAATGCGAGTTCTTACAATAGGCACATTTCCTATATGCCACCACAAATAGTGATCATGGCTCCTTTTTCTAATGTTCCTTATTACTTTACGAGTAATCTCTTTGTCATAAAAATATCACCACTATAGTCAACACTTCTAAACAATTTTTTTATTTCATGGAAGAGGTGATGAGAAAGGACCACATATTTGTTTGCTTAACATCACAGGCATTTCTTATAGTGATACATGTGATTTAAATTCATCCCTTAGAGACTCATGGGCTTGAGGGTATCCCACATGGTTATACCAGTTGGGTGGCCTGAGCTTCTCAGAAATCTTGAATAGAAGCATAGCTATGTGATGCAGGGAAGGTTTCTGATCTATTCTACCAAAGTGGCAACTTTTCAGACAACATTTAAGTGAAACATTGATACTTTGAGGCTTTCTTTCCTCTGCTGCAATAACCAGGCAATGATGGCCTGGACCCCCTTCCATACCCACTCTGTGCTCTCATAGCCTGGCTCCCCCTCTGCTTCCAAACCCTGCTGCCTGGAAACCCACCTTCCTCAACCCCATCCTTCATCTCATCTTGTTCTAGTGCCAATCTGAATCTTCAGTGGCAGATCTGGTTATAGAGACAGGAAGTGACAGGAGAAAAGAGAGGTATACCAGCTGCGGCAACATCCTAGCCCAAATTCTTGCTCTTCACAAGAGTCCTCCGCCTCAGCTACCTGACCCCTATACCTACACACAGTCTAGCTTCTGGGACAAAATACCATGGAAGCAAATCCACTGGCTCATATCCTCTCTCTTGAAAGAAGATAGAGATTATCAATCTTTTGTGAACCCATTAGTACCAATGCATTACTTCATTTTCCTTTATGGGGTTAAGTATGGTGACCACATTTCAGCTTCTAAACTTTTTAAAGGGAAAGGGGGTCCTGGCATCCCAAGGGCCTATTTAAACACAATGTCTCACAGAAAGGCCCTCAGTCAGTTAGGGTACATGGTAGCATCAGCCTAGGAAACCAGGAGCTTCTCTGGGACGACTGGTTGACAATTCAACTACTTCTATGTGAACTCTTCCGTGAACTCGCCCATCAACAAAGGGGGAAGTTAGGAGAGGGGTTTCCAGGCGGGCAAAGGGATGGCCCACTTACTTCTCAGATTCTCATTAACTTTCAGAGTGTATTCATAGGAAACATGAGACTGAGCCATAGGAAAAACCACTCATGGCTCAATTTTCACCTATTAGGAGATGACTCTCAAATGTTTATCTCCAACCCAGACTTTTTCACTGAGCTCCAGATTCCTGTACCTTATTGTATATCTTCTCAGCGTCACAAAAGCACCTCAGAGAAGTTGCGCTCCATTTGTGTACAATGTGTCAAATTGTACTGTAATGTATAACAAATTAGAACAAATTAAAAAATTTTTAAAAAAGGCACCTCAGACTCAACATCTCCAAGGCCGAGCTAACAGTCATTTCTTAAACTCATTCCCATCTGTGCCCCTACCCCTTCTCTCTCTCTCTTTTCTTTGTGGTGTTGAGGATCTGGTCCAGGACCTTGAGCATCTTAGGCAAGCACTCTACCACAGGGCTCCATCCCCAGTCCATTATTCCTTCTCTTCATCCTCACCACCACAAATAACCAGCCCATCTCACCAGGACAATTGCATTTGCCTCCTGGCAGGACTCCCTCACTACACTTTTAATTTATTCTCTATACTGCAGCCAGAGCCATCTTTCCAACAAGTATATCTCATCACCTTTCACCCTACTCCTTCTCTTAAATAAAGACAAAACTTCAGTGTTGGCTTCTCCTGGATGCTCCAGTAAGCCCTGTCTATACCACACATACTTTCACTCTCTTGGAGTCTCTCACATACGCTTGTGTATACATTGACTCTGCTCCATGGAATGTTCTCAAACTGATACCTTTTCTTCCTTCAAGTGGCTGGATATCTCTTTAGAAAAGACCTATAAAGTACATCTGATTCTCTTCTAATGCTTTCTCTTAGCTCCTTAATGTCCCCATCTCCTTTGAAGTAGGACCGGAGCTATAATTTTCTATTTACTCTGAATTTCTTTGATTTATGGTTGTTCCTCCTTTAGATTGTAAGCTGTATGCAGGCAAAGGTCATGTTTGTTTGGTTTACCACAGGCATCACTTAAGTAATTATTGAATAAAGGAAGAGCTAGGAAGGAGAGCAAGCAGGAGAGTTGTTCCCATACTCCCTCATCATGGTCTATACTTTTCTGTTTTTGGAACTTTTGTTCATTGTTGTTCCTTTCATATAGCAGATTATTATACCTCTTGCCAGTTAAAACCCTGTTTCTCACCCAAAATGCCATTCTCCAATAGACATTGGACATTGTCTCATACCCTTCGTTTCTGACATTCTTTGAATCTAGTTTGGACTGGGATGATCTATGTACACATTTTTGGGACAGGGTCCAATGTCTTGTTTGTCCTATATCCTACACCACCACCTCTGTCATCAGCCTCAGGGACTGTGCCTTCTACAAGTTTATTGAGAAGAATTAAATTCAGTGGGACCCCTGATAATAAGGCTGCAGCTGTGATAACTCCTCTAGAGTTGGGGGATGTCATGTTGTAGAGTCACACTACTGCCTGGCATCACTCTATTTAGGACTTACCTGAAGCTGTACTAGAAGTTCTAGTAGACTCACTCATAAAAAAGTCAAATAGATGCATTTCCTACCTTCTAATATCCCTGTATAAAAATGAGAACAATAATAAACCAAATATTTAAATGTAAGCCTAACAGCTAGAGTGTTCAGTGGGTTTGATGAATGCAGGTGTAGGGAGTTAGATACATCGGGGCAACCAGCACCTCCCCTTCACTAAGTCAGGGAAACTGTCTATCTTCACTTAGTTCTGTTTACTTAACACTAACCTAAAGAAACTTGCTTTAGTTTATCCATCTGTCTCACAGTTGCCACAATATAATTTTCAAGTGAAATTTCTAAATGCAGACCACACACAATATTTTAGTGGACTCAACATTGATTTATGCTAAGACTGGGGGAAGGGAGATACTCTGAAGAAAGATGCTTTGCCAGCTATTTTCTGCCGCCAGCCTTTGCTTGCTGTGTTATAGGAACATGCAGATGTAGTTTAGTGTCTCAATTACTGCTGGATTTGGACCATTCAAGAGTTATATCATCTCTGCTATACCAAATAAGCGTGAAAGTCAAAACTGGGATTCCTAAGACAACCATGGTGATAAAATATAAATTAAAAGGCTCTAGCTTGCTTAACCATTATTCTGAAAACATCAGAATGCAATTTGTTGGACAGATTCCATAATCTGCAGATGAAGGCAGTTAAAGGGCTCAAGTTTATCCAGCGTTAACAAGCCCTAATAGTCTAGTTCAGTTCAGACATAACAAACGGAAATGGCTTTAAATTATCCTTCCCTAGAGACATGATTTCATAAGAGAACAAACTCTATATGCGCACAGAGAGATTTCCAATGTAAACATGTGGTGGAAGCTAAAAGCTGCAGCGGGTTTCAAGCCTGGATATGCCAATGGCAGAGTATTTGATTTCAAAGATGCCGATTTCCTCCCAGTGCAATAGCATGTATGCTTTTTATGCTGACTATACTTTGAACTGTAGAATACACACAAGCTTGCATATATGTGTAATTTTATAGTTTTCTTTCTAGCTGGGATATTAATAGATTTTACTTAGCCTTTCCATGCAAAAGTATGACTGGGATACAGATGCTTAAGGGATAGGGTTCCTTATGGAAAACACAAGGCTCACTCATCACCTGGCTGCCTGAAATGTAGCCTTTAAGGCTTTGGAAAACACAAGGTGAGCAATTTGGCTCTTCCATGTTCAACAGGATATAAACCTAACTCCCTCTGAATATGAAAAAGTAAGAAAAAGAGAATTCTTTTATCCTCTGCAGAGGACAGAACACCCTCATTTATTCCTTTTGGGCTGATCAGCTCTAAAAAGCCTAAGACCAAGACTTTGCAGTGATGGTCAGCCAATGTTCATTTGGCCTATGTACCCCTTGTTTTTTTTTAGATTTTTACATTTTTTAATCAATTAAAATAAGCCAAAAGAAAAAGAATATTTTGTGACATGTGAAAATGATATAAAATTCAAATTTAATTGCTCATTAATGAAGTTTTATTGGAACACAGCCATCCTCGTTTATTTGTGTACTGTCCTATGGCTGCTTTCATACCATAATGGCAGAGGCAGCAGCTCTAACAAAAACCATATGACTTGCAAAACCTAAAATATTTGTCATCTGGTCCTTTACAGAAAAGGTTTACTGATTTGAGATCTAAACTATGAGACAAAAGCAATGATGACCTTCAATTGCCACTTTTGTTCTTCAACAAACCTATGTATTCTGTACAGGAGCTTACAAGTGAGTGACTCCTGGCAGCCAGATATGGCAGTATACGTCTGTAGTCTAAGAGACTCAGGAGGCTGAAGCAGGAGGATTGGAAATTTGGGGCCAGCCTCAACAACTCAGTGAGAACCTCAGCAACTTAGCGAGATTCCATCTCAAAATAAAAAAAATTAAAAGGACTAGGGATGTGGCTCAGTGGTAAACTGTCCCTGGATTCAATCTTCAGTACCAAAAAAAAAAAAAAAATCTCTTGCATTTATACCAGAATCCACTTATACAGAGTTGAATGCCTGTCTTTGTATGGTTTTTGCCTCAAACTATCAAGTCATGCATGAAATACTTAGACCTGAGATCATATAGAAACTACAAATAAGGACAAAAAAAAAAAAAGAAATCTATTTTTATTAAAAATTTCCTGAATTTGGAAATACATTATACTGTCATGTATAACTAAAAAGAACAACAACAACAACAACAAAACAAAAACAAAAAAAAACTAAGGGCTGGGGATGTAGCTTAGTTGGTAGAGTGTTTGCCTTGCATGCACAAGGCCCTGGGTTCAGTCCTAGCAAAATAAAACAAAAAACAACAACAACAAAAGAAACAAAAAAAACCCCAAAAAACTCATGCTAGTAAAGAAAAAATTAAAAAATTAAAGATGAAATAGAGAATGCTAATATATTTGGTTTTTAATCTATTCTCTGCACATATCCAAAGACAAAGGGGACGGATCTTTCTGAAAATCTTTTGTGAGTTTTGAGGGATTATTAAATTACACACCTTTTCAACAATCAAATTCTGAGCTGGTCAAAAGAGAGAGGGATAGATATACTATGTTGGCAATGATTTTTTTTAGATTTGACCCCAAATGTGAAGGCAATAGAAACAAAAATAGATGAATGGAATTATAGTAAAATATAAAGATTCTATACAACCAAGGAAACAACAGAGTGAAGAAACACCTATGAACTGAGAGGAAATATTTACAAACCATATATCTGATAAGCAATTAATATCCAAAATACATATAGAACCCAAACAACTTTACAGAAAGACAATAAATAATACAATTAAGAATGGAGAAGGCACCTGAACAGACATTTTTCCAAAGAAGACATACAAATGGCCAACAGATATATGAAGAGTACTCAACATCGCTAATCACTAGGGAAATGCAAATTAAAATTAGAATGAAGTATCACCTCACACCAGTTAGCATGGCTATTACCAAAACAAACAAACATAAAGATAACAAGTGTTTTGAGGATGTAGAGAAAGGAGAACCCTGTACACTGTTGATAGGAATGTAAATTAGTTCAGCCATTATGAAAACTGTATAAAATTTTCTCAAAAAATTCAAAAAATTGACCTAGCAATCTCATTTTCAAATTCCAAAAGATTTCAAATCAGTACGTGAAAGAGATGTTTGTACTCCCACATCACTGCATCACTATTCACAATAGCCAAGTTATGCAATCAACCTAAGTATCCATCAACAGATGAATGGATAACATAACACACACACACACACACACACACACACACATACACACACATCCTTTAAAAAGAAAGAAATTTTGTCTCTGCAACAAAAGGAATGAAACTGGAGAACATTATGCTAAGTAAGCCAGGTACAGAAAGACAAATACTTCATGTTCTCATTTACATGTAGAATCTAAAACAATTGAACTTGAAGAAGAGTAGAATGGTTGAACCAGAAGTTGAGGCAGGGGGAAAGAAATGGGAAGATGATTGTCAAAAGCTACGGAGTCTCACTAAGACATAAATAACTATTTTTTTTAAACTTTGAGATATATTTGCATAGCAGTGAATCTAGTAAATAACAATGTATTGTATATACCAAAATTGCTAAGAATAAATATCAAATGTTCTCACCACAAAAAATAGGTATGTGAGGTGATGGATATCTTAACTAGCTTTGATTTAATTATGCATTTGTATTCTTAGATAATATCTTTTTGTACCTCATATTCAACTATAATTTATCAATTCATAATTTAAAGTAATAATGAAATGGCAGCAGAAATGAGAGCAAGGGGTAGATATATTTTAAAGATAAGGAGAAGGTAAAATCTCTAGGATCTGGGGCTGGGATTGTAGCTCAGCAGTAGAGCGCTTGCCTCGCATGCGTGAGGCCCTGGGTTCGATCCTCAGCACCACATACAAACCAATAAAATAAAGACATTGTGTCCACCAATAAAAAAAAAAAATCTCTGGGATCTGTTACCTGAATGAATTTGGAATATGCATTCAGAGGACGACAAAGACAGGAAATTCCGAATACCTGCTCACATTCACCTAAAACTGAACATTTCAAAAAATTCTACAAACATCATTAAACCAAACATAGACTTAAATGAGTTGACTAGATTTAGACAGCACAAGTGCTGACCATGACTAAACCTTCTGATCCCTCAAATGTTCTTTTATATGGTGACAAGCAAAACATTCTGTAGGTTTCCACTTTTCACTCCCTTTTGATGGACTGTATTTCATGGTAAAGGTTTATTTTGCTCATTAAATCCAAAGCACTCTTTATTTCAGAGGGAGAGACAGACAGAGACAGACAGGGAAAGAAGGTGGGAGATAAGGCGAGGGTGCACACAGTGGGCTTCTCCCAAACTGGATTAGGCAGTGGCTCTTATGCCTCTGGTTGGTGGAGGAAAATACCTGGATGTGAGAATTCTTCCTTATCCCAGAATCACCAATAAGACAAGCTAAAAATAAAATAAAATAAAATTGAATATATATATGTATATATATTTTAAGCAGTAGATTTGATAGAATTCAGTTCCATTCAATAAATATCAAGTCGATTTTGTATTCCAGGCACTGGACAAGAAACCATAAATAAATAAAAGACAAAGTTTTGTTTTTAAATGTGCACATTCAATTTCAGGAAAATGGTCCTATAGAAGGAGGATAATCATGTGCTAGAGTAGAGGGGTAAGCAAAAAATTTGAGGAGCAAAGATCAAGTAATAATTAGTTGTAACCCAGGAGATTAAAAAGAATATAAGAAGGCACCTTGAATTTTTTTCTTCTACTACCTACAGTATTTCAAGTTACCATTTCTTTTTCATTAGCAAAGCATTTTTTTTGTTTTGTTTTGTTTTGATCACAGGATGTGAAAGTGCACCATGTACCATTGTGCAACACTGGTGGACATGTGTTCTTTCTGCCTGACTAACAGCCCCTCCACCTTTCCCTTTATCTCTCTTTTCTTTTTTAAATTTATTTTGTGGTACTAGGAATTGAACCCAGAGGTTCTCTACCACTGAGTTGGAGCCCCAGCCCTTTTAAATTTTTTATTTTGAGATAGGGACTTAATAAGTTGTCCAGCTGGACTTGAACTTGCAATCCTCCTGCCTCAATCTCCTGAGTAGCTGGGACTACAGGCATGCACCACTGCACAGGCTCTGTCCCCTTTTTCTGCTAACAGAAATCTTTCCTTTGAAGAACTGCACAAGCCCCACCTTTGGGGCTTTGTATTTTTTGCCACAGTGGTAGATAAGTGATCCAAGAGCCAAGAGAGGACTGGTTTGCTACCATATGGCAAAACTTACTAAGAATAAACCAACAGGCGGAAAGCAGAGCAGAGAGATGGAAAAAGCAAAAGAAACAATGATGACATTGTTGGAAACCCAGTTAGATCTATGCTTGGGACTTCCCAAGTATATTAGGCAATAAATTCCATTGGATCTGTCATTTATATTCATCATAATCTTCCAAGTTTCTTTAAAATAGTATTTATAGTTTGCTTCTACTGTACTTTTTACCTTGGTTATTAAGTCAGATTTCCACAAAACTTTACGCAGACCCTAACCACTTTGATCTTTTAGGATATGTTCTAGATTGTCAGTTATTCCATGAACAACACAGTGTCATTTAATGATAGAGCTACTTTGCTTTTTTAAAAATCTTTTAAAATTTATTCTTTTTAGATATATATGACAATAGAATGTATTTTGACATTTACACATATATGGAATATAACTTTCCATTCTTGTGGTTGTACATGATGTGGAGTTACACTGGTCATGTAGTCATATATGATCACAGGAAAGTTATATCTGATTCATTCTACTGTCTTTCTTATCCCCATCCCCTGTCCATTCCTTGCATTCCCCTTTGTCTAATCCAAAGTACTTACATTCTCCCCCCACTTATTGTGTGTTAACATCTGCATATCAGAGAGAATATTAAGCCTTTGGTTTTTGGGGATTGGCTTATTTCACACCATACTAGTCTCTAGTTCCATTCATTTATGGCAAATGCCATAATTTCATTTTTATTTATGGCTGAGTAATATTCCACTCTATATGTATATCACATTTTCTTTAGCCATTTATCTGTTGAAGGGCACCATAGCTTAGCAATTGTTAATTGGGATGCTATAAACATTGATGCGGTCACATCACTATAGTATGCTGATTTTAAGTCCTTTGGGAATATGCCAAGGAGTGGGATAATGGGGTGAAATGGTGGTTCCATTCCAAGTTTTCTGAGGAATCTCCATATTGGTTTCCAGAGTGGTTGTACCAATTTGCAGTCCCACCAGCAATGTATGAGTGTACCTTTTCCCCCACATCTTTGCCAACATTTATTGTGACTTGTATTCTCAGTAACTGCCATTCTGACTGGAGTGAGATGAAATCTCAGTATAGTTTCAATTTGCATTTCTCTAATTTCTAGAGATGTTGAATATTTTTTCATATACTTGTTGACTGATCATATTTCTTCTTCTGTGAAGTGCCTGTTCAGTTGCTCAGTCCATTTATTGATTGGGTTATTTGTCTTTTTGGTGTTAAGTTTTTTGACTTTCATATATCCTGGAAATTAATGCTCTATCTAAGGTGCAGGCGGCAAAGATTTTCTCCCATTCTGTAGGCTCTCTATTCACATTCTTGATTGTTTCCTTTGCTCTGAAGAACCTTTTTAGTTTGATTCCATCCCATTTATTGACTTATGATTTTACTTCTTGAGCCTTAGGAGTCTTGTTGAGGAACTCAGTTCTTAAGCTGACATGATGGAAATTTGGGCCTATTTTTTCTTCTAGCAGGTGCAGGGTCTATGGTCTAATGCCTAGGTTCTTGATCCACTTTGAGTTGAGTTTTGAGCAGGGTGAGAGATAGGGATTTAATTTCATTTTGCATATAAAATTAAATATGTAGTTTTCCCAGCACCATTTGTTGAAGAGGCTATCTTTTCTCCAATGTATGTTTATGGCACCTTTGTCTAGTATAAGATAACTGTATTTATGTGGATCTGTGATAGAGCTACTTTGATACAGTATTGTTTATCAACTCTCATTCTTACCTTTAATTCTCCTATTATATCATACTTACTTATAGCTCAAGGTTCCCTATGCTTCTGTGTTTTATTTTATCCATCATGCATTTTTTTTGTATTACAATTTACTGAAATGAAGTCACTTTGGTTGTTGTCATTGTCCTTTAAAGAGCTCAAATTCATATTTAATTTTAATTTAGACATTAACATTATGCTTTACCTTAGCATTCTCTCTGTCCAGCACATCTTAGTGGCATCTGCAAAGTTAAATCACCTTTGACATGTAGAAATCCTTGCTTTTTATCTTATTTGAAGGCAAAAATGTCATCGAGATCAGAATTTTAAATTGCAGTATTTCTCCCTCCTTAATCTACAGTGATAAAATGGGGCCAATGAACACATGTGGAGATCCCTGAGCACTGAAGGCAGAGCACTGCCTAAGGCTTTTGTATTTTATTTCTTCTACCAGATTTGATCTTATAGGGAGCCAAGTATCCTAGATGCTTTGGCTATCCCATATATGCACAAATGTAAAAAGTAAAAACAGGAAAAGTTTTTCTGCTTTCCTTAGTTACTCATTCGACTGGTCTAAAACCAACTGGTAATTAATTTTGATAAACATTATCAGTAAAGTAGTATTGAATACTAGGCACATGCCAGGCTTTATGTTACATTCCTCCTAAAAGCATTTGCTCTTCTTTTAAACAAAGAAAAAGCAGCAGCCTTCTCTGTAAAGAATATTATAAGGTCACATCTCAGCATTGTCTGTGATAAACAACCTCAACTCCCTTAAACATTTGTTACTGTGGTGACAAAAGGTGTATACATTAGAGATAATGATTGTGCCATAGATTGTTTTGACACTCCTTTTTTCAACTTTTACTGCTTAGAGAAGCAGATTTCCCAAGACTCTGGCTTTTTCAACATTTCATCTGATTTGTATTTATAAGAAGGAAAAGTGGGCATGGAAAGAGAAAGATATATCCAACACTCATCTTAGTGTCATCTGCAAGGAAATTACCTCCAATATGTGAAAACTGTTGCTTCTCAACTTTTTATTTATTTATTCTAATTAGGTATACATAACAGCAGAATGATTTTGATTCATTGTACACAAATAGAGCACGACTTTTCATTTCTCTGGTTGTACACGATGTAGAGGTGCACCATATGCACAGTCATGCAAGCACCTAGGGCAATGATGTCCATCTCATTCCACCATTTTTCTTGTCCCCATGTCCCCTCCCCTCCCTTCCCTTCCCTTTGACCAAAGTTCCTCCATTCTTCCCATGCCCCCTCCTCCATTATGGATCAACATTCACTTATCAGAGAGACCATCCAGACTTTGGTTTTTGGGGATTGGCTTACTTCGCTTAGAATGATATTTGGAAATACCACCAATAAAGCTGAAATCTACTTGGTATAGATACTAGGATAAAACAGATAACATGGAAAGCATAAAGACATACTTTGAGATATATAAACAGCTCCCAAACTGAATCCACATATGAGTGCATGTGGATGGCAGCCATGTTTGAAGTGTGATTTGATTGGATTAAAGGCAGGCATATTACCTGTGCCAAGCCAATCAGATGCTCTCTCAGGAATTTAGATTGATTGATACTAGTCTGCCTGGGTGGCAAGCTGAATCAAGAACATATAAACTTGGGTCCTGAGGATGTACCACCATGGTTCTGTCAAGCAGTGAAAATGGTCAGCTGAGAGACAGAAAGTGAAAAATGCAGAGAAAGAGAGGTCCAAGTCCATAGTCTCTAAGGGGAGCTATGCAGACAGAGAGACTCATTAGGAGAGCAGCAGGCTCCAGTAGCTTCAGTTCTAGGCTCTGGTGTCTTATGAAGTCGAGGGGGAGTTTCTACCTATGAATTCTGGGAGAATCTCCTGATTCCCTATTGTAAATTTCTCTTTTTTGCTAAGATAGTGTGAGTAGGTTTCAATTATTTACAGACAAATGATTTCTAACCCAGGCAATAAGAGAGTGGGTTCTTGATTTGGGCTGAAAATCAGAATACCCTGAACAGATTTTTAAAAACATCTGCCCTGCCCCAAGGGATTCTGACTCAGAGGATCTAAAGTAGAGTCCAAATAAGATGAAATTTTCAAAATCTCAACCTTACAACTATGACACATGGAATGGCATCTGGTAGATAGGTGAAAGCTAGGCATCACAGGAAAAAGAACATTTCTGATTAAGTTACCAACAGCAAATAGAATAGAAGGAATCATAGGATTCAAGATGCATACCATTTCTACAAAGCTGCATGCTATAATGACTAATCTTAGCAGTTACTTTCATGCTGAATAAATTGTAATCCATTTCAACCATCTGTTTTAAAAAGAATTTTAAGGTTCCAAGGAGTGGAAATATTCGGGTTTGATTGATTTACATATCAACATACTATCCCCTGCACCTTTAAATCATCTTGGTATGTGGAAGCATCAAGTCTTAAAAAAAACATTATTTAGTTGGACAATTACATGTTGTGATGGGTTAGGCTAGGCATGAATGAAAATAAGACATAGGTGTATGCAAAAGAGGCAGTTATGTGAGAATTTGGTACAGAAATTTTCCCCTAGACTGGAAGAAAGAGTCCAACAGTGGATTGCATACATTTGACAGTAAGATTAACACCCAAATTATGGAATAAGTTATAAGTGAACTACAAATGAAATTCCCCTTGTTGCTTTGACCAAGGAATTTATCTCAGGTTTAGAGCATGGATCTTTTTTGAGGTAGATGAGAAAAATTACTGTAATATTTGTTAAAACAAAAAATTTAAACCATCATAAGAAGGAAATTTATAGTATTTTATTTTATAAAAATAGATACTTTAAGAACTACATGTGGGCTGGGATTGTAGCTCAGTGGTACAGCGCTTGCCTCGCATGCATGAGGCCCTGGGTTCAATCCTCAGCACCACGTACAAAGCAATAAAATAAAGACATTGTGTCCATCTACAACTAAAAAAATATTTAAAAAAAAAAAAAGAACTACATGTTATGTTTTAGAAGCAGTGGGAACAAATAAAAATATGGTTAGCTCTCTTTTAAATACTAGAATGAATTCTCCACCAGTGAATGGGCTGGGGTCTGAAAGGCATATCCCTAATGCACAATAGCATTAGTATCAATAAATTGATACAGAGAAAAATAATCTGATTTGAAATGAGGAAACTTCCTCCATACAATAAATGTAAATTTGTCCATGATTTTATATTAAGAAATTTGTCATGATTTTATATTAAGATCCAAGGACTTTCTGTCAAAATGATTGCTGGAATTGGGGCAGGGAGGATACTTCCTTTTTAAAAAATTCAAGAACTTGCTGGAAATAATGCATTATGACAGCAATCTGGGTAGTGTACAGTCAGACCCCCTAGGACTATGTCCTCTGTTTCTGAGGTCAACGTAATTGCTTCAAATCCTCTGTCTGTAGCCAGCCCTATGTTCCAAAAAGGATGAATAAGTGTTGAGTGAAAAATAATGAAAGGGAACTATAATCACTACCACACATTTATGACATTGTTCTGGACAAATAAATGATCTTACCTTTTTGAAATCTGCTTTCTTGACTAAAACTGAGACTCATCCAAGTCAAATATGAAGGAAGATACTAATGACAGTTTAGAGATATAAGTTTGTGGTTTAAGGCAATAGATGGCAAAACTACAATTGAATACTCAGTTTCCTCAATAGTTTGTTCTACAAATGATGTCATAACATTTCTCGAACACATTATATATCAGACACCATTCTTACATATTATATTATTAATTCTTTTAAACCTCAGAATAATCTCTGAAATAGGTACTATTTTTCTTCTCACTTAAACAGTTAAAGAAACAGTGGCACAGAAAGATTAAGCAACTTATCCAATGTAAAGCAGACAGAAGAGGCAGAGCCAGAATACATACCTATGCAACTGTGGCTTCTGATAAACCTTTTAACCTCTATCTACACTGCTTCTTGAATGTAGTGCCCACACACGTTTCACCTCTCTCCTTTGAATGTCTTCGAGTATTACTGGACTAAAGGCCATTTTTATAATGGGCTAAATGCATAGTGGGTGCTTGCTCGTCCCCAGTGAAGCCTCTGTGGAGCTTTCCTTAATTCCCATACACCAAAGCTGCTTGGTACTGGAAAATACGAAGTCACAGATTCTGGTCTCTACTCTACCTTTAGTCAGCCAAATACCCCTGAAAATGTCTCTCAAGGCCTCAGTTTTTGTATTTTATCAAAGGAAATTATACCTGATGACCACTCAGACCATTTTCCAAATCTATTAAAGACTGAAGAAAAGACACATCCCAGGCCTCTTCTATAATCCCTCACTTTGTCAGACCTTATCAGCACCTCCTTCATGGAGCTTATAATCGGCTCAGACAGGTGAGTTACTCCTGGTGAAACTGTTAGCATCATAAAGGAAAGCCCACTGTTTCCTTCAGGGCTGGAAAGATGCAAATCAGAAAATTACCCAAGGCCTAAAGTATGCAGGAAACTGCACGGATGACTATCTTCTTTTTAGTTTTGAAAAAACACTGAAGTGCAGGAAAGTACAGAGGAAAATATAACACACACTGTTTCTATATTTTCTTCAGTTTTTGTTTTGTATACATAAGAATATACGTCAAGGGGAGGGGAGAGGGCATGGGGGCATGAAAGATGGTGAAATGAGATGAACAACATTACCCTAGGTACATGTGTGACTGCACATACGGTGTGACTCTACATTGTGTATAACTAGAGAAAGAAAAGTTATGCTCCATTTGTATACAATGAATTGAAATGCATTCTGCTGTCATGTATAACTAATTAGAACAAACAAACAAACAAACAAAGAATATATGTCAAGGTTTTTTGTTTTTTGGTGTGTGTGTGTGTATGCACGTGCGCGCGCACTGGGGATTGAACCCACAGGGACTTGTGCATTTGAGGCAAGCACTCTATCAACTGATCTATATCCCCAACCCTGGTGTATTCTTTTTTTTTTTTTAAATATTTTTTAAATTGTAGATGGACACAATATCTTTATTTTATTGCTTTGTATGTGGTGCTGAGGATCGAACCCAGGACCCCACGTATGCAAGGCAAGTGCTCTACCGCTGAGCTACAATCCCAGCCCCCCTGGTGTATTCTTTTAATACCAACTACTTGGGAGGCTGAGGTGGGAGAATTGTGAGTTTGAGGCCAGCAACTTAGCAAGACTCCATTTCAAATTAAAAAAAAAATCAAGTTGAATAACCCAAATTGCAATTATTTCTCCATTGACAACTACTATCAAGAAACTGAGGGGCTGGGATTGTGGTGCAGTGGTAGCGTGCTCGCCTAGCACGCGTGAGGCACTGGGTTCGATCCTCAGCACCACATAAAAATAAAATAAAGATATTCTGTCCACCTACAACTAAAAAAAATAAATAAATATTTAAAAAAAAAAGAAATTGACATCCATTCTTCTAGCTTTTTAAAAAAAATGAATATATAGTCTTTGTTATACATAATCTTAAACATGAAGCATAGACAGCCTCTAAGCATACACTTAGAATCTTGTGCCTTTTCATATCTGACTAGGTGCTATCAGATGGTTCTTCAAAATGACTACCAATTTATCTCCTATTAGCAGTATGAGTTCCTATTTCTTCACATGTTCACCAACTTTTCTTTTGTTTTGCCAAACTGATAGGTAAGAGTAAGATCACATTTCTGTATAAAATTTATTTCCTTGATGATTTATAAAGTTGAACACTCAGGTTCTCACCTCTAAAAATTATCAGTTTATATCCTTTGCCCATTTTTCTATTATTTTTTTTCTTGTTGATTTGTGGGCCTTCTTTAGTTATCATGATATGAATATGCCTAGCTTTCTAAGGTTAGAAGGTCATAGGTCATTACAGTCTCTAGTTGGCCCTGCCAGAGCCAAGGGAACACCCAATCTGCTGGCTCATTTCACGGCAGAGTCCATCTTGCAGCCACAGAAAGGATAAGGTAACCATCCTACGCAGGGCACAGCCAACTGGTTACTCATCTGTCCTGGTCACTGCCTTGGTCACTCTGCTATAAACTATCCATATTATTACACTCATAGAATCATAGAATGACAGCAAAAAGTCTGGATGCTCTTGAGCTTTCATAGGAAGGTCTAGAAAAAGATGAAATGATTTAAAAATATCTCTTCTCAGCTTACAAGATGTTGAAGGAAAGAACATAAAACAAAGCTGAACTGGAATAAGAAAAAGATATTTAGCTTTAGTTCTCTGTACCTCCATTTTTTTCTTCTGAAAAAGAAGGGAAACTCTTTTTGCTGTCTTTGACCTAGGGCTAACTAGAGATAGCCTAGAGTTAGAAACAACAGATACAAAATCTTGTCTTCTGTAGAGTGAGTGAACCCAAGGCTCCTTCCCCAAGAGAACTTGAATCTTTTAATATGTAGACCACGAGGCTGCTCCATGATGCAAAAATTTCTCAGTGGAGAAGAGCCATGCACCCTACAGAGGTTTAGAAAGAAAACAATACTATGAAAGGCAGCTTAGTCTCCTTGGATTTTCTTGAAATAATGATCTCATGCCAAGCCTCAACGCTTAAAATGAATTGTATTTTGATTAATGACCTTTATTCTGTTAAAAAAATAAATGACTGAAGTGTGTGTTTATATATGCAGAGATGTATATTACACACGTGTGTGTGTCATTTGTGTTTGTGTGTATATATCAAGAGTAAAGGAGCCAGCTGTTTTAGCCATTTATATTTGGGGGATGAGCCAATAATACAGTAAATTCTGCTGAAAAGAAATTATGGGAGAGAATTTGATATCCTGAATTTTTGAATCTGATAAGACTCAGAGGGCGAGTATGGAAATAAATTTACAAAGTTTCTTGCTTCTAGATCAGTTTTAAAAAGTAAATATATAATGAGCACTATTTAGGTCAGGCCACTGTTATTGTTGTTTGGTTTGCTTGCTTGCTTGATTTTGTTTTTAAGTTGATATTTTTTTGGTACAATTCAATTGGAAAATGAGAGTGAATACGGCATTGTATGGTCCCTTCCCATCAAAATCACTATCTTCAGCAAAATTTCCCCTGATACTTTCAACAACAGGTTCGGAAAATTGACATTCTTTTCTCTTCCCAGTTATTCTCTGTAAATTGAAAACTACAAACCTAGAAATTATCACTTGAATCTATTCAAATAACTGATTGTAAAGTCAGCCAACCTCTGTTATTAGTAGATTCGTTTTAAGGCTGGGAAGCCTCCTGGATAAACTGCTGTTAAGCGTCCATGTGGGTTCCATAAGGGGAAATGACTGCTAGTGCTGAACATGCGGAAACTGTCTAAGCGATGTGCCCCAGGAAATTGCAGAACCCAATTGTGGAGCTAATTAGTAGATATGTGGATGCATGAATACTATAGTCAGGAGAGCTTATACTTACACAAAGCATTCTGAGTCACCACATAGAACTTAATGAAATAGTCCAACTGGTATAGAAAAATGTGGAGCAACATATAACCTTTAATTTTTTAAATTTAACTTTTAAATAAGTCTAGATCCATCCAAGCAGTAACAATGCCAAAGTTGTTGTTCTTTAGAAGAACTTTTTCATATAGTCAACTAGAATTATTTATCTAAATAAAATCTATTTTTCTGAGTCTTGATTTGAAGTCTTTGGATCCCAAATTAAACTAGCCAAATTACAATAGGAGACAGATACCTACTAGTGCTGGCATTAAATGTTCCTGACTCGATATGGAACCCATACACATAATTCTTTCCCTTCAAAAACACTGCCACCAGGCTAAGCGACTCCATGGTTTCCCTCATTTATAGAGTTAATGAAGAAACTAATTGTGAATTGTTGCCTCACAGTTGAATGGGAAGAGCAGAAAATAGTAATCCTAGATTTCATCACTCCTTTACCCTAGTGTTTTTTTTTTTCCTTTTTGGTTTTGTTTTGATTTTGTGAATTGTGCTGTTTGTTCACATATAATACTTGCCTCTTCCCAGGCATGTTGTGAGTGTGGAAAGTGACTCCTGGGCAGAAACTACATCGAAACCGAACAATCAGTGTTTCTCCATCTTCCCTTTTAAGATGTGCAGCAAGGAGCTTCACAACAGTTGTGAAAAGGAAATCTATGATCTGGTGATCATAGAAACTTAGCTAAGAAGAATCATGAAGGTCATTTCCTCCAACCTCTCACCTAGTACAAGGATCCCATCTGCTTAGGGGTTAAAAAAAACACATACTTCTTTTGTATACGTGAATGTCTTAGGTGATTTTCTCTTAATATACTCAGTGGAGAAGAAAACATCTGGCTATCTTTTTCTTTACAAGAACTCTTTCTACACTTAAATATCATTTGTTTTCTCCCTTCAGTCTTCTTTTCTTTCAATTAAATAGCCCACTTTCATCATTCTTCAGAGATCTGATTTTCCATGCTTTTAATCATTTCAATTGCTTTCCACATCCTCTGAAAATGCAGAAGTCCAAGCTGGGCACCATGGCTGAATGAAAGCTTTGCTACTAAGTGTCTTATTAATCCAAATACAGTGATTCAGCTTTCACACCAACCTTCTGTTAGTATAGCCTAACACAGTATTAGATTTAAAAGTGTATTTTAAAATATATAATTAATTCTTTACTTGGAATTTCTATGCTATATATTTTTTTCAACATTAACTTGCTCAAAAGTGAAAAATCTTAAAGTCATTTAGAGTGGTCTAAGGTAAAATCTTGATCCTTCTGTCCAGGGTTTTAACATACTGTATCCACTGTTCAACATCCACAGATTCAACCAACCATACAGTGAAAGTATTTGGGGGAAAATGCCTCTGTACTGAACACGTACAGACCTTTTCTTCTTGTCATTATTCCCTTAAAAAAATACAGTACAATATCTATTTACAGAGTATTTACATTACATTAGAGATGATTTAAAGTATATGGGAGATTTGCTTAGGTTATATGCAAATACTATATACCATTTTATATAAAGGACTTAAGCATCCATGGGGTTTGGAACTGATCCCCCTTGGATACCAAGGAATGACTACATTTAATTGCAGATGCCACACACAGCTGGTAATGTACTCTGTTACTAGTCCCAAGTTTTCTTCTGTAATACCTGAATTCCATGTGTATGTCTTTGTGCTTTATGGAACCAAACAAAAGGAAAAATACTCAGTAGCTCTCTGGAATTCTCTAATCAAGCTGACTTTATTTATTTATTTATTTGTAATTTGTGACCTCTATGGGGTTTGTAAGTCCCAGAGTATGTTGAATTCTCAGATGGGTGCACGTTTTACTCAGGGATCTTTGTTATTAGTGGCAGAGTGCACAGTCCAGTTGGCATAATAGGCAAAGCAATAGGTAGGGCTAGGGTGGTAGACTTAAGGGGTCATATTACCAAGGGCACTAAAGCTGACTGCCTGAATGATGGTGTGAATCTTTCTCCATCTTTCAGTGCGCTGGCATTCTTAGGCAGGCTCCTCCAAAGCATGGTTACAGGCTTATTTTCTACCAGCGTAGTCCTTTCTACCCAATAGTTCTGGCCAACTCTTATGCTGGCTTCTTACATGTTCAGCTTGGGTCCCATGTCCTAAACCAACCCCAAAACTCTGTTTGGTCTTATCTAGTTGATCAGGTGCTGTTTCCAAAAGATGGGAAGTTGAGCAGGAGAGAACTACAGCATTCTTCTGTTCACAGTCCTCAGGAGTCTCTTCGTGGCTTTCAGGGAGCCCACAAATGGCAGTCTATGATGCGCAGTATGAAATCAGTAAAGGCTTAAAGGATGGAGCCAATGGTTAGCTTTGTAACCACTGGCTCATTGCCAGCAAAAGATCTCAAACAGTTAAGGACAACAGTAGCATCGCCTAGCAATGTACAGGAGAAAATGTTTATTGGGTCAGGATGCGGGAAGGGGGCAGAGGGAAAAGGGTTGAGGAGATATAGTCCTTTCTATGTAATTTCAGGGAGGGAAAACTAAGAATTAGAGAAATTGCTCCCACAGATCTAAGGAGAAGCATATACTTAAAGCCTATAATGAGCATTTCTTTGTTCCCTGATCTGTAAAGTTCTGATCAAAATTTTTAAGGGAAGCTTGGTAACATAGGCAAAGTGGCCACACACCAAGGCTGGATAAAGGTGTATGAGGCATATGGGAAAGAGACAGATGGAGGGCTCCACAGAGAAGTGGGTGCCTAAGGGGCTCTAGGAAGAGGTAGGATAGCTATCTAGAAGTTGCTTACATTTTGAAAATGATTTAAAGGGTTTCTTACTGAATCTGATAGTAAAATAAATGTATTCAAGTGAATAATTAGAAGATAAATCCTATTCTAGAACTTACAAATACTGTGCTGAAATGTGGCATAACCATGTTTACTAAGGCACAGTGATCAACTTAAATTCCAGTTCACTTTGCCTTTTATGGTCATAGATATTCCTTTGCAATTATAAGTTATATTTAATTTATGATTACTGTATTCTGTTTTAATAATACCTTCTTAAAGATTAATATCCACTCATAGTGGTTAGAACTTGAAATAATTACAGTATGTTTACCTTTGGTTCCTTGTTGAATCTTAAGTTAATTGTAAAAATATTTGTAAGTAATAAAAATAACCTCATTGGGCAATATGGGCATTGGTATTAAAAGCAAAAGAGAACCAGGATATTTAGTTGGATTCCCAAAGGAGTCTTTGGCTAAGAAAGGTTTGGGAAGCACCATGCTAGACTGTCTCCAAACGTAATACATTTTTGGCCTAGGCACAGAAAGAGAAAGCAGTGAAGAGAAACAGAGAGGGGAGATGGAACAACTCACTTTGTAAAGAGCAAAGTCTCTGAGAATAGTATTCTTATTTTCTGTGTGCTCTGGAGGAAAGCAGACTAATTTATACACAACTTTTCAACTTTCCCCTAAAGGTGGTGGTGGTGGTGGTGGTGGGGCAAACTAATAAGACAGGAAAATATCTGAGATCATCAAATTGATGGTGTAATAACTATGGCAGAAATATTTTATAACCTATTAAAATTTAGCTTTCCCAAACTGATAACACCAAAACACATGCTTACCTCTAAAACTGAGAGTAAAACAAGTTTGTAGGACATCTGCCAGTGTGTCCATTCAGACCTACTCTCATTCCTACTCCACCTTGCCTCTGCCTTGGAACCTGGTCTGTGTGGATCATCAACAGAACTTTCCTTGATTAGGCCACTAGGGAGCACCAGCAGGGGACTGGAGAGAGGACAGTGGCACCCATGGGCTGCAGCACCTCTGGGTGGAAGGTCTCAGATCCTGCAGGGCTATCATTTCTACACAGCCAGTCCTTTCTGTCTCAGCTGTCTCCTCACCCTCAATCTTGGAGTACTGATAGAACCCCATTGTGACTGGCCCCAAAGCACTGTGCAGCTTTTGAGACTTGCATGTGCCCTGTCCATTCCCCTGAAGTCTCCTGAATCATCCAAATTAAAGTATGACATCTCATTTCTAATAGGATCCTGGCTGATACAATACACAAGGTATTAGGCTGAAGAAAAAGTAGTTAGGTTATAGAAAAAGTTCTGAAGGCAACCGATACCTCATTCTACATATAGTCTTAACAATTATTGAGGTTAGAGTCGAAGACAGGCCAAGCCCAGGGTTAAGGAGACCTACAATCAGATGAGTCTTTAGTTCTCTCCTCTCAACCTGGCCATGCATGCAGAGTGGGCCGGCACAAGAGCTGCCTGGCTTTCATCACACTGGCACAGGCCAGTGGCATCTTCTCCACTTACTCCAGTCTTAGCCCATCCTTACAACTTGTCACCCTTTCTTTTCATTGAGTAGGGATGGGGAAAGAGTAGTGGGGCTAACAGTGTCCAGGCAGCACTAAGCTCACAGCTAGTTCAGTTGGGGAAACTAGTTTTGTTTATTAATGAATAATAAAATTGCTCAATTAGGATTTTTAAAAAATGTTATAGCTCAATGAGCACCACAAATGGCAAGAATCATGTCCTATCTATTCACTCTTCCAGTCCCCAGGCCTAGCCTAGTGCCTGGCACTTAGTAGGGCTCCATTAAAACACTTTTGAGGGGCTGGGGTTGTAGCTCAGTGGTAGAGGCACTGGGTTCAATCCTCAGCACCACATACAAATTAATAAATAAAAATAAAGTTATAATAAAAAAGTCAACCTTTAAAAAAAAACAAACACTTTTGACATGAATTATGGAGCTAAATCCTAAGGTCCAGGACAACTGTCAATGCTATGGGGAGCCACAGTTGTGTATCCTGAGTGTGCACTTTTGTGGTGTGTGTGGGCTCTCTCATTCTTCCTAATAGATCTTCATCAATGTCTCTCTAGGTGGTTTTTGACTGATTTTGGGTCATGGACTTCCCTTTTGAGAATATGATGAAAACAATGTGTATCTACCCCACACCAAAAGATAAATATAGGTCAGGGACTAAAGGTAAAAACAAAAAAACAAAAAACCCAACTTCTAATCAAGATGTTTTGTATCACACTGGAGCAGATAAAATCCTGATGTGGAAAAGGAGCGTGCACAAATATTCTAGGAAGAATCGGAAGAGATTCATTCCAGTTCAGTCTTTATAAATATAACCTAAAGAAATGAACTTTCTTTACCTAAACTCCCAACATCTGATAGTGAATACCTACAGCTGTTGATGAAGATGAAGATGGTTCTTACCCCGTGTCAGACACTGTGCTAAGTGTTTCATATAGTGTAACTCATCTAACCCTCACAACATCCCTATTAGGTAGAATATTACAGGGTGAGTAGTGAAAATGCTTGGGACCACATGTGTTTTGGATTTGAGAACTTTTTTGGGTTTCAGAATATTTACATGTACATAACGAGCTATCTTGGAGGGAATTGGACCCAAGTGTAAACATGAGAATCTTTTGTTTCATGTATACCTTATATACATTGCCTGAAGATAATTTTTTTTTCCAGTACTAGGGCTCAAACCCAGGACCTCCCATATGCTAGGCAAGCCCTGAGTTACATTCTAAGCCCTTTTGAATTTATTTTGACACAGGGTCTTGGTAGGTTGCCCAGGCTGGCCTCAAACTTGTGATCCTCCTACCTCAGCTTCCTGAGTAGCTGGGGTCACAGGTGTGCACCACTGTGCTCATCTCTGAAGATAACTTTCTACAATACTTTTAGTGTGCCTACATTTTTACTTTGACCTGTCACATGAGGTCAGGTGTAGAATTTTCCACTTGTGGAATCATATCAGCATTCAAAAAGTTGTTTGTGTGTGTTAATTTTGGAGCATTTCAGATTTTTTATTATCTTCATCTTAAAGATGAACAAGTTGAAGCAATGGGAGGCTCAGCAGATTGCTCAAGGTCAAAAAGAGTGAATGAGCCAAGATAACAACCTAGGTAGTCCCACCTAAATGCTTGCACTCTTAAACTGCTCAGGTATTGCTTCTAACTATTCACTTCTCTAAGGAACCTGTAGTAGAACATATTTGTTGAGCATCTAGTGGCATATAAGGCACTGTGCTACTTGCTCTGGGAGACCACAGACAATAGAACAGTCTTCCCTGGAGAAGGCATAAACTCCAGGGTATGGGATAGACAGGTAGGGCCTTCTATGCACAAATAATAACTTTGGGCAAGGGAGAAGGACAACTGGGGCAAAGCATAAGCACTGCTGAAGTCAAGCATGAGTGGACAGGCCAAAGCCAGCCTGAGAAGTATATAAACTTCAAGGGAAAGGGAAACTTCAACAGGAATCCAGAGACTCAAAAACGCATAATGGAGTTGGGTGCACACCTGTAACCTCAGCACCTCAAGAGGCTGAGATAGGAGGATCACAAATTCAAAGCCAGCCTCAGCAACTTTAGTGAGACCCCGTCTCTAAACTTAAAAAATATATATTATTGACATATATAATATATATATTTTAATATAAATATTTTTTAGAGGTCTGGGGATGTGGCTCAATGGTTAAGCACCCCTGGGTTCAATCCCTGGTAACAAAGAAATTTAAAAAATTAAAAAGAAAAATAAGTAAATAATTTTAGAAACTCATAATGGGAGGAATAAAAATGTGAAGCAACTGCTAACAAAGTCATAGTCTAAAAGGAAAACAATATGTTCAATATTAATCTACAAAATGAAGCAAAAGTTTATGTCTTAAATATATTATTTACATGATACAAAAGGGAAAAAGTTATAAAGACATCTTTTACACCATTAGAAGATGCCACTTGAAAGCCAGAGCATTTGCAAACTGAGCCCAGTGTCAGCTTAGGGTTGTATGAGGCCAGCATATCCAAAATGGAAAAGTCCTTGTTCTGAATCTGTGTCTTGGGCTCTGTGCCAAAGTTACAGAGATGAGTAGGATAGGGCACCTGCCCTCAAAGAACACAGCATTTATTGGGAAAGCAAACTACTAGCAATTTACTATAAAACTTTGTGGTACCCATCATTATAGCGGATGAACAAAGAGTCTGTGAGATGAGGCCTGGAAGGCTCATCAAGTGTCATCCTGGGGACATACAGATTGGGAGCAAATAGTTTGTTAAATCTACTTAGCATGAGCAATATCTGAGTGGACTTTAGAACATAAAGCCAGAGATTATTTGAGAACCATCCAAATAGCATTTTCAGCAAACTATGTGTAATTTACTGATATGTTGGGCACTTATAGCATGTACCACTATAGATGTGGTTTTACAATCCTCTAAGAGGTTAGTGAACTGTTTTAGTCACTGGTGACTGAAGGTACCTGTCCTGGCTTTTTCTCAGCTTTTTTCCTGCTGCTCCTAGCTGTCTTTGTAGCTTTTCAGAGTCCAGAATGGCCTCCCCAGTCAACAGGGTCTCTGAACTCTTTCCAAATGTTCTCTTAGCATCTAAATATCACAGCTGAACATCAAGCTCAAACTCATCTGTTCCTTCTTTCCCTGGGTGTTGTGCATCTGTGTTCACTTTTTCTGATGTAGGGCTAGGTTTCCCTAGTGCCTTCTTATTTGTACCATGCCCCCTATCTGATAGGTCTTCCAGTTCTCTAAGGACACCACCCTTAGCTGCCAGAGTCTCAGACTCAATTCCCACTGAGAACTTAAGCCAGGGCTCAGTCTAGCTTCTGGTACATAACAAGCACTCAGTAAAGTTTTGCTGAATGATAAAGGAACATAGGTTCACATCTTCACATCTGCATGGAGCCCAGCCCTCAGCTGCACTGGCAGTGCCCAGCTACATAGAATGACTGACTATCCAGCCTGTAGCTAGTATCAGTCTTACCCTACCATCCCTCCCCAACCTGCTTCTCCTCCTTCCCATGGTCTCCCTGGGAATCCTTGTCTTTTTGTCACCAAGGCTTATTTATCTTGTCTTTGTTCTCTTCTTGGAGGAAAACAGTGTCTGTGTTGAGTGCTGCTGGGAAGGCTGCCCCTTAGAAACAAGATGTGTTTTCCTCTCAGAGTTACAGAATCCCCTTCTGAAGGCAGACACCAAATCTACTGGATAATGTTATTAAAACCATGTCTGGCAAACATCATGACTACCCTGAATGGGAGAAAAACACAGCACTGTTCAATTCTTCCAACTATGTTTCCAAGTTTATCTCCAACATGTGAGACTACATGGCCACGTGGGTTAATGTAAATACGTTTATGAGAGTCAAGATGTATGTGCTAATGTACTGGAGTGGCTGAATATACTTTTATAAAATAGTATCTCCTATATAATTTTATTTATCTATCCACCAGAAACTGCACAGGATATGAATGCAGCACACTCCTGGCTGGTTTTGCAAGTGCCACCAGTGCATGAGCTGGGTGCTCCATTTTGTTCCCACCTGCACACTTTTTAGCAGTGGTGCAGGGATTTCTCCAGCTCCATGTTTAGTTGCTTTCCCACTAGGCCTACAAATCTGGAGCATTTTCAGAGGCAGTCCTTTGCACTATAAAAAGTATATTTAGACTGACCCTCTTTAACCACCTTTAAAAGTGCTAAGATCATCCCTGGTAATAGTGCAAAGCCAATACCTCAAGAGTTCTGCTTGAAGGCAACCCTCTTCTCACTCCACATTCAATGCCAGCACACTTCCTCACACACCCCTAACTTCAAGGTGGCTCTCTTTACTCAGACCTACACTGGAGATTCTGAATTGTCTTAGGTGAAGCAGGAAGACTGACCTTTCACAGAGCACATCTATGATCAGTTATTCAAAACACAGAGATAGATAATCACTTACGTACAAAGCACAGAAAATGGTATATAACGTTAGAAGTCTAGGCTTCGCCCCTCCATAAAAGCTTACAGCTTAGAAGAGGAGAAAGTCTTTGTACTTACACAGATGCCCAATAACACAGAGCCACAAATGCTGATAGCCAGTATGAGGTAAAGGCAAGAGTAATTAAAATGTTTGGAGAAGATGGGGAAGAAAATTTGAATGGGGAGTTGGAATAGGAAACAGTCGATCAGTATGGCCAAAATACAAGTGAGAAGTACCCTAAGGCTAGATTTCATTCATCCCTGAATGAAATGATGGAATATGTTATCCTATAGTCCTTGCAAACTGTCATTTTGATTTATTATGGACCTTCAAGATATCATGCAGAAATTGGATGTAGTTCTTTTAAGCATGAATTAAAAGACGAACATTATTATTATTTCTTGCTTCATTTTGTGTATTTATTTAATGTAGTATTTACTATGTGCTAAACACTGTTCTAAGTGATTTATAAATATTAACTCACTGTGGGCTGGGGTTGTGGCTCAGTGGCAGAGCGCTTGCCTAGCATGTGTGAGGCACTGGGTTCGATTCTCAGCACCACATATAAAGAAAAATAAAGATGTATCAACAACTATAAAAAAATATTTAAAAAAAATATTAACTCACTGAATCTTCACAGTGACACTAAATCAGAAAGATCATTGTGCTCTTTTTAATGACAAGGAACATAAGCACACAGGTTAAATAATTTGCTCAAGGCCTATACCTGTGCTGCCTCTTCTGCTACCAAGAGAGAGCAGATTACAGATCAAATGCTGCTATTTGCTCAGTCTGTTATAGGCAACATGATGCCAAGGGCAAAGACTAATGGATGATGTCTTTCCAGAGATTCTTCTGAAATCTCCTAAGACCACCACTTACTAAATTGTTCCTGAAAGGCCCTGCAGCATCAGAATCCCAGCACCAAAAAGGAAGGAAACAAATGCTGCAAGTATATCAAGTATGTAAATGGACCAAACTAGCCCTGCAGCAGGAAGACAGAGGGATGTGGGGTATAGGGACAAAAGGAGAGGAGGCCAGTGAGGCAGCCTCAGTCCTGGAGAATAGAATGAGATCACTTTTTTAGTAACCAGTCTTCTTCCTTCCTTTCTTTCTTCATACTAGGGACTGAACCCAGGGGTATTCTACCTCTGAACTACATCCCCAGCCCTTTTAATTTTCTATTTTGAGACAGGGTCTCACTCAGTTGCTTAGGGCCTCACTAAATTGCTGAGGCTGGCCTTGAACTTGGGGTCCTCCTGCCTTAGCCTCCTGAGTTGCTGGGATTACAGGTGCGCAGTACCGTGCCCAGATTAGTAATCAGTTTTCTAAGAGAGAAGACTGTTGGTTAAAGGAAACAGGAAGTAGGAGAAAGGCAGCACAATGGGAACTAGAAGACAAATGAAGAGAACACAGAGGAAAAGGAAGAGGAGATTCACTGCACTACCACAGGGGGCTAGGCAGATGAGAGATGTACTGAGTGGGACAAGGAGGCTGGGGAGGCTTTCACCTATAAAGTGGCCCTGTTCTTCTGAGACCCTCTAAGAGAAATTCTTCCAGACCTTGGGTCCAGGATCCACATTTTAAGAAATGCTATTGGGATACTTGGTAGAACCACACCCATGGAGATATTTAACACTGACAACTGTAGCCACAGCAGATAAGATGAAATGGCTGACTTCATGAATGTTCCCAGCTGCAGCAAGAAAACCTTTTTACATAATGCTGACAAATCATTTTATATAAGGAGTGAACCAGGAAGAGGATGTGTTAGTTCAGAAGGAAAATGGTGTTGGGCAGTGTATTCTGCTACTTCGAAACAAGAAGAGAGTTGAGAGGAGGGAGTGGGTAGGAAGGAGGGGCAAGCCCTCTCTGTTGGCAGGACAGCTGGCTGAATTCTGCAGCAGCCCCACAGTTCAGACCAACAGCTATTTTGGAACAATTGTGTGGTTCCTACGTAAGCTCCTCTTGGAGCTGTTAGCCATTTATAGTCTAATGCTTGAGAGTGTCTTCGGGCTCTTTAAGGATGCTAAAATGACAAAACATTAAAAAATGTTGTAATAATGTTCCTGGGTTTTTTGTTTCTCATGGTTAAATCATTTTCATTTAAAACAGGAGGCATCTGAGTTAACATCTTCTAATGCAGATTTCTTTATTGTGTTGCTATGTGACACATGTGTACAAAGATTATTTAGGGACAAGTTCAGACAGAAAGTTCTCTGTCAGTTGCATCCAGTAAGGAATAAGGAGAAAAAGGGATGACTCCAATATCAAGTCAAACTGGGGGCTTGGGGAGGGAGTGGAAAAGTGAGAGATCTGAGGGTAACACATGAGGGAACCCAGAGGTTAGGTGCAGTAGTTTTGGAGTCAGACGGATGTAAATGCTTATCCCAGCTCTGCCTTTTGATGGCTCTGCCACCTGCAGCAAGTTACTTAAGTTCTCTAGGACTTCCTCATTTGAAAAAATGGAAATAACAATATCTGTCTCCTAGGGTTGTTGGAAGTCAATATGAACTCAAGAAGGTAGATGCAGGTAGTGAAGGTAAAGCACTGGCACATAGTAGGTACTCCGTAAATGACAGCTGTTCTTGTTCTCAGAGACATATCTAGTGAGACTTTACTTTACTGGGCCAGGTAGGAATTTCATAGAAGCACAAATTCAAGAGGTCCTAAACTATCCTAAGGAGGTCAAATACTCTGGATTCCAAGGGATCCCTAGTCTGATTTGATCCTTTGAGACCCAGGGCCATCCCGATCACCTACAAAATTTGATTATAGGTGGAGTAGACCTAGGCGGGCCACTGCAATGGAAATGGACCCTCAGAACTAGAAGATAAAGGAATGAGAACAGACTCACTTCACTATGTTATCACTGACCTGATTCTGTTTTCAAAGTTTTATCACACATATTGTTTTGTTTTAGTTTAAAATTGATCAAGACTTTCATTAATCATAAAACCTCCTGGGCTCCTTGGATAGCCCTTTTATCATAGAAGTAGCATAGTGTGGCCATATTTACCAAAAATAAACATAGGAGATTCAGTTAAATTTAAATTTCAGATAACAAACATTTTTTCAGTATAAGTACATCCCAGTGCAATATTTGGGATATATTTACACTAAAGAATTATATGTTGTTTATTCAAAAATCTAATTTCACTGAACATCCTGGATTTTATTTGACAAACTTAAAGCAGTGGCCTAAAACTTGCCCTTTTTAACATGCAAAACAAAGTCACCTTCTGACCATAATTAGTACTGCACTGGAAAATAAAGTACCAAAAAAAAAAAAAAAACCCCCACAGTTTCTAGGGCTGTTACTTCTCAGTACATGCAGTTCTAATTCACAGACTTGGTTTCATAAAAATCATTTCCCCACACAAGATTTTTTAAAAAGCATCTCAGTCTAGAACAAAAATAACAATGGAAGGGGACTTCCCCTCTGATGGCATCTAAGTAATTATCAGTGGGTTGACATTTCAGATGCAATACTTTTTAATGTTATGACCCCTTGCTTTTTTAGCTTGTCTAGCAAGGCCAATAGGCTAAGCTGTGTTCTTCCAAAAATATCTCTTCTATTCTTCATGAAAAAAAAATAACATACGGAAATTATATTCCCCCCAAAGAAGCAGCATTTTCTTTGGCAGGTTCAATGTCACTAAATACTATATTAACCTTCAGTGCTTAAGGGGCAATGCCCGACAGTGCTGGCCATTGTCTCCAGTCCCAGCTGCAGCCTGGTTATTCACACTGACCCCAGAGAGAGAGGCTGGTCATGTTGTGAACAAGGCCACACAGTAGGTGGACCATCCATGCAAACAAACAAATGCAAAACTCCCTCATCCTTGGTAACATCAAAACCAACTGAGTTTTTTCCTTCCTGATTGCAGGTCAACAATATTCCTTGCTTTCCAAAATATCCCCAAACACCCCAGGTTCAAGATCTTTAGAAACTTAAAATTAGAAATAGGTTTATTCTGTAGGGCACTGGAAATTTTGAGCAAATGGCACTCTTATACTTTAAAAAAATTTTTTTTCCCTTCTTAGACCTTCTGTCCACTTTCTAAGACTATTCAGGTACAGTGATTTCCCTTCCAAAGATTAGCATTGTTGTTATTTTAATCTTCTTTACAGGATTACATTAAACTTTTGGGCCAGGGCACAATAAGTCTATGGCTAGGCTGAACCAGACAGACAAATGGAACTGGTTCCAGCTTACCAAACTGGCATGGATTATGTGCAGGTCAAATAAATGCTTTTTAAATCATGGGAGTCACTAGTGAAAATCCACTGGTGCTTTGATGGGAGCCCACAGGCTGGTAACCACATGAAAACCTTAGAGAACTAACTAAGGAAGGAAACTCATCATCATATCATCATGACACAAAACATGCATGAAGGACAGAGTAAAACGAACTGCTTCTCTAGGAAGCTTTCCTCGATCCTGGCAAGGGAGGCAGAGCTTGCCGTTCCGTTGGTCTCCCTCTATAGAAACAGCTTATACTGTATGGTGTCTGTCAGTCTACCTGGACCACTCACTGCTCCCACAACTTATTCTAAGCTCTCCTGCCCTGAGTCTTTGCTCATAGCTTTCCTCTGGGCTGCTTCCCACTATCACCCACAGCAAAATTCTGCTCAACTACTACTTCTAGGAAGTCTTCCCTGAAATGGTCTCTTTTTCTCCCCCAAATTACCAGCATGCTTTGCTTTTTCCATTTTATGAAATTACTTCATCTATTTGGAAGTAATGGTAGACTTTCTCTTACTGATTACAGATCCCCTGAAGACGGGGACCAGACTTTACAGAGCCTCCTCCAGATGGAGCACAGGACAAGTGCTCAGTGGCAGCAGGACTGATATACTTAGTCACCATGTCTTTGGTTTCCTTGTAACATCTCCCCTTAGGAATTCTTTACTGATGACCTTAATGATTCCACATGGTATCATCTCCACAACAGAGTTCATGACATCATATTGAAATTATCATATAAGCTACCAGACTATTCGTTTTGAAGGTAGAGACCTCAGTTTACTAAGTGTCTGCAGTGCTTAAAATAGTACCTGACAATGAGAGGGCACATAAATAGATACTTGAATAGATGTTCAAAGTGGACTATAGGCTGGCTCATTGAGGGGAGCTTATAGTCTCATATTCTGCACCCTCTCTTTATAATCAATAATAAACATTAATTGATGTGAACATATGAGGCAAGTTCAACAGCAGTTTCTCAGTTTTTTCAACTAGGTCATATTATTTGGTAAGCAGAAATATGGAAAATCTAAATATAAATGCTAATCTCAAGCCTCCATATACTTTGAGAGGTTTATGACTAGATGTCTCAAATGACTTCTGGGTGGCCCTCTTTCCTGGCCCAAAAGAATCTCAAAAATTTATTTTGCATTTTAATATAACCTGCATTCCAATTTTGATCATTATTGGTATTTTTTTTTAATGTCCAACTAAAGTTCTAAAACTGGACTGTGGTGATGGTGACATAGCTCTGTAAATTTACTAAAATTCATTTAATTGTATGCTTATAATGGGTGAATTTTATGGTATGTGAATTATACCATGATGAATCTGTAAAAAAATTAACTTAGATTACTCAATAACAGGGCATCCTCTTGTGTTTCATTTTGACCTCCAAAGTCCACCATAGTAACAGCATGGCTGTTCCTTGTTAGCCAGGAGGTGTGTCCACTCTGGCAGGAGTGCTCAGGCAGGTCACCAAAAGTAAACAGTTCTGTAAAGGTCATCACAAAGGCGCTGTTGTTCTGTCTCATAGCCAAGAAGCAAAGGAGAGTCGCCACGGAATATTCTACTCTTTTTTGCATCCCTAATTAGAAACATGTGGAAAAAGGCCCACCCACAGGTCAAATCAGCCAGAAAGGCCCCGTTTCTTTTGCCTAATGTTGCATGTTGGCTAAAGAAAGACCTCTCCCTGGGCCTGCCATGGGAATGGTTTCAAGTTATAAAAGCATCTCCAAAGGCCACTAGCAAAGCACCAGTGGATTTTCACAAGTGGCTCTCCATAATTTGACCAGCACATAATTTGTGCTAGCGTGGTAAACTGGAACCTGTTCCATTTGTTTGTCCAGTTCAACCTTACTGTGGACCTGTAGTACCTGGAGCAAATTACATATTGCTCAGACTCCCTTAGGTAGGTGAAATGTAGAACTTAGAAAATTCAAAAGCTCTAGGCAGCACCTTAGCAACACAGATCATGCAAATATCTGCATTCTTTCTTGTAATCCATCTAAGGTGAATTTGATAATTTGGTTATTTCCATTTTGCAATACAGAATATAGCACCAATACTTAAACTGTCTTAATGAGACATCAAGTAAATGAATGATATATAAACTGTTAATTCCCTAAAGAAAATGCAGCTTAAGATATATCATCCAAAGAGGACGCTACTGTTCACATTCATTAAAACCCTAGTTAATATTCACCTTTCTTCATACTATGAGTGACTTTTTTTAGTAGTATAAAATTGATAATAAGTCAGTGCAAGTAGAACTAAGGTTTTACTTTGGGTCTAAAGAGCTACAAATGCTGGGAGACCTAATTATTTACACAAACAAAAATAGTCTCTTTTATTAACATAGGGAGCAATACATGCAAAGACCGCTGTGCTGGCCCAACATGGGGCCTTTTGCAAAGATCAGATAGTCCAAGAGGCCTGCTTTGATCTGACCAAAGGCAGGCATTTAATCTCCTATGTGGAAGAAAGCTATAGTCCTTAGATTAATTACCCAGCCACAGATCTGCTGCCAAGCTGTTCCAAGTCTCTCTTCCTAATGGGAAATAAAATGTCTATTTACTTCAAACCATGTGGTAGAGCCAGCTTGTGCCAGAGATAGCATTCCTTCTTTACTCACAGATAAATAAAGAATCAGTGCATCATTCAGTGCTTCAGGAGCAATAATTCTGTACTCTGAACTCTGCTGTTTCTTACAGGTTTGCCAGATAGAGTATTAGGGACTGACAACGGGTGATTCTTGGAACAAAACAGTGCCAGCTAAAGGAAGATATATGTGGAGAGTTGATCTTCTTGGGTCAGATATAGAACTAAAATGAGACGAAGACTGAACTCATCAAGTGTCATTAGCTGTATTTTAACAGAAAATTGGGTTAGGTTCTGGCAACTAGAAGGTAGTGGTAATGGGTAGAAAAAGGAAGTCAATTTAGAACTCATGGTTCCAGTTATATTGGTCACACACTTTATAGGAAAGTGGCCATCACTGCCTGTCACAGGGACCAGAGGATCAAAACTTGGACTCAATGGATGATCCTGAGTGAATCTTTGACCTTCCTTGTGCTGCTGCATCTGTATAAATATAAAAAAGGCCTACCACTTTGGTGTGAAATTAGGTGGATCACCTTTTAGCTGTATAACCAAGATATATCTTGTTAATATTACACTGCCCTGAAGAATCGAGTGAGTGGAAGCTTTGGACTTCCACTACAGAAATGAATGCCAGGGACCAACTGATCAATAGCCAAATGTGAAATCAGATTCTCTAAAAAAAGGCAAGCATTTTAAATCTGCCTTTCAAGGAGCTGCAGCCCCACCTGACTGCTGAGGTCTGTGTGAAAGTGGTTTAACACTGGCTGCTTTTCTTTGGCTAATGGATGCCTTGTTGACCACCTCTGAGGGAAGTCTGGTCTGACTGAAGGATCAGAATGAGTGCACAAGGGTCAGAGGACAGGGGAGGACTCAGTGGAGTGGAAGTAAATTGTCCTTGGATCATATGCCTGTTTTTCTCTAGGCAGGACTATTATAGTGAACTTGCTGTCAGCACTCTTTCCAGATGCTTCTCTGAAGAGTGAGTGACTGGTCAAACCCTACATAAATTGGCAGTTGAGGCAGTATAAAGAGACATGTAAAAAACTGTGATGTACAGAGAATTCTTAACAGAAACCTAGATTCACTTCTCTGTCATACATGTTGGTAGTCCCTAAGCTTAGGCTTCCAGATCTACAGAAGGTATGTCAATCAGAGGCCACAGAGGTCTTTATTCTCCTACCTCCTAGATTTTGAAATAGCCAAAAGAAAAAGGAGGAAGCTAGGCACTAAGAATCCTGGTACTGAACAATCCTAGCTATTGTCACCCCATTCTGTATGCCTTCTATCAGCAAAACCATTTATATCTCTCCAGACCTATGCACAGCCCCCACAGTCTCCCTGTCACTCAACTTATGATGGTTCCAGGGGAACTGCAAGCCAGAGGTGAAGGATTCCTTTGTTTCCATCTCTATGGTAGGATGACATGCGGTCCTGAGTGCCAAGGTACTAAGATAAGAAGGGTGCTCAAAATGCCCAGATGGCTAGAGAATGAAAACCCAGAGAACAGAGCCAAGTTTGCACAGCAGACAAGGGCCACTGTGGCCAGGCTGGAAGTAGAGTCCTTGTAGTCCACAGGCAGCGGAACTAAAGGGAAGCCATCCCCCAACTCAGCTGGTGGGAGCTGGGCAGCTTCCCAGCTGGAAGGGGCTCTCAAACACATCCCTGTAAGCTACCCATGAAAGACAGAGATGCCGTTAAAAACAACAAACAAAAGGAGCCGCTAATCAAGAGGAACTTTAGACTTAAGAATGAGATTCAGTCATCCTTCCAGAAAGATGCATGCCTGGGCCAAGGCCCAAGAGAATGGCATTCAGCTGCTGTACTCCTCTTTGGGGCCCAAGTTTGGAGGCACTGAAAGGAGAAGAGATTCACAAAGGAGGCAGATGGACATGCAGTGCGGTTCCCATACAGAATATTAGAATTAACCTGGTAGAAGCAATCACAACTGTGATCAGCTGCTTGGGACTAAAATAATATTTTAAATAAGAAACCAGCAAAGACATCAAAACTCACATCATACCTTTCCCTGTAAACCTTAAAAGTTAAAATCATTTGGTGGTTGATATACAGTTTTGGGAAATTAACAACCACTGGTCTTGACCACCTCAGATTCTGACTCTCAAGACACTCTAACTTAGGACTCTTTTTTCTTTTGGTTAGTAAAACAAAGGTATTTTGCATAGAAAGCCCAATGACCTTAATTCTTCTTCCAAGTTTAATACTTGTACCCAGCTATTTTGTTAATGATGGCTATTCCATTCCTTTCCTATACTTTCTTTTTTTTTTTTTTTTTTTTTTGTGGTACTGGGGATTGAACTCAGGGGCACTCGACCACTGAGCCACATCCCCAGCCCTACTTTTTTGTGTTTTATGTAGAGACAGGGTCTCACTGAGTTGCTCGCTTAGCGCCTCGCCATTGCTGAGGCTGGCTTTGAACTCGCGATTCTCCTGTCTCAGCCTCCCTAAGTGCTGGGATTACAGGCTTGAGCCACCGCGCCCGGCTTCTTTCCTATACTTTCTATACCATCCATATTGCTCTTAGCAACATTTTATCATCCACTAATTTTTTGTTGTTGTTCAGGGGGATTAAAACCAGGGGTGCTTAACCACTGAGTCACAGTCCTTTTTGTGTTGTATTTTGAGACAAGGTCTCGCTCAGTTGCTTAAGGCCTCCTTAAATTGCTGAGGCTGGCCTTGAACTTGAAATCCTCCGGCCTCAGCCTCCCCAGTTGCTGAGATTACAGATATGCAACACTATATCCAGCTATCTTCCACTAATCTTCAAACAGAGAGGTTATGACATCATCAAGAAACCCAGACAACAAAGAAATAGAAAAGAGAAATGTTAAAAGCTTAATATATGCTGGCAAAACCCATAACTACAGAAAGGAACTATTGATGAGATTTTTTTTTTGGAGAAATGTCTGAGCAATTATGAAGGTTGGGCTACTTTTTTTTTCCTTGAAAGCCCAGCTGCCTTGGTTCACTGGGGATAAGGGAACTGGAGATAAGATATACCTGTTGACCCCGCCACCCTTAGACAATAACAAGTTTAAGACTGGGAAGATCTGCATGGTCTATGAAGGCTGATCCTTCCTAGCAATCTAGCCTTGATGGCTGGATGGGACAGAGGTAAAGCAACAGAATCTTCTCTCTGGACTTTAGTTTGCAACATATTTTCAACTGGAAGACAGCAGGGAAGTAGAACAGATCAGTTCTGTATTTTGCCTTTTTCCCCCTCTGGTGCTTTGTGTGTGGTAGGCAAGGGCTCTACCACTTAGCTACATCTCCAGACCTTTTAAAAATGTTTGAATTTTGAGAAAAGGTCTTGTTAAGTTGCTGAGGCTGACCTTGAACTTGTGATCCTCCTACCTAGCCTTCTGAGTAGCTGAGCAGCCGCTATACCTGTCTTGTATATTCTGCTTTGAACATGCAGGGAGACAAAGCAACTGAGAAGCTTCAGGGAACCGCATTATGCTTTTCCCACTTACTTAGGTATTGCTGGTGGAGACTAACTGAATTAGGCTTCATAATCAGTGTTTAATTTATAACTTAATCTTAGGCAAAACACCTTTCACCAGCACTTTTAAAAAACAAAACTATATTTATCCTCCATTGTGCTGTTCTTCCCATATGAACTTGGGCCTTTGTGGTCCACTTATCCCCTTAATGAACAAAATAATATTTGATTTGTACAATGTGAAATAGCAGTGTTGAGTTTCATGGATCCATTTACTGAATTATAGAATGTTTGGGGCCAAATCCAGTTTTTTTTTTCTTTAAATCCTGCCCTCCCCCAAATGACAACAACCATGGGGAGAGTCTTTTAAACAACATAGGTACTATTTTAGGTATGAGAACAGAGGGCAAAACCATGATCTTGAGCTGAGATAACATAAGGATTGCAATAGGAACAGGATACTCTTTGAAAACACAATGTAAGTTCATCACGCGAGCAAGAATTTAGGATGTCCTAGGTCACTCCCGGTGGCATTGGCCATTTATCACTGGATGCAGAAACACAGCGGCCAGATTTCCTGGGGAAAAAAAGGGTGTTTTTTTCCTGAATGTTCTCCTGACATAAGTCATTATCTGTTTGCCAAAGATGAGGGGGAAAAGGCACACATACAGGTTAAAACACCAACCCTTTAAAATAGCCACTGTCTGCTTCCCAGAAAGCCTCCTTATTGAGTCTCATTCTTTTACAATGATTTCCTCTTCAGACCAAGGTGTCTAGGGGTGGTTTATTAAAATGATTTTATTTCTTTTTCTTTTCTTTTTAAACTATGCTACACGTTGGGTTGTCATTAGTAAAGTTGACATGGCACCAGCAATCTACTCTGCAGCCCTACACTCAAAAAGACTTTTTCTGGAGAGACCAACTTTTGTTCATATAAAAGATGAGGTATACATAGTCAGAAAGACAGAGATGAGGAAGTAAGAGGTAGTAGATTGAAGGCCACTATTGTTTAGGTTCATTTCTAATAAGCTGTCTGAAAACTGACAGGAGCTCTGGGCTGGAAAAACAACATCACTCAAACTTTCTGTACAAGGGAGATTGCACCATCGCTGCAATGTCTTGGGAAGGTCTGTGAGAGGAAGTGAAATGGCGGGCAAAGGCGCTAGAAGAGCAAAAGGAAAGTCTAGAACTGGTTTACATAAGCAAGGCTGTTTACTGCCCTGTGGAGTTGCATTTCCTTTTGGACACACCAGCTTTCCTTAGAGAGGTAATAGACTCTTTTTAAAGACTGCCTGTTTCCCTCATATCCAGCCTGATTCAACCCACTCAAGCACTCACACCTATCCCAGTGGTCCTGATAACAGTGTGCAGTGCTACCCTAAGACTGCTGTGATCATATCTGCCATGCAGGTTTCATGGCTTTCTGAAAAACAAAAGCACAGAGGATAAAAAGGTAGAAGAGTTGAAAATTCACCAGGTGATAAGAAGAAATTGGGTTTGAGTGCCTGAAGGGACAAAGCTTTGATGTAATCCCTTCTGTTCTAGAATACAGGGACTCTGATCTTACTTTTCCTCTACACAACCTGAGACTGAAGATGCCAGAGGAAGAGGAATTTTACACAGGAAAGATGGGGGCATCCTCACAAGGCTTTACAAATCTCCGCAGGAGCCATGTCTCAGGCAATTGGATGATGGCTGATTCAGAACTAATTTATTTATAAGGTCTTGGATTATAGAAAACAGGAATATACATGAAAGAATTTCCTTACCTGAAGATGTCTCCAAAGCAACATAAAATAACAGAATCAAATAACACCTTAGAAGCAATCATATATTCATCAAGTTATGTTTCCTTGTAAGAGCCAATCAGGTGAATTTACATATGGCATCCTATATATCTAAGAGTCTTCCTTATATAATGCCATCACGTTCCACTGAAATTCTCTAAGCATGATAGCTAGAAGAATGATTTCCCCATAATTGTTCATTTCTTTTGGTTAGAGGAACTAATTCTGTCAGTGACCAATACCAGCAACTCTGTCAGTTCACTCCCATGTCTTTGGCAGATATTCCAACTTTACCATTAGCTGGAATGTTTTATAGCAAACAGCCCTGCATTTAATAATGCTTCTTTAGGGAGACTTAATAAAAGTGATTGACTATTATTAAAATATTGTGGAAGGTTTTAAGTGTAGACTGAGAACCCCATCCCCCTAGCCTTCTCCCTTCATCTACCCTGTGATTTTTGTCTCCCAAAATAATTAAAGCTAAGTCTGTTTGGTTTCATGGTCTTGGAAGAAGCAGTGCTGCTTCATGATCATTTAGATCATTTTGGCCTATACCCTTTGTCTTTGTCTACATCTCTGTGATTGTCCTTTCTTCCCTAACTTGAAAATAAACATTCTTTTTTTTGATCCAGTGCCCCAAATCACAACTGTGATGAGTAATAAATCTCTCTGTGGCTCATTTTACTGCCAATGCCAGTACCATCAAGTTGGCTTTTACTTTAATAATTGAAAAGTGAGCAGCAGACACCCACACTTGATGAGGCTGCTTTGCCTCAAATGCTTCCATCAGACCCATGGAAACAGAGCCAGTTTTGGTGGAGAACATGAGCTACTTTTATGCCTCCTTAGTTAATGAGATCTTCTGTTAGAATAGCTTTTCTACTTAGAGCAAGATAACTCATGGAAGGATTGATTAACATTTCTAAGAACTAAATATGAAAAGCCCATCTTCAAGTGACAGAGAAATATAAACTAGAGAGGTGTTGCATCAATGATACATTCATAGGCTGAGTAGTGAAGTAAGTGGTGTTATGATATTATAGCCAGGATTTCCCTGTTTTAAAAGAGCCTTCCTTCTCAGGATGGTCTATGAGCTGACATCAACGGCAGCTTTTCCAATAGAAAGTGCACTTGGTTTCAATGCACTTTTGTAATAACAGAAACTAACCCTTAGCAAGATGGGGAACATTAAGCTCCATTGTTCAGGCTGAGGATGACTGTCTTGGGTGGCAGGAAGTTGAACAGTCTCTTCTCTAGAGAAGAAATGCCTGTGGGTAGCAAGCTCATTTCCAAACAGTCTCTTCCCTTTCCCTCCAGATAAAATGTCAGCAAAAGAAAACCAAGAATCATCTCAGATTATAACTGGGAAGGGACCTCAAGAAATCATCAGTTGACTCAGTACTAGCTAGAAGCATTTGTTTCTTAAATAATTACAGGAACTCCAAGGCATTGTTATTTAATAAGGTCTAAGGGCACAGCAAAGTATTTTATAAAGCTTTTGGTGGAGTCTTGTATTATCTTAAATAATGAGAAAATGAATGAGATTCTTTGAGATTTGGCAGCTTTAAGATGTGAGAGGGTGTTAAGTGGAAAAAGTAGGAAAAGGATCCAAGTTGTACCCATGCCACTGGTTCATGTCTCAAACAACCAGAAACTTACTCTCCATCACTGCATTTTTTCAGAAATGCCATGCCAGTTACATTTCCTTTCCTCTCACTGACAGAAAGAAAGGCATATTGGATAAGCTAATACAATGAAAAAATTCTGACGCACAAAATGTCCTAACAAAGTGTCCTTCAGGGGGAAAAAAAAAACAAACAAACCCAAGTAGAGAATTATGTAATTCTATCTTTGATATTATTTAGAAAACAACAGAGGGAAAATACCATCCACCCTATGTTCCTCGAGAACCTCCAATCAAGAGCTAGGGCATGTTTCCTGGCTTCAGGCTGGCTATAAATAAATTTAATAAGGATGAAAAAAATCACTGCATCATTTACAGTTTGCTCTTGACTCCAGCTGACAAAAATCCAGTCCAGATGTTTGTTTTGCAAGACCAATAGTAAGAGAGTAAACCTCCATCCTGACTAAGAACACTCTAGAAGAATGGGATGAGCTTGAAGAGAAAAGGGGAGAAGGCTGGCAAGGAGGATGTGGACAAACCTGGTTTGCTATGGATTTAACAGAGACATGGTAATTAATTTATTTTGTGCATAAGAAAGCCAGTTTATTGGCCTTTCCTCCACCTCATCCCCCCTTCAAAGCCACAGGCGCTTGGCTGGTGAAGCTTGAAATGGTTGTTCCATAACCTTTGCTTTTAAATTAAACAAATGACCTCAGATTTTGGAGCGGTTGTTGACTCAGGGGAAAGTATGCCATTAAAAGTGTGCCAGAAGCAGATTTAATTGGTACAAGTCCCAAAAAGTGCTCGAAAGAGCGCAGGCTTCCCGCATATAGATTTCAGGGAAATTACTCAAAGGCCGCACAGCTTTGTCAGAATTTGAGATGTGAAACAAGGCAGCTGAAAGACTCCGTATCAAAAGGGTAAATTCAATTCAGGAGATATTAATCTGATTACCTAAGTAAGGCCGCGAATCGGATATGCTCCATTGTGCGCTCTCGTTCAACCTGGACAGCTGGAGGAGCCAATGGCTTCCTATTCCTTGACATATAATTAAGTTTTAAGAGCCGATCAAGTTACGGATACAAAGTTTTAAGAAATATTTCATTCAGGAGTGGCATTTACAGTGCCTGCCTGTTGCAAGAGTCATTGTTCACTTTATTTCCTTGAGCCATGCTGTAGAGTGTATGGATCAGGCCTAAGGGCCTGGTGTTTGTGTTTCAGGCTACAATAAATGCCCTCTGTGCACCTGCCTGGAGGAAAAACCAGTCCAGCCGCCTCCTAAGACAAAGGGCCCTGTATTAAATGCTGAAAACCCAGACATGAACTGACCCTGTCAAATTCCAGCTAGGAAAAAAATAATTAGTATTTTCATCCAATCCAAGAGAAGCTGTCACGTAGGTTTCGGAGTTTCTTTTCTCATCTGCAATGAATCTGAACAAGGGTGACTGGTCAACAGAAATCACTTTCTTTCTCTTGAGTCTCCTTACCTTTCTAGAATTCTTTCCTAATGGCACAATCCATTGTTTGGCACACCATAATGTGTCCTCCAGGGATCAATACACACCTTCCCAACTCTTTCTCCACAAAGCCCTTCCCATTGCAATCTCACTTGGGCCATGTAAATGCATCTTCCCAACCATGTGTTTTCAAAGATATTCCTAAAATGCACTTGTCACAAATTCCAGGTACACTTAGGATTGCAAGAATGTTTATCAGTAGGCCAAAGAATCAAGATTATATTTCCTCCATGTCCATTGTGATTCCCAAAGCCAGTTGGTCAAAGGCCAGATTGGATCACACAGACCAATTTTAGATTACTTCTCCTGGGAGAACTGTTCACCTTGGGCTCATTCTAATTTACATCTAGAATAAATCATGCTAGCCTCAGCTGGTCTGTACATTCTCATGGAGGAAAAAATGTTTTTTTCAAAAAGCTCAAACCCAACAAGATGAGGTTTCATTTGTGAATTTCACTAGAGGCATGAACAACTTTGGCCCTGGTAATAGATGAATAAACTGAGAAGGGCAACTTGACTGCCCCAACTTCAGAATGTATGTTGGTTACAACACCAGAAAGGACCTATGAATTGTCATATCCTACTTCTTTAAGGGGTGAGATAAATTAAATAAATTATGATTTAAAAATTATTTTACATTGCCATTGATAGTAAGGCTTTGGCTGCAGATAATTTTTGAATATATTTGTTAACAGCTTTCTCATGGTTGCTTCAATAGCTCCTCTTAACTCTAGCCCCAGGGGGCAGAAAACCTAGATGATCAGCACATAAAGCCAGGTTCCCTAACATGACCACTGCACCAGGATGTACTTAATTGTGTCT
>CM053401.1:30222500-30339978 GCA_028644305.1 Xerus rutilus
AAATAAATAAATAAATAAATAAATAAATAAACAAACAAACAAACAAATAAAATATGCTATTTCTGGTGTGTTTCATATACTTAATAGCATAAAAGCACTATAGTTTACCAGTAATAATTTTATGTATTTGGAGCTAATATGCTTAGATAATAGCTTGTAGATAAATGAAACAAAACGTGAAGACTGCTGCTCTAAATAACCAATGCAGTAACTGTGACAAAGGAATGTGCCAAAATGCTCACAAAAGAGTTGGTCTACTCTGGGGTTTGCTCTATTTATCTTTAGAGGATGAACAGAGAGACCTAAAATATATATCAATTTGCTCTCAAGAAAATATATCATTTGCTCTGTGAAGACAGGATGCAACAGAAGAAGCAAACTGAGAAGGCCCACAGGCATCACCCAACGCGATCCTGCATTGTGGCTGAGGGAACTGAGGTCCAGAGAAGTTAAGAGAAACATTGCTCAAAATAGCACAGATGGTTCGTGGCAGAGACAGTCCTTGAACACAAGTCTCCTCATTTGAAATGTAATGCTTTACCTACTGTTAAGCAGATATATACTTTATCTACATTGTTTCCCTAATGGCTCTCTGTAAAAATATTTCAGGGTACAGACAATATAACAGCCACAATTATATTCAAGTATGGAATTCAACTCTGGCCATAACAGAAAAATATGGCCCTAAGTTCTGAGGTAGTGGCATTATCCCCCTGAAGAGCTGGGTATGTATGCTGGTCAAGAGCAGACTCTGGGGGCAGACTCTCTAAGTTTGAATCCTTACCAATTACTAGTTATATCAAATTAGATAAACATTCTGTGCTTCCATTGCTTTGTTTCTAAAATGAGGGTAATAAGTGAACCCCATAAGCATGCACAGGGCTCTAGGTTCATTCCTCAGGACCGCACAAAAAGAAATTGAACTCTACAAACTTGTTGAGCTTTTCTGTACTTAGTACAGTGCCTGACACATTATAGGCACTCATTATCGTAATTGTTAGCAAAAGGAACATAAAATGTATTGATTTCCATAGTGGAATTTAATACTTCAACTCATTTACTATTTTCTCTCACCTCCTAACAAAGAATTACAGATATTATGATGCCGCTTTTAACTATAAGACGCTTTGATAACTGAAGGGCTCACTTGATGCTGTTAGAAACCTAGTGCACCAAATAAATCTCTCCCAAGTTGATGAGGTGGGGAATCAAAACTAGACTTGGCCACTCAAGACCTTAGAAACAATAAAACTTACTATAAAGTTCTCATTTCTTTAAGAAATTTAGGGCTAACGGAACCCCAAAGGGATTTCTCTCTAAGAGATCACAAGGGATCACAATCCAAGTTCTCTAGATTCATTCCTATCCCTTCTAAACTATAAATTTTTGCCTGAGAAACCTCTTTGAACTACAAAATCATCCTGTCACCTTCTGGTTTCAATGGGTCCCATCACCCTCAGGAAAAAATTCAAACTGATTAGCATGATGGATAAAACCTTTCACAATCTGGTCTCTGTCTATGTCTGCACCCTGCCTTTGTTCCATCAGGAAGGAACTTCTCTCTGCCAGATGCACCTTCTCCCTTTGTTTCCCTTCTTAGGAACTGCTATGGATCCTTGGAGGTCTGGCCAAAGCATCTCCTTGCTGCAAAGTCTTCTTAGAGCCCCATCCCTAAACCAGAAATCCCGTGTGCTTGACCTGCAATCTCCCTGACCTGTGCCATCATGGTGTCAAGTGCAATTTATGTGTTCGTTCATCATTCCCCTCACTCCCAGGCTGTGGGCTTCCCAAAGAGAAGGCACTGATGCTTTTTGCCTCTGTGTCCCTGGCACCTGCCTAGCACAGGAAATAGTAGACAGTAGGTGCATGATAAATGTTCTCATTGTATATCAGACTAAACTACTTCAGACACCACCTTGTGCAAATACAAGTTTCCTCCTTGAAAAGCTGAGTTCCTAGGCTTCTGTTTTCATTGCTAACATTTTCCCTACACTGCCTACTGTCACTCATCACATATGGATAGACAGTAAAAAACTGCCCACACTTTGAAGGAATTTTGGAGCACAGAGATGTATGGGTGACAAAACTATGATGGCGATTTCATGCCTTTTAGGTGAATACAGATCTAAGCTTAAATAACCCCCTCATAGCTGCTCGTGTCTCATTCATGCATCATGAATTTATTGAGTAATTATTATTGCCAGGTACTATTCTAGGCTCTGGAGATCTGCAGTGAACAAAAAACAAATGTTCTACCCTCAAGGAACCAAAATTATAATGACTCTGAGACAGGATTTTCTTCCTGGTTTGCCCTAATTTAGTATTATCCAGTCAAGCAGCAAGCCACTTCCCTGAGGCCCAGTTTGATCCCTGAAGGCGCAAGGAGTTTCCTCCTGGCTGGTGGACCTAGTCCCTGGACTCCAGCAGGCACTTGTTCACTGACACTTGTTTCCTAGGCTCTACCTTTGAAGGTTCTGATGGTTTCTTCTCTTTCTGGTCTAGAGTTCTCTTCTCTTTCTGGTCAAGATCTCCTTAATTCATTATGATACTATTCCTTCCTCATTTATCTATATATCATATTTTAAAACAAAACAAATTTTGTCATCTTAATCCCCTGCCCACTTAGGTATCTTCTGTTTTCTGTAGCTGGAGGTGACACTGCCAGGATACTTAGATTCTCTTAGCTGATCTTATGGACCTATTATATGGGGAAAAATGATTCAAAAAATCAATAACATAACCTAAAAAGACCTATTGTCTTCTATTAAAACAAAGGAACTAGCCAGGCGCGGTGGTGCAAACCTGTAATCCCAGCACTTAGGGAGGCTGAGACAGGAGAATTGTGAGTTCAAAGCCAGCCTCAGCAATGGCGAGGCGCTAAGCAACTCAGTGAGACCCTGTCTCTACATAAAACACAAAATAAGGTTGGGGATGTGGCTCAGTGGTCAAGTGCCCCTGAGTTCAATCTTCAGTACCCCCCGTCCCAAAAAAAACCCCTCAGGAACTGCCCCAATGCACACAACTACTGTGCATACACATATACTCAGACCCTTGGCTGAAGGCACGGAGTAATTTTGCTTCAGTTTATTTTAAATTCAGAAAGAATATAATTTTTAGGTGTGGAGTTCTCTACTGCAGGAATTTCATTTGTTCAAATGCCACCCTGGCTTCTCTGGCTTACCTGTCTTAAGTACTTGATAGATAATGACTGACTATGGGATATAGTCTGTGCTAAAGTTCCTCTGTCATAGTCCCTGAATATGAGGTAATTTACACATAGTTAAGCTTAGGTAGGCCTCCTGTCTCATCAGATAACAATAATTGAGAGTAGACAGCTTATTCTGGATAAACATAAGAAATCTCTTTCCTCATGAAGACAAACTCTGTGGCTATAATGGAAATTAGGATAAAGAATAGCCAGGTGATTATCTAGGATCAGAAAGAAAATGGTTTTGAATTTTTACTCACAGTATATTGGATTAAAGGTATGGACAAATGATAGGTAACTAATATCAAAAATTCGATCTCAAAAACTAAGAGGAGGGGCTGGGATTGTGGCTCAGTGGAAGAGCACTTGCCTCTCATGCTTGAGGCACTGGGTTCAATCCTCAGCACCACATAAAAATAAGTAAATAAAATAAAGATACTGTGTCCATCTACAACTAAAAAAAAATATTAAAAAAAAAAAACCCAAAAGGATACTGAGAATGAACATCATGGAAGGGATGAACTGAGGTAAAAAGTCTCATTTAGTAAATTTATACTAATGTCTGCTTGGTTGGAGAAAGCCATTCTATTAGACATTATGTTGAGGTGCTTACCTCATGGGTTCTCCATTCTAAAGGAATTTGTCCTCATATAGAAGCTCTTATAAAGGGGAAATGCTCCTGTTTACGGGCCATGCTAAAAGAAGAGGTATACAGGCCATGTTCTTAGCTATGGCTGATTGGATGAAAGGATGACCAACACACAGAATATCCAGGTAAACTGGGCCAATAAGATCATAAGGCCAAGTGTCAAGGTATATATAGAGAGGAGGAGAGAGGGAGAGGGAGAGATGGGGCGGGGGAAGAACGTGTGTATATGTGTGTGTGTGTGTGTGTGTGTGTGTATACATATGAAAAAAGAACAGAATGACATAGGTTTCAATATTTCCAATTCCCATATCATCTGGCTGTATTTACAAATAGCTAAAAGAATCCCAATTGTATCCTTACAGAAGAGCCTAGTGATTACAAATGTAAGTTCTGGAGCCACTCTTCCTCAGCACCACACAAAAATAAGTAAATATTTTACTTATTTATATTTGATTATTTATATTTTACTTATTTATATATTTACTTATTTTACTTATTTACTTACTTATTTATATTATTTATAAATATTCCAATCTCCCTAGATTCTGCTACTAACTGTGTTGCCTTCTAAGCTCAAGGTCTCTCATCTATTGAATGGCATAATGGATATAGCGCTCAGAGGGTTGTTGTGATAATGTATAATGCTGGGCACACAATACATGGTCCATAAATGTTACCTACTCTTATTAATAGGTCTACCTTTTTTTGATAAGGCCAATTCTTTTTTAAAAATATTTTTTAGTTGTCAGTGGACCTTTTTCTTTCTTTCTTTACATGCGGTGCTGAGAATCAAACCCAGTGCCTCACACATGCTAGGCAAGCACTCTACCACTGAGCTACAACCCCAGTCCCCAATAGGTCTACTTAAAAAAAAAAAAAAATCTTGAGAGGATTTCTATTTCTTGCCACCAGAAGAGACCTAAAACCTTCTAGTAAGTCCTGTATCTCAGACCCGAGACAATGCCTATGGAAAACACCACTGGTGACCCAATGAAGGCATATAACTGTGGTGAGTGCTAAAGGAACTCTACACATCTACTTCCCTTTTAGGATGTCCTCTCCTTGAGATTACAGGTAGAAACACATTTGTTTTGTTATCTGTGATGCCTAACACAGATAAGGATTCAATGAATAAAGCAGTGTTTCAAAGTGTGGTCCCTAGACCTACAGTATCATCAACCACTGAGAATTTGTTAGAACTATAAATTGTCTGGCTTTTCCCCAGATAAACTGAAAATATGGGAGTAGGAGCCCAGAAATGTGTATATTAATAAGACCTGGTGATTCTGAAGCATGCTAAAGTTTGAGAATAAATAGAATAAAGATTCTAGTGGAGAAACACAACCACTCCATATCTTTGACTGAGGAACAGCCCTACTTTATCTGGGGAAGTCAGCTTTAGAAGGAATAGATATTAGAACCTAGGTCAGAGCTCAGCTGGACCACTGTTGGGCCAGACCACCCAGCCAGACCTTGTTATAATCATCCTGCAAATCCTAGTAAACATCACATGCGATCATGCCAATTCTTGGCATCCCATCTCTGGCTTTGGCCCTGTCACTTCTGTAGCTGAGGCAACTGACAAAGCTGACTTTGGCATTCTGGTTCCTTCGGTCTTCTTAAACCCCAAGACCTTAACAGGAACACGTATGTATATACCTGTGAAATTAGTAAATCCTAGGTGGTAAAGAGGTTTGAGGGTAAGGAAGATATACTTCAATAATATCTAGCTCAGCCCCCACATGAATCACTTCGAAGACTGCTCCCCAGAGAAAACTGTCTGGCTCTGATCTAACTTGATTGTCATGTGCCTTGTTCTTCAAATGTGTCTTCCTTCAGCAAACTAGCACCAGCAAAACAGAGCTCATGACCAAGAAGTGCTTCCTGGTGGTTGACTTTAATGTTCCCTTTCTCCTTTTGATCCCTCAGTCATGGTTATATTGCCCCCTGGCCTCCCTGCTGCAAATCCTCAAGAAGTTTCACTCTTAAGATTTATAGCTTTTCAGACATTTGTAGGCTGTGCCCATCTCCTCTCAAATCCAGCCTCTCCTACCTCACATAATATTTAGACTTTCTTTAGCCAAACACCACACATTTTTTTGGTGTCTTTAATCTTTTTCTATAAAGTAAACCTTTCATGGCATCTGAACAGTTGTTGGAAGTAATATCGGACTAGTCAAGTGTTGTGGATTCCAGAATGCCAGGGAGAGTGGAACATGGATAAACATGTGTGCCCTTGTGAAGAGAATCATGTGAGGCCTTATGTGCTGACATATGTCTGTGGTTTTGGAATCAAAAACTGAAAGATCAACAGGACCCTTCAATACTTTTATCCAAAACTTGCTCCTAAGAGGCAACACTGTCTAAATCTAAGATTTCATGGGAAGCACTATGACTTCTGTTCCTGGCATGGCCACCTTGCACTGCAATTTAAGCAATTCTCTTCTCTCCTTCATGCTTCATTTGCTTGAGGTGGATTAAGAAATTCATCATTTTAAAACATTTTAAAGTACTAAGGAAATGTTAATGCTAATAATGTTGATTGCAGTCACATTGTGACACCTTATGGTTTCAATGTAGTAATTATAGCCTACCTATACCATACCCTTGGGGAGTGGCTACTGAAAGCTGCTCCACCCATATCAATTTATTCACGGTCTACACAAACCAATTAACATTCAGTGTGAGATTGGGCCATGAAGGGCCTTGGAGCTAACTGTGAAGAGAGTTCTTCTAACTTGACCAACCCACCCTAAGTTTGTGGTTAATGGATTACAAATTTGGGTAATGCAGAACAATAAATCACAACTAAAATAATAAAGCTGAAAGTACACACAATTTAAGCAGAAACACCAGTGTTTTTTATCGGAAATGAAAGAAACCATTGATCATAGCAACTGTCTGAGATTAGCAGGGAGCCACATTTTCAAACATCCTGCAGTAAATCCAGAGCAGATCCAGCTGGAGAGCAAGAGTGGAAATAAAACTTGAAAATTCATACCATGCTTTGAAGTCTGCTTCTTTCACAACTATAGGTCCCTCATTCACCCCAACCATTCTGAGCTGCTCTTGCTTACTGAATTTATTTTAAAAGAGACACAAGCTACACACTTGCATATAATCTTTCAAATGGACTCCAGCTTTTTGCAGGGATGGTTTGTTAGGGAATTTGAATCCCAAAATACTTTCTCTTGCACATGAAATCAGAGCATCAACTCCTGACTCCAACTGGAATAGAAAGCCTTCCAGAACTAAAACTAGAAACCACTTTTGGTTCTAGTAAGCACTACTTTTTCCTTGTGTTCTTTCCCTGACCCTTTCATGTACTTTTTAGTTTTTAGTTTTCATGTGCTATAATCTGTCAAAAGCTATTAATGCAGACAGGAAGACACCAACATGCCAGGTGCTGAGAATGCCAGGATGGCAACCTTAGAATGTCTTCCTTCCTACGAAGCCACCTGGAACTCCTGAAGTGGGCCATGTCACCACACTGAAGTAACTGCTTGCTAAAGCAAAGGAAGACAGAAAGTTAAATGTCTAGATTGAGCAGAGGGAAGATTGTAACTTGCTACAATCTTACCAACTGTGCCTGGTAGATGGGGACTCAGCCAGTTCTTCTCAAATCCCAGGTAACTTCAGAATAGGATATGACCTCTTAGGCTAGCTGGACTTTTAGATATTTTCTCTACTGACCACTATAGGGAACAGAGACAGATTCTCTATTATTGAGATTCAATTGTCCTTAGTATCTTTGATGATCACAAGAAAGAACTGGCAAGGGCTAAAAAACAGAACAGTCACAGTCACTGAGCTCCATGATAACCTGATAACTCCATGCTGGAGTTTCTGCCAACAAAATAAAAGCTGAAGAAGAAAATACTTTGAATCACAGTGTCTGGTCTAGAACAATATAAAATTCGAAACCCCAAATCCTTATTTCAGCCCCATCTCTTCTGTTAAATGATAGGTTGGATGAACAGAACATTCCTAATCTTTTCCAGCACTGACATTATAAGATCATAAGGTGGGTTTGAAAATCAGGAGCATCCACCCATGAATGAAATTTTAATTCTGATTTATAGAATGGGAAGAATGACCTTGTGGCTGATGTTGTCCTAGGTTAAACAAAATTACGAGGATCTTCAGACGTTCTAGCATTGATACTTTGGCATACCCATTCCGTGTACTGTCTCTCACTCTGTATACATTTCTGGTCTTGTTAGTCTGTCTCTTGTTCTCTCTGCCTCTCTCCCACATAAACAACCAGAAGCGTATGCAAACTAGTGTGAGAAACACACTTGGGATGGGGGGAGGGCCTTTCTAAACTCTGGTCAATTTGCATTAGTCCTAAAAGTTCCATTCTTCAAAATAAATGAGAAAGTTTGCGAACAGAAGGCTACAAACTGATAAGGACACAGCATAAATGAAGAATTACTTTAACTAAATAGGGAAAATTCACTTTGCCCTTTTACTTCTTCCCAAGCCACAAGCTCTAGGGCAGGAAAAACATAGAGAAAGTTCTTGGACTTTGAGGTCTTCTCCCTTCTGTAGCTCTCCCATCTGGGAGCTGAATAACTCAACAGTGGAATGGAACCTAAAGGAAGGGAATCATACCACAGACTTAAGCAGTGAATATTGGGTCTACTTAATCCAAGCAACAACTCAGTCACAATTTTAATAAGGGTGGATGGGGGGGGGGGGGCAGCAACACAAAAACAAAGAACTTTCAACTTTACAAACACTGAGAGGGCAACAGCTGGTCAGCTGAGATTAAAGGAGCGTGAGAGAGCACCTCCCCATCTCCTGACTTCTCCTCCCCCATAGACGGCCCTGCAGCCAGCCAGGGCTCACTTTTACAGCCCTGTGCAGATGACCTTGTTCCAGCTAAGATAGGGGCTCCTTTGATCTCAGCAGGGGGATACTCTGGTCCTGCAGCTGGCAGATATTAATAGCACAGGATCTGCTGGGGTAGAAGGATCTCTCAGTTGGGCCAGGTCACTTGTATTCCCTCCTCTGCGTCAGAGCAGAAGGGACTTCATTCCCCAGAATCAGCCCCTGCTGGGTACTCCTCTCAGGTCAACTCAGATCCTTTTACTGCTTTTGGTCGCTTGTTCTCATCCTACAACTGTTTTCAAGGGTGCACTGTTTAGGCATCATCCTCTGCTCTGCAGCTGATATCTATTATAGTACTCTCTAAATCAGAACTAAACCCCATCCATGCTCTTGATCTGCAGACCCACCTCACGATCTGATAATGTTACAGCAGGAAAAGACTTGAGCAATCGTTTATTCATCCAACCTAACAATGAACAGAAGAAGGCCCAAAGTGATTTAAAAACCTGCCTGAGATCAGGTCACTTAACACAAAGGCTAAGCAGATACAATAAATGCTTGAAAAAACAAAGCAATTTATATTTTATATGATAGATATGTCATATAAATATACATATATCTATTCTTTCTATGTATCTCATAGGAACTTAACTAGCACAATAGTTGAATAGATATAAATGTAAATTTGTTCATTTTAGTTCACTAATAAGTAGCTTCGTTATAGATCTTAGAAAAAAATTTCTATATCTTCTTTATCCATTCAGCTATACAAGAAAAAGAGCTAAAAACAAACAACAACAACAACCCAATTGTTTCCATTCTCCCTGGGATTTCATAAGGGAAAACTGCCTAAGGATGTGCTGGGAATTTTCTCTCTGTTAGAAACACTTCCTCGTCTTCTTATAGCAGTTACACTCAAGCACAAAGCCACTTCTTTTGTCTGTTTTGCTTGTCTTCTTTGCACAAGATAAACCAGGAAGCCAAGATAAAGAAAAGTGCCATTACTGATTTTCAAATGAGGAAGCAAGACACTTTCTTTAGGTCTCCTCAGAGTGGAACGTGTGTGTGTGTGTGTGTGTGTGTGTGTGTGTGTAATTATAATAAATTTTAATGCCATTTTAAGGTGTCTTATGTGATTCTCATGGTTCTTTCAAAGTATTTACTATGATATTTACTCAGCATCTATTTACTACTTTCAATATGCCTAGAACTTTACTAGTCATTGGGGCATCACATGGATACAAAAAGAACAGGACACAGTCTGTTTCCTTAAAAATCTGCCAGTTTAGTCAGAAAACCATGAAAAGTTATATTCATTTTTCTAGGCCTTGTCCTTACATAGCTGAACAAGTAGAGAGAAAGGCAGAGAAGAGGAAGGGAGTTAGACCAGCTGCACAGGCAAGAAGACTGCGAGAGGCAGTGTTGAAGCCTTGAAGGAGTGAACTTGGGAAGAGAGGAAGTGAGGGAAATGAAGAAGGGAAATGGTACTCTAGAGAGGGGGCGTGGGCTCTGCAAAGGAGTGGAAGCAGGAGTGGGGAGGGCCGGCCAAAGATCCGCACACAGGAGCACAGGAGTGTCCATAAGGAACTGGTGGGAACTGGGGCTGAACAAGAAGGGAAGGACAGACACTAAAGGCTAAGAAGCATTAACTTCATCTAGTGGTGCTCTGGAAACTGGTCCACTCAGAAGAGAAAACACAGGAGTTTTTGTATTTACTGACTCTCATGGTATAAATACTTCTACCCTGCTGATTATAACAAACCCCAAATCCTCGAATATGTTTAAATTGGCTTACTGACTTTGTCTATTCTAAGAAAAGACAATTCTCAGCTTTCTAAGTAGGAGAAAGACATGGTAGAAAGAAGTCAGATTGGGGAAGTTTAATTTTGTAGCAGCAGAATGAAAATGGCAGAGACTAGAATTAGCAAACTCTTTTGGATCAAAAAATAATCCAATCATGAGTTTGATAAGTCAGTTGTTCACAACACAAATTATTGTAAAGAGGGAGGAAAGATATGTTTGAATAGAATAGCTAAAGAGGACTTGATGATGAAAAATATTAGAGCCGGGCGCAGTGGCGCGCGCCTGTTATCCCAGCACTTAGGGAGGCTGAGACAGGAGAATCGCGAGTTCAAAGCCAGCCTCAGCAAAGGCAAGGCGCTAAGCAACTCACTGAGACCCTGTCTCTAAATAAAACACAATAGGGCTGGGGATGTGGCCCCTGAGTTCAATCCCGGCACCAAAAAAAAAAGTATTTGAGGGAGGAAGAATTCTAGGATGATTTAGATTTTTAGCCTAGGTGGCAAGAGAATGATAATGTATCACTGAAAGTAGAAAGAGGGTACAAAAGGATTTTATAGCTTTTATAAATTTATATTTTATAAATATGTTATTAGTTTTCACTTTGAAAAATACCAGCAAGAAGCAGGAGTGTTGTTCTTGCAATTTCTGAGATCATAAACCAAGGCTCATTCACAGAGACCATCTGGGCAGTCGCCTTGCTAGGCCTAAAAGTCCCCTGTAGTCCATCATGAAAAATTCTCAGAAAGTAGAAAGAGAAGAAGGACCTATAAGAGCTATACACATCTACCCAGGCCTACAACATTGTGCCTGAAATTCAACTACAACTAGAAGTCAGAAATGTCAAGTAAGAACTTTCAATAAAACTAGAAACCACTATCTGGCTTGCTGACGTAATTCCTCCAGCTACTTAAAGCTCATTGCCATCAAAACTATAGCTAGCTTGACCTTTGCTAGCAGAAAATTTTGCAGGTTTACCACTGTGAAGACTTTTTCTTAAACTTTCTGTAGAGTTTATAAGGAAGCCTACATCTCTGGCGTAAGAAACTACTCTACACTTTTAGCCAGGCCAGAAGTACTAAGGACAAACAAAAGGCTAAATTGCTATGAGGCCATTAGTAAAGCAGACCTTTGAGTGTGGGTCTCAGAATCAAAATCATTTAGCAGTTTGCCAGCCCTCTTAAGGATCTGAGACAACCCACAGATGAGTGACCAGCCTCCAGATGGAAATGATGGATGCCTGTGAAGAAGACTCACTCAAGTGAATTAAGGAACTCACCACAGAGGTGGGGCCACAGACTCCAAATACAAGCAATCAGATACCTGGAAAGATGGCCAAACCTAAATTGCCAGGCTTCAGCTGGCTTCACTAGCCAGCACCCATCAACCATGTCTCCCAGCTCTCAACAGGAGGCAGGGAGGCCTTGGGGATGTATGTCAGTGTCAAGTTTCAGCCTCGCCAGGATAGATCCCTTACCTTCAGACAGGGACAAATCATCAGCTGGAGACACCAGGTCTGCCTGAGAAGCAAGGGCTCCGCTCAGATGGGTTGTAATTTGATTCGTCAAGATAACCTGTGAACAGACAGGGAGAAGGGAGGGGGAAGGGCAAAGAAACAGAGAGAAGACCACATTAATTATTAGAGCTATCAAAAGACAGACTGTGGTTTAGGAGAAGACTGATAAGTTCCTAGGTAGGAAAACCCCAGCTCTAACTTTCCCCAACTTTATCTTCAGACAGGGCCTATAGGTCATTCAAAACCCAGAAAACTGAGAAAAGAGGGTTATTTTTTTCAGAGCTTAAAAGGGTAATCCATTATTTCTAAATGAGGAGAAAATTGGGACCAAGAGGTGTTATATTAGCTAAAAAACCAGATGAATAAACAGAATTAAGATGTATGTGTACACAGTTTATCAACATTTAATTTCAAAAATTATGTCCACAACCTAATATATTTTTGGTGCCAAATAAAAATAATTAAAAACCTTGATGCCTGTGGCTTCTTCCTTGTTATCTCAGAGTTTTAGTTCCAAATTTGTGAATCGGGAATAAGATTCAATTCTAGAGGAATAACAGTCCTCTTTTAAATTAGTTGAATTCTAATGAAAGAAGTCTAAAAATCTCACTATGCAATTAAAACAAAAGTTAACATAATCCTATAAAATAAAGTCATAACATTTACAATTCTTGGAAAGGATTCTAAAACTACCTAACTATGTGGTCCATTGCCACACAACATTTTCACCTTCAGTACAGTCAAGAAACTTTCTTTCTTTAAAAATCCTCTCTTATAGCTGGGCACGGTGGCGCATGCCTGTAATCCCAGCACTTTGGGAGGCCGAGACAGGAGAATCATGAGTTCAAAGCCAGCCTCAGCAACGGCGAGGTGCCAAGCAACTCAGTGAGACTCTGACCCTAAATCAAAACACAAAATAGGGTTGGGGATGTGGCTCAGTAGTGGAGTACCCATAGTTCAATCCTCAAAAAAAAAAAAAAAAAAAAATCCTCCCTTATAAAATTGACATCATTGTTTAGAAATTTAAAGGAAAAATAAAATGCAGATTCTCTCCTGGGAAATAGTAACATGCTGAATGCTACAATCATTTGAAAAGGTTTGGGGATCCTCATCATCAGTAGAACTGTGAACAGCTTGGTCACTTGAAGGAAATGTCCCCCCGACAAGGTCATTTGGCATCTAGTACACAATTTTGGAATATGTGTCCAGTCAGATTGTCTTGGTCTGTCCTGGGGGTCAGCTATGGTTTTGTGGCCACCCTGATGAGATCAGAAATGAAAATCATCTCCATTCTTTATTATCCAGCTTTTCTGCCACATCTCTGTTACTGTCTCTTGAGTATACCAGTGACACATTATAAATCCTATACCAATGGCAGTTTAACTGAGGGTTGAGAGGAGAGCGGGATGGCAAGGTCAGGCTAAGAAATGAAGTGCTCTATTAGCAGAGACAAACTCTGAGGTCTTCATGTGCCAAGGAGACTCATGAGTCTCCAGTTACTCTGCAGAGCTAGTCAGGTACTATGGGATTCTGCTTCATGTTTGCTCTTCTTACATCTTGTATTCTTTTTGACAGCTGTCTTTCATCTGAACTGGTAAGAATCACAGAAGATGTATGTCTTCAGTTAAAATGCCTGGAAATGTTCAAACAGCCTGATCTTTTCAAAAATAACTATTCATATTCAAGAGGATGAATAAGGAATTATGTTCATCCCTCTTTATAATATAGGGTAAGAGTTTTGGAATTCAATAAAACTGGGTTCAAATTCTGACTGATGCTGAGTACCTTGGAAAAGTTATGAAACCTGTGAACTCTTCCATTTGAGCAGGTAAAATAATATAAATCTTATAGAATTGTTATGAGTATTAAGTGAGACAATCAACAAAGTGCTTGACACAGTGTCTGGCACTTAGTAAATATCAAATAAATAGAAGCTCTTGTTATTTCCTGCAAAATGATGACATATGGGTTAATAAATTAGTACATGTCACATGCTTCATATAACTGGGTCTAGTAATAGAACACTAAATCACAATTTCCTACATCAGGAAATACTTTGGCACCTGATCATTTCTACCTTTTTTTTTTAGTGCTGGAGATTGAACACAGTGCCTCAGACATGCTGCACAAACACTCCTCCACTGAGCTACATCCTCAGCCCTCATTTCTACCAATTTTGGTCCTTTTAAGTATTTATTTATTTATTTATTACCAGGGATAGAACCCAGGTTGCTTAACCACTGAGCAACATCCCCAGCCTTTTTTTATGTTTTATTTTTGAGACAAGGTCTTGCTAAGTCCTTAGGGCCTTGCTAAGCTGCTGAGGTTAGTCGTGAACTTGCAATCCTCCTGCCTCAGCCTCCTGCACCACTGGGATTATAGGTGTGTACCACCACAGCTGGCTCTAAGTTTTATTTAACTGCAAATAATTTGTGTAAAAACCACAGCAGGAGGGCTGGGGTTGTAGCTCAGTGGTAGAGCATGTGTGAGGCACCAGATTTGATTCTCAACACTGCATATAAATACATACATACATACATACATAAAATAAAGGTCCAAGGACAACTAAAAATATTTTTAAAAAACCACAGCAGGAAAAAAATGAGTAATTAGTTAAAGCAAGACCAGTAAGACTGACATTGCTCTGAAAATATTATGTGCTTTATCTACCAAGAAACAAAACAATGTATCTGTTCTAATAAAAAAGAAAGGAAGGAAGGAAGGAAGGAAGGAAGGAAGGAAGGAAGGAAGGAAGGAAGGAACTTCTGAGAGGTTCTAAACATGTAAGCTTTAATTTTTATGGGATTCTTCACAATGATGGCTTGCTGAGAATGACTAGGAACTCCAGTGATAGGGTAACAGTGTAAGAAAAGCAATTACTGACTGCAGTACATACTATACGAGGCAAAGCATGTCATCATACACATGGAGGACATTAAGAGATAAAGCCACTATATGTCTTTCATAGAAATTTATAAATCAAGTGATAAGGCATTGACTAAAATATTTAGATCACTTTATAGTGACTTCAAAAATACCCTCCAGGGCTGGGGTGGGTAGCTCAGTGACAGAGCACTTGCCATGCATGAATCAAGGCTCTGGGTTTATCCCTAGCACCTTCGAAAATGAAAGAAAGAAAATTTCCCTCATTTCCACTTGAAATGGAAGAGTAGATAGAGAAGAAAACATTTTTACTCTTCCATGGTAAAAGAAAGAGCTAAGGGCTGGGATTGTAGCTCAGCGGTAGAGCGCTTGCCTCGCATGCGTGAGGACCTGGGTTCGATCCTCAGCACCACATACAAACCAATAAAATAAAGACATTGTGTCCATCTATTTAAAAAAAAAAAAAAAAAAAAAAAAAGAAAGAGCTAATAAGTGTTCTGCTAACCATCTTCTCCCTTTTTATTATGAGTCTTAAAGCCAAATCACTGAAGGAATACATGGCACCAGGCCTCAAGGGTTTGCTTATCACATCATCTTACTGAATTGCGTGGTTTTCTAAATCTGTGTTCAGCAAAATGACAGAATAGAAACATTTCCAAAAGTATTGATTACAAATAATCACAACTTGGGCAGAAGCCTACAGATGTGTTTTCCTTTGAGGCATTCTAGAGATGTGAAAATCATGCTCTTAAAATAACTTATAAAATAAGATTACAAGTTATAAACAGAGCCTTAGCACTATTTGGTTTCTGAAGATGAGTTCTGACGCCTCAGAGGGGCTTTCCTATGCTTTGTTCCATTGGAAAGATCAGGGCTTCTAAAGCCCAGTGCGATACTTGTGCAAGAGCAGTTTGTAGTGGCCTGGACAAGGGCTTTGGAATCAGACAGACCTGAGTTTAGATGTTGGGCTCTACCACTTCCTAGCTGTGTGACACTGGGTAAGTTTCATAACCTCTGAGGGTGTGATAACACTTAACTCACAGAGTTTTGAGGATTAAACCAAATAATGTGTTTACAGTCCGCATCATCCCTTTACTGTCATTAGCTATCCTTTGCTGATTTGTGTCTTAGTTGTTCAGAAGCCTGATTCTCAACATTACATGGTACCTCATTAATATGTACTACTTTTATGTTTTTATTATCAATAAAAAAACATGCTTAAAAATAAAACAGTATCTGATTCCCTTTTGTACAACATATAGCTCACAGTTGACAAAGAACAAATATTTGCTGCTTATATCTTCAAAAGCAATAAAACTTTGAGAGTGCATCTGCTATTTCCCTAAAAGAATGGCTAATTAAAAACATATAACATAACCCCCACTACCATAAACTATAAATCCAAAGGCCAGAGTAGAACACATGGAGAAAGGGAAAGATATACTTTATAATCCTAAACTTGGAAACAGAATCCAGCTTAAAGTTTATTCATCAGGAAGAATACCATCCACCTACTGGGGGGAATAAGAAGCCCTATAAATTGTATAGAGTAACTACTGTTTCAGCTCAGCTTTTAATGGAGAGACCACTTATTCCCAAGCCTTCCTCATACCGTCTTCTTGGCTGTAGGATGTTAAAGAGATACATTTGCATATGAAAAGGCCTTTCATATAAAGACACCTAGACCTTGAGTCCCTCGGTTAATTGTTCCCTACCAAGGCAAATGGGAGGAGATTTCTGCCTTCAAAGACCATGTCCCTGGGTTCCACGTTTTCCCTTGGCATTTCTTACCTTCTCTATATGCATCTTATTCAGTCCTGTGTGCTGTTGTACGATGCCTAGCCTCAGTTTAAGGAAACAGTTAAAATCTCTTTAAAAAAAAAGAATTCAGGACACAGATTCATAAACAACCCAATATGTCTAGCTGTCACAGATAGAAGAACTTGTAAGCTAGAGAAAACAAATGGAAAGACAGGAACCAGTTAAAGCTGAGGTGAACTGATAAAGCAGATTGCTAGGAAATTCATGTGGTTTTGGTCAGAAGGCAGAGGGTCCTGAGCATGAAAAACCAACCAACACATGAACACACAAAAAAACCGAGAGTCATTTCCACCAGGTATTAAAAAGGCAGCTTTAATATAGCAAAATTTTTGAGATTAGATGGTAGGAGTAGAATGAGCTGGTCATCAGCCCTAACAGTCAGGACTGGACCAATTCAGGCTGACTCTCCACTAGTGTATGTGTCTGGTGCAGACTATCTGCCTTCAGTTGACCCATCTTTCTTCAGTTATGCTGTAACAAGACTACATCTAGGTGACACCCCCACAAGTGCTCAAGCTTACTGCTCATTGCCCAGAATACATTCTGCCTTAACTGGCCACTGTAAGCATCTAGTCTGATCCACCCTACACTGAAGAGCGTGGTGGTGGGGGGGGGGGGGTGGTTTCCATGAGCAGCCATTTAGTATGCTGGACAAAAGAGAAAATGGGACTGCCTTGGAGAGAACAGAGTCAGGAACTGCCAAGCCTAAAGGCATAGACTTTGATGGAAGAAGATCCTTTTACTTGACTTTAAGATGACAGAGAAGAGGGAGTTTATGTTTGGTCAGGGATAGAACAGGTTGGAATATGATATCTGGCCCTGTTTGGTCAGCAGAATAAATATTCATGGTCATTGAAACAATAATAACTCAATATTTACAAGTCAGATTTTTTTAAGGACCTGTGAATATGACACACACCATCGTTTCGTTTTCTGGGGGACAGATGAGAGGTAAATTTTGTAATCCCCACCTTCCACTGAGTGAACTTGAGTCACCTGCCTGAGATCAATAGCTCAGATAAGAAAAGGGGCTGCAGGCCTCTTTGCTTACTCTCCTTCCTCAGGCAGAGGAGAGAGGAGTTCTCAGTCCAGGCCCACTAACAGGTACCTTCTCTCTAGAGCTTGATGATGTGGCCTAGAGAATTCGATCTATAAAATTATAAACCTAATGTCCAAAAATACGCTAAAAGATTGTCAAAAATGTTAACGAGTCCCATCTTGGGATGCTAATAAACAACCATAAGCCAAGTAGGTAAAACAGCATGCACTCCTATGAAGTTCAGGCGTGGGATATGAGTTTACAGAATTTCTCTCAATCTTTCTGATGGTCTTCAATAGCCTCAGTACATGCAGCTTGTCATTTCTGAGGTCATAGGAAGCTTGGAAACAAAAGCTCTTCATGGAACTCATGTCTGTGCAACAGAATCAAGGGGCAGGCTGGGAGTGAAACCATGGGGCAAACACAGCTCAGGGGCATTTCTGTGGCCAAAGAAACACCTACTTCCTCCTCCTGCCCACTCCCTGGCAAAACCTGGCCACAATCTAACAAAATTGGAGAACTTTATAAATCATTTGAACTGGGCCAACAGGGCTAGATGCAGTGATTGCCCTGAAATTTCTAGCTCCCAGGTCAACAGGCAGCCCACTGGCTAACCAGGTCAGCCAGAGAAAGAGCAGCAAGAAGACAATGTGGGTGCTGACTCTACTCACCACTGGCCTGGGGCTCAGCCTAGTGCTTTCAAAATGATGAGGTACTGCCTTTTATCAGTTCTGAAGGCACAGTTAATCTTTCTTTTAATACTAAAAATGGTATATGGGTTTCAGGCACAGTTCTAAAAATGTTACTTTTGGTTTCTAAAATGATACCAATTGCCAGATATGACAGTGACCTAGCTTCTGTATCCAAACAGTAGCCTTGGGTAAGTCAGAAATTCTAAGTTTTAATCCTGGCTCAGTTATGGGTTGCTGAATGCCTTGCTTTTAAGGAGACAGAGGCCGGAACTTTCCTGTGAGAAACTGTTCGGGTTCACTGAGTCCTTTCATCGCCGAGGCTTGAGAGAGAGACCCTGGAGTGGTTTTCCCCATGCTCTCCTCTTGCTTCCCAACCATGACGGTGTCTGCCCCAGCCCGTCTGCTACTGGAGAGACACAGTGAGGAGGGCAGGAGGGAGGGAAGAAGGCAAGCAGGGTGGGTGAGAGGCCAAGGGGAAGGAAAGAAAGGCCCCCCCAAGCAGGTCCCGAGGACCACACTCCCAGATTCAGCCGCTCCCAGGCCCACTCCCTTCTTGCCCACTTGAGCTCTGTAAAGAGATACCCAGTATTTGCTGTGAGGAAAAATCAGACCAAATATTCTGGAATTTGAACATCATAAAAACAAATCTGGTTTCACTATTCGCTGGCTTAGTTTTGCTGAGCTCTGGAAAATTATGTTATTTTATGGTAAAAATAAAATATATTTTTTTTCTGTTTCTGCTTACAGAATATCAGCTGTCACTTGTAGAATAAAGAACTGATAAGGTTTTAGTATTCCAGCCTGCTATTTCCATCTTCAGTGACTGCACAATTGTTTTCTGGGAAAATCTTAAAGTCTGTGGAGATTTTCCTTTTGAAACGTTTATAATAAAAAGAACAAACGTCAATTTGGCTTAAAGAAAACACGAGTATGGATGTTGGGTAGACTATTTTTTACTTCTGGCTCTGACACTAACCTGCGGAGCAATTCTGGGAAATGATCCTAACCCTTCTTTACCTTAAACTATTCAGTCCAAAGGAGATGGAAAGAAAATTAATGTACTGATTGTTAATAAAATAGGTTACAAAAAAATGTTTTCTGTGTTTCACTCACATTAGTACTAGTGTTATACTCAAAATTCCACCATTGTTATTGATTCTCGCCATCTCCAGCCTTAAGAAAGCCATTCTATCCAGAACTGACAGGCAGTGGCTGAGGCAGAGAAGAAGAGAAAAGGGTGAGGAAGACAACCTAACATAATTTGTGTTTATGGTGAGAATTTTTCAATCTGAATGAAATTCATGCCCCTCATTATTAACCCTAAGGAGAACCCTCTTCTGTAGATTTCACTCTGACAGCCACAGGCAAAGCTTGAGAGGTGCACTGCCTAGGAGAGTCCCTGAAGAATAGGGTGGCTTGGTCTGAGGCAATGTAGCTAGAGGAAGAGAAAGAGATCTGAGCTCTGCACACACACTCACCCAGTCACAAAGGGACTAGTAACAGTACTTCCATGGCAGCACCTCTCCTGACCACTGAGTTCCCAGGAAATGCATTGAGGTAAGGCTGTGTCTGCTATTTGGTCACCATGAACGCATTGTTAGGGTAAGTAACTGTGTAGCACAACAGTGGGGCTTTCTCTTTGGCCTACTTCTCCTGGGTGCACAATGGAGGGGGAAACCCGGGCCGGCAGCTGTGGTATGGTAGCCATAGGCATGGAGGGTTCTGGTTCCACTGTTGGTGTGCTGTTCCCCGGCCACAGTGGGCTGAGGTTAGCACGTGTTGGTTCTGAGACTAGGAGGGGCCGACAGTTGGGAGGAGGCCACAAGCAGTGAGCTATTTCCGCTGTTAGCCCAACCATGTGGCAGCGTCGCTTCAGTGGTCTTGGGCCCACTGCAGGAAATAACACGCACAGTTGGTGAACTGCGACCGGGCAGCTACTGGCTTCCAATGGGGCATTTGTCAACTGTGAGCAATTTTGCAGTTAGCATGGGGCCAAGAGAGTCTCTGGCCAGCCAGGGCATGAAAAAGAACAAGGCATTGTCAGATGACTCTGAGGTTCACACGGACGTGGAAGAAACTTTCCTACCAGCTGCACTGTGCATTTTCTGTGGCCAACTTGCTTTTGCCTGAAAATTTGTTTGGTTGTCTTCACCCACTCCCTCACCCCTGCCCACTGAACCCTACAGAAAGGTAGGGGAGGTGAATTTCCAACAGCCCCCTGAGTTTCTGCTGACCTTTTTAGGTGTTTTTAGGTTACTTGGTGGTGCTTTCTGTTCACGTGTACGCCTGGGCTCTGGGGATTCCCCTCTCTTTGATTTGCAAGAAGGATTAGAAAGACACAGCTTTGTGATCAGGCCATCATAGAAGACTGGTATTAACTGATTTCCCCTCCTTAGACTCATTTGAGACCCAGAATATAGTTCTGTTGAGTCACTTGCTCCCTGTGGGTCTGAAAATACAGCTCTTGGGAGAGTCTACATTGATCAACACCAACTCTGATCTCCTCCAGCCCCAGCTACACTTACAGTGGCTTATAATAAGTGGACAGGAGCCAGAGCTCAGAGGAGCCTCTGGTCTCACACAGCCTCTAAGAAGACTGTTTTGTGGAGTGAGCTAATGTTAGTCTGCCTCTTCGTATCTCTTTGCCACCAGCACAAATGGTATCCTAGCCACCAAAGGCTCTCCAAATTCACTGACTGGACAGGTACAATCAGTTCTATTTCTAGAATGACTCTAGAGCATAAAGTAGGAACAAAGGTCATTCACTACCTGTTCAAAAGGTCTGGCTAGGAACAAATTCCCACGTCAGCTGCCTCAACAGACATGCTCTTAGACAAAAATTATTTGATGTCCTCAAGGGAGGGATATTGTGTAAGGTGTTATTTTTAAAGGAGGGCAGGAGCTAAAATAATGCTGCATCCATACTTAAATAAATGACATCAATACAAACAATAATAACCTACTATGAAACAGAGTCAACACAGGAGAGACACAAGAAGTATAGGTCCAGAACAAATACATTAAATGGCCAAATATTTACCTGGTGAGTAGGGGCAGACTTCTTTTCATAGTGAGGCCCTTGCCATGGATGGAGGTCTTCCATCATGGTCACCAACAGGCCAACTACAAATCACATGCTACAGGTCCATTAAAATGGGTATCCTGACCATGGGTACATCTCACTTGAGCCCCAGCACCAGATGACAAATACAATTTTAGTCTCTGATACCCACTCTGGTGGCTTGAACATGGCCACCTGGAGTACTGCCCAAGAGGAAATGTGAGGCTGTGTGAGGCCTCAGAGTTGCTCGAGGGAATGGTAAGGCACATATACTACACATTCACTGGGTGCTATCCTGTAATTTTCTCTTCCTCATTTTCAGGTGACTATTTGTCACCTCTCATCTGACATCATTAACAAGAATAATAACACCATGTTACTTTATACTTTTGTTTTATTTATTTATGTTTTGGATACCAGGGATTGAACTTAGGGGTACTCAACCACTGAGCCACATCCCCAGCCCTATTTTTTGTCTTATTTACAGCCAGGGTCTCACTGAGTTGCTTAGTGCCTCACCATTGCTGAGACTGGCTTTGAACTTGCAATTCTCCTGTCTCAGCCTCCCAAAGTGCTGGGATTACCGGGGTGTGCCACCAGGACCCGCTTACTTTATACTTTTAAGAGTTTGTTCACCGAAGGTCTTAGCTGATCCTCACTAGCAGGTGAGGGAAGCTGAAAAGTAACTGAAGCAGTAGTTTTGTGTTAGGACTCTGGATTCAAAGGTCCTGGGCTCCCATCTCAGATCCATTACATAATAGCTGTGAAAACCTATTCTATACCTGCTCAGGTAGATTACTTAATCTCTCCATGCCTCAGTTTTTTCAACTATACAATTGAGATAGCAATGTGCCCATTGTGAGGATGAATGAGTTGGCATATAAGCAATTAAGATAGTGTCTGATGCCTAGTAGGTACCTAACAAGCATTACTTTTCTTCTGACATGCTCATTCTAACTGCAGTATTTTTCATGGTTCACTTCCTCTGATGCTCATCCCCAACCCAAATGTTCTAGTCTGGAATATCCCCCTTCACTCTTCTTTAAATTTCCACCTTTTGGGAGTCAGATAAAATTCCACCCCTTCACAAAATTTTCCTAAGTCTTCTAGCCCCAACGAATCTCTCATTTCCTAATACCAAGTAATTTACTCCAAGTATTTTTCTCTAATTATGCGATGTGTGTTATTCTTCTCTACCTACAGTGTAAACATCATGAGATTATATGTATTTCTGAAAACCTGATTCCATTCTAGAGGAGGAAAGGGAAGGGAAACCAGCATTGCTTGAGCACTTCCTATGAATCAGACCCTGTACCAAATGCTTCATACACTTTAGCCCATGTCATCCTCATAACTCAATGAGGTAAACATTACTACCCTAGTTTTAAAGAGGAGAAGACAGGTTCAGAGAAGTTGAGCTGTTTTCTGAGATCAAACAACATGTGGGAGAGCTAGATTCAGACCAGGTCTGTCTTTCTAGTCTATGCTGATTCTACCTCATCAAAGGTTCTCAACATCAAAATTCATGGCCTTGGCTTGGGAGGCTGAGACAGGAGGATTGTGTGTTCAAAGCCAGCCTCAGCAAAAGTGAGGTGCTAAGCAACTCACTAAGATCTTGTCTCTAAATAAAATATAGAATAAGGCTGGGGATGTGGCTCAGTGGTCAAGTGCCCCTGAGTTCAATCCCTGGTACCCTTCCAAAATTATGACCTCATGTATATTTATTGATTAATATCCTCAGGGTAAAGCATTTGTTCATATTAGATTTACCAAGACCCATGTTGTTTAATGCAAAATGACATTTAATGGGAAAATGCACAAGATGTTTAAGAATAAAACAATTTTCAGTACCAAGAAGAAATCAGTCAACTGCTTTGTGGAATGTACTATGAATTCTGTTTGGTAGAGCTGGAAACATTGAGTTCACAGGCTAGGGAGGAACCATGCTCTGGTAGATATGGCAAAGGAAAGGACACAGATTCCTGGATTCTATTTCTGTCTTGGCCACTAACCACTCTGCTAATATTTTCACTTCTGCTAAAATGTGATGATGAGAGTTTCAGAAGAAAAACTGCCACATAAGAACAGGCAGTTAGCTGGTTAAATGTGGTAGAGTCACAGACAACACTGGGATCTGTAATAGAGGAGTTCATAGTTCACAAATTCCATTTGGGCATTTGTCTTTCCAGCTTTGCTTCAACCTGTAGAGAGCAGCACTGGGTATGGAACAATCCTTAAGTATAAATGGTAATAGTATATATGTTTTTAAAGAAATTTAGTTAATTTAGGATCCACTTGAACCATTTATGTTTGTTCTTGTTTCTACTTGAAATGACATTTGTATTTTTCAGACTGGTTACTATGCACAATGGTAGTGCTAAATAAAAAAAAAAACTGGTTCATTCTTAGCATGTTTTGAAACCAACACATGAAGTATGCCTCTAATCCTGATGGAGTACCTGGCCTTGATAAAGACATAGCTGGCACTGAACAGCTATGTCATTGGTCTTTTAAGTCATCTAGCCAAGAGGCCAGGCCTGACAAACTGGTAATAGTGGAAGGTTATGGCTGCTTCTGTGATTCTTTCAGGTACACATGATCCCCTTGAGAAAAAGGGACCAGAACCTGTAGGTAGGGACTATCCACTTCTACATAGCTAAAGTCCCATGGAATCCAGAATCCCGGAACTGTGAGCAAGTCTCGTGGAGGACTTCCTATTCCCATCAAGGTCTAGAAAGGGATCACTGCTGAGAACAGATGCCCTGCTGCTTTGAAACAGGGAGGACAGGTAAGCTCTTTTCTGTCTGGTTATTGACAACAGTGTTCTTTCTCATGGACTCCTCCTGCCCTCCCCAGGACCACACTGAAATGACTAAATCTGCCTGTCGCTCCAGTGAATCCAGTCAAATAAATAAGTCAATTCTCTTTAAGTTTGTGGTCTCAACTTCTTGTTGGTTTATTGCAAAATTAAAGGGCACACAGAGTAGAACCATCAATCAGTAACCAGCAAAGGAATAAGCTCTTTGTGGAATGTACTGAGAAGCTGGAAAGAAGAAGAAAAAATGAAAAGAAACCTCATGAAATGGTCATTTGTTAGGAGAACACAGAGGGAAAAAAAAATCCCCATTTCACATGCAAAATTATTTAGGAAAAGTCTTATTAAAGGTTTCCTATCTCCCCAGGAGAGCAAGCACAGGAACGCAAACAAAAATCCCTCAAATGATCTGCAATTTATTAGAGCTGGTTTTTTGTGGGTTTTGCTATATTCCATAGACACAGCCAGAGATCAGGGGCTTAGGGCTGGAACAGTGACTCAGCAGGCCAGAGCCCAGGGCTAGGACAGAAGAAGCCATCATTGATTACTAAAACAAACAAACAATACTGCCTTCTGTACTACTCTACCCCAACCTGACCTTCCCTTAGCACCCCTTCATTCAGAGTTAAAGCACCCACTGCCATGCCTTACTTAGAATTTCTGATAAATGTTACTTGATGAGGATGAATGAAAAGGCTAGGGGAAGAAAATTAACGTTCACTGAGCACCCCCAGGTGCCAACAACATGCTCAGTGCCTTATCTAAATAACCCCTTTAAGGGGCTGGGGGTGGATGTAGTTCAGTAGCAGAGTACTTGCCTGGCTTGTGTGAGACCCTAGGTTCAAGCCCCAGAACTTCAAAGAATAAATGAACTGGGCACGGTGATACATGCCTGTAATCCGAAGGATTGCAAGTTTGAGATCAGCCTCAGCAACTAAGATCCTGTTTCAAAATAACAAATTAAAAGAGATGGGAATATAGCTCAGTGGTTCACATAGCCCCTTAGTTCAAATCCTAGTACACCCTGCAAAAAAGAATAAACAAATAATCTCATTACAACCCTGTGAGGTAGGTGACATTATTCTTCCACTTTAAGGATAAAGTCATGTTGTCAGCAGCAACATCGTGTGACAAATCACTTCTTTTAACTACATACCCCATTTTCAAGCATGTCACCGAAAATAAACTATTGTGGCAATTCCTCTGGAAGAAATGAAATAAGTAGTTTTGGAAATTGCATAATAGTATTCACTAGTCCTATGTCTACTATGCATATTTTCTTCTCCAGATGTTTCTTCTTTAGGACAAGAATTAGAATTCTAGCCATTAGAACACATGTGGCTCTAACTCTCACCTGTGAAATGCAGCCTTTGAAATAATTTGGTCATAGGGAAGAATTCTTTGTTGCTTTAGAATAATATAGGTACTATGTTTAAATACATAATACACATGTGAGTGAATATTAAATCTCATTGAATCTCCTTATTAACAATGATATCGTAAATATTACATCTCTTCCCACATTAGAGAGAAAAAGTGATTCTCCTGAAGTTTACAGCATATAAATGAACCCAGACCCAGATCCAATGCCATATCCCATGGTATTTATACTCCTTGATCTGGAAGAGAAGCACATTTTCCAAAGACAGGTGACTAATGGTACAGGAAAAACTGCCGTGAGAACATTTGTCTCATGTCTTTCTGAAACAAGGGTAAGCTATGTGTGAAGTGTGATGTCCAGTTCAACCACATCTTGACTTCACTATTCTCTCTATACAGGTTTTAACTGTCAATGCCATTAGAACATATGCTCTCACTGAGGGTTGGTCTTCCATTGCCAATGTGAGGGGCATTGGTTAAGGTTTATTAGAAGAGGTCTCCATTAACTCAGCTAAGGAGTTCCCAAGGGACAGGGTAGGAGCAAGAAGTGAGGGAAAGCCGGATCTGGTACTAGGCAGGTTCAGGGCAAGACTGTAAGACTGCAAGGAAGTTAACAAGTTTATACTTAGGGCTTCCCTTCCTAATCCTCATTATATTCTTTCTATCTGGAGTACCCCATGGGCTTTATGTGCTGATCCTTTCCATTGCAGCTAAAGTAGAACTCCTGCCAGACCTCCCTTCCCCAGCTAGCACTACCTGGAAGAGCTCAGATAGCCCAAGACTTCATCTATGTACCATCCACCACTATTCAGAATTCTACACAGTTCTTTCTCCCTTTCCCTCTTCCTGGTGAACTAAGTCCTAAATAAGTTTTGCAGGAGTCTTTGTTTTTTATTAGGGAGGCCCCTACTGACATGCGATACCTCTAAGCAGTGACTCTGAAAGGGGGAATGCGGGTGAGTCTAGTTCTTCTGTCTCCAGGTTCGTATTAATCCCTCTACCCATTTTTTTCTTCCCTCTCCTGAAATATGTTTGGCTTTACATCTGACTGATAGATCCACCTATAGATGCTCAAAGAATAGTCGAAATATAAGCTGAATATAAGACAAAAACAAAATTACTCAAGTAATTTATTTAAGTATTAATGTTAAAAATGTTAGCAAAACATTTACTAAATAATAAATTATTGTTAAAACAAAGCAAAGTGATATTTTTCTGTTAAAAAGGAGAAATAACATTAGTATGTGAATGATCTATAATGAAAGGGAGCAAATTATCCTTGCAATAGGAAAGGTAAAAAGAGCTACAGGAACCTGGGGATGGGAAGAGATAACTTCTCCTTGGGTATTCAAAGAAGGTGTCATTCAACCTAGGCCTTGATAGGAGGGGACAATTTACACATGTGGAGATATATTTCAAGTGGCAGATGAAGCCCAACATGATACAAATTTGGATCTGTGGAGTATTTCAGAGGAGGTCCCTAAACTTTGGAATACTAGAAGTCACTAATAAAGTGGATAATCACAGGCATTTATAGGAATTCATCTGACTTTAAAAGGAGCTCTTTGAAAAGCTGGCCCTTAGCTGAGAGACTTCCCCTCTTCACCAAGCCTCTCATGTCCCTGAGTAACCAACCTTTCTGAAAAGAGAAGATGCCTCCATAGTCTCCTCCTGCCACTGATCTGGTTTTTATGGGACAGGTTCTTGCAGTTTAAAAAGAGAGAGAGAGAGAAACAAGAAACTCCAGCTGAGAGATTTAAGGTGTGGTGTATGTGTGCACATGTGCATGCAGACACAGCAAGCTAGGTTTCATATATATATATATATATGTATGTATGTATGTATATATGTACATATATACACACATATACATATGTATTTAGAAGCTAAATTCTGCTAAAACATATCAAAAGGTATCAAGCCCTGTCACAGAAAAAAGAAAAAACCATAATTCATATGCAAGACAGTTTAGAAAAAATCCTTATAAAAGACTTCTTAGCAAATTAGGAGAGTAAAAACTAAAACAAAAAACAATCAAAATGTCCTCAAATGACCATGTATATCATCAGGGACCATTTTGGTACCTTCCCTCCAATTCCCTCACAGGCAGAAGAGACCCTGACAGGCCAAGATTTCCCTGCCCTTGAGAAAGGGGACACCATAAGCAAAGCAGGGTCCCTTTATTTGTTCTAATTAAATATATATATATATGTGTGTATATATATATGTATGTATATAAGTACATATATACACACATATCATATATATGTATACACACACAAATATATTTTTAGCCCGTTAGTCTTCAACATGACTGACAAGAAAGTTTTCCACTTTTCTGTTTAAAGTTTCAAAGTCAAAAATAAAACTCATCTGGAGATTCAAATAAAAATTCGAATCACTGCAACTATGTTATTTTCATGTAAATATTCTAGTTATTAGGTAGTATGGAGGGTTACACGGAAGTCCCTTGATACTAACACAGATTTGGAAATGAACAAAATAAGATGGCTCTTTGAAGTTAAAATGGGTAATCATTTACTCAAAGCAGAACTGCACAATGAAAAGACAGAATATCAGCCCCATAAAATAGATCTAGACCATAATCCAATTTCTCCAAAAACATCAATGTTACAAAAAAAGAGAGGATGAGGAAGTGTTAAAAACCATGAAGTATGCTAGGTGTGGTGGCACATGCCTGTAACCCCAGCTCTTTGGCAGGCTGAGACAGAGGGATCACAAGTTCCAGGCTAGTTTGAGCAAGTTAGCAAGACTCTGTCTCAAAACAAAATTAAACAAGGGCTGGGAATATAGCTCAGTGATACAGCTTAAATGTAAAACTGAGTTCAATCTCCAGTACTGCAAAACAAATAAACAAAAAACTTGAGGTGAAAAGTTGAAAGAGAACTTGATCATAAAAGATCAGACTGCCACCAACTGAGCCCACTGATCAATTTAATCACCAAACAAGGTGGTGTGATCATACATTATTGCCTTGTGACATTATAAAATAGGAAGTACACAGCACCACCTATAGCCTATAGGGTATTTTTGTCTTAAAAAAACAAAAAGACTAAATCCTAATCAAGCCCCTAGTTGTAACCATTAGTTTATGGAAAATATGAGTTACAGAAGAACAAGTTAAAGGAAAAGGTAAGGAAGTCATCAACCAAATCTAGAGTGTGAGGCATTGTATATCCAATTTCTCCAAAAACATCAATGTTACAAAAAAAGAGAGGATGAGGAAGTGTTAAAGAATAAAAGGGGATATAACAAACATATATAATTTATGGATCTTAATTAGTTCCTTATTCAAGTAATCAATTGTAAAAGGTTATCTTTGAGGCAATCAAGAAAACTGAATATGAGCTGGGTAATAGATGATATTAACACTTCGTTGGCTAATTTTGTTAGGTGTGGTAAAGGCCTGGCAATTATAGTTTCAACTGCCCTTATCAAATTCAAAGATGTTACAGGGAGAAATTTAAAAATACAAACCAGGAAGAAAGGGAGGGAGGGAGATATAATTATGATACATTTTGTAGTTCTGTCATGAATACTTATACTGTCACAATAATATAAATGTTAAATAAAGTTTTAACTAAATATTAAAATAACCATACTAGAAAGAAGCAGGGTGAAACCAAAGGAGAGAACAGTATAAGTGCTCAATGGTCATCTTCCATAAAAGACATAAGATAGTGTCTAAAACAGAAAAATTAAAAATAGCAATTCAAGCGCATCAGTTAGAAATGTGTAGACAACTAGCAGAAGACTAGAAGGGACAGGGAGAACTGGGGCAGGAACTGTTGTCTTTCAGTTTAAGAATTATACTGTCAATAGATTTGTAAAATAATATACATGTTTTACTTTGATGAAAAATAAAATTTACATTAAAAATACATATATCAGAAGGATGTGGGAAGGATGTTTGTTATCCAAATATATATGTATATAAAGGACAGAGGGGCAAAAATAGCATTGCTTTCACACCTGGATTACACCTGGGAAGTCCAGTCAGAGGGGATGGTTCTCAGCAATGCAGAAAGGTCTTGCTGAGACTCACACAACAAATGAGGACCAGAAATGGGAAGAGTCATTGCTCATCTTTTTCTAGTTTGCAGAAGGAGTGAAAGCCAATGAACTCTGGAGATATTATAATATCCCCAAATCATAGCTGCTGCAGCCAATTCCATTAGTTCCAAACCAGTTGACTAAATATCTAGATTATGTAAGTCCAATTCATGTTCACCTGGTGGAGAGAAGCCTCTGCAGCAATGGAATCCAAAAATTCAAAAACAACTCCTAAAAGCATAACAGAACTGACGATTACAAGACAAAGAAAGGACCATGGCATATAAAAACTTTCCACTGCCCCATTTTCAAGTTGAAATAAATGTCTCACAAAGATAATCTCAGGCATTTGCCTTTTTTCCCTAGGAGAAGGGAAAATGAAAAGGAAGTGACAAATTTAAGAGATTTTAAGAGCTCTGTTATTTTTCAAAGCTACAATTTATTGAGCAGTTACTGTGCCCAAACATTGAAACTAAGCACCTTGCAAACATCACATAGTCATTCTCAATCCCCTTCTATGAGTTGGACAGTCTGCTGAGAACTAAACCAAGATTGCTTTCTTTAGTCCTGACCACTGTCCTATGAGACAGGACATAGTATCAGATCCATTTTACAAGTGAGAAGGGTGAGCTCGGAGAGTTTATAAAAGTTATACAAGGCAATGAAAAGAGCCAGAACTTGAAGCTAATCTCCAGAACCCAGACCTATTGAAATATAAAGCCTTGCCTCTTCATCACCATATGTTTGTTTGGGTTTTTGTTGTTGTTGTTGTTTGTACCAGGGACTGAACTCAGGGGTACTCAACCATTGAGCCACATCCCCAGCTCTATTTTGTGTTTTATTTAGAGACAAGGTCTCACTGAGTTGCTTAGCACCTCACTGTTGCTGAGGCTGGCTTTGAACTTGCAATTCTCCTGTCTCAGCCTCCCAACGTGCTGGGATGACAGCCATGCGCCACCAGGCCCAGCTTATAATTTTCATTTTATAGATAAGAAAACGGAGTCTCAGAGAATTCAAATTGCTTTCTGCAAACACACCGATGATCAGGGGCAAAGCTGGGATTCAAATCCAGGATTATTTTACTCCAAAGCCCAAGCTTTTCACCATGACATTACATGACTTCTCTTTTCAATGGGACATTAGTTCATTCAACAAACATTTATTAAAGGCTACTCTGCACCAGGCATTGATCTAGGCACTTAGGGTACAAGATGAATAAAATAGACAAAACCCCTATGGGGAATTCATATTCAAACAGTGGGAAGTAGGTAATAAACACAATAATGATAAATGATATAGTATGTTGGAAAGTAATAAATGCTATGGGAAATCAATGAGGGCAAGCAGTGTTTAGCATGTGCCATGGGAACACGCTGAAATCATAAGCAAGTGGGCACAAGAGGCTTGGTGGAAAGGGAGAAATATGATTATAGGTTTGACAGAGCTGAAGGTGGCAAGCATGTATATATCCAGTCAGTTCTATAAGTCCTTACCAGAAATCTTTAAAAAGCAATCCTCTAATCCTTTAATATATTATGTGGAAATACTGTAGAAGCAGAACAGTTAAAAAGCTAAGGGCATTGGCTTTGGCTTCTAATTTGCCAAAAATAGACACTGCAAGGAGACAAGAAAAGATGCACACGGCTCATCTGCCATTACAAATGGAAATGGTAAGCCTGGTGGCTGTGCCTAGGCAAGGAAAAAGAATAGCTTAATATTTTACCTATTAAGAATTTGCTCTCAAAGTCAGCAGCCTTCTCCAGGCAATCTGGGTGATGTCTTCATCAAGCTCTCAGCCTACAGATGTTAACATTACAAAACTATTCCCATAAAACTGCACTCTATAACAGCCAAAGGCTGGCTGAACCCCTGTGACCCAAATGTGATATCTCCAGAAAAACCAACAGGGCAAGCTACATTACACTTCCCATGAGTACACAAAGCCCTGACCAGCCTGCAGTAAGAGCTCATTACATCACAAGGGTCGTCGAGGAGTTCAACCTAAGACTGTGGGAAGTTACAGAGATAGTCCCTTCATCCAAATAGAAAAAGATCTCCTCCATTAGGAAAGATCCTGAGAGCTCATCCTTCAATTTCAGACTTTTTAATGAGGAAGAATTAAGGCTGGACACTGAATTTTGGTGCCTGACTTCCTCTACAAATGGCCTTTGGTTGAACCATCTTCCCCTTCCAGCTCACAAGCACGTTTCAGTGGCCACAGCTGAAATCTGGCAATGCATATTTTACGGGCCTCTCCTGTACTGGGCAGGATTATAGGGCACATCACAAAGTAAGGGTACTGAAGAAGTGGAACTCACCAATTGGTGATGGAAATTAACCGAGGAAAGTTACCACCAGGGCTGACGCTAGTAAAGTGTTATACAACTATCTGAAATATGTTTGTACTTTTGTCTTATTGTTGACCCCTGGAAAAAGAAGGTGGTTCTACAACAGCTGTTTCCAGTTGGCAGCTGTGAGGCTGTGAGGATCAGAAGCTTCAGACTAAGGGAACAGGCCAACCCAGTACCCTGATCCAAGGCCTGTGCTCCAGCACTAGAAGACATTGCTTTTCATGATACAAGTTCCATAAAGTGAGGGAAAAAGGAATTGGGGGCAGGGGGAGAGGTGAAGCACATGCATGCAGGAAGAAAAAAACAAAAGAGGAAAACACCTTCAGATTCAATCCCTTCATTTGGCCCACATGGGTTACTGAGCACCCACTGGGTGACATGCATATTTCAGGTTCTGAAGCAACATCAGGAATAGGATGAATAAAGCCTCTGTCTGCTTTTGTGGAATGAGACCCCAGGTCAGTTCAACAAAAAACAAGGAAACTAGAGATAAGATAATTTCAAATAGGATGAGTGATGTGAAGAAATAAAATATTGGGTATGGACACTGATAGGTTAGGGTAGGCTTGTCTGAAAGAGGACATTTAGGCTGAGATTTCAGTGACAACCCTGAGATAGCCCAGAGTTCAGGGCAGAAGGAATGATTATAAAGGTCCTAAAAAGTAACAATCACAGGATGGATGCCCTATGAAGCCAAAGAAGACCAGGGTGGCCAGAAGTTAGTGAGGAAGGAGGGGGACAGGGGATTGGACAGGGCTGAGTCAGGCTAGTGCAGAGGCCTTGGGTTTGCTTGAAGGGGTGGTGGGAAGCCACTGCTGGGTTTGAAGTAGACTGACACAATCTGGTTTATATTTTCAAATGTGCTGATTCTGAGAAGTTAAAACTCCAACATTTTACCCAACCCCTACCCAATGAAGATACAGCTTTTGACACCTGCTTAATATATTCATGAGTACACAATTGCTTTGGGTTGGGAAAAAAAAAAAAGAAAGAAAATATCTACCAGAACTCGAGACTTTGAGACCCAGGACATAGCAGGGCAACAGATCCATATCTCAGGGAGCTGAGAGAGTGTCCTCAAAGATCTCTACTAAGGTGACAACTGGCAGAAGAAGGTGTCTAATCATACTGCATCTGCTTCAGATAAATCTTAATAGTGGCCACAGTATGAAGCAGAATATTTTTAGCTGGACATACCTTCAAACAGAATTCCAGTCTGTCCAAGGCAGGAAGTGGTCTCATTCTATCAATGAGCAAGTACTTTTATATCTCTACCAAAGATGAAAAAGTGAATATTGTGTAAAGGAAAGATGCTGAGTGTTTTTGAGGACTTGAAAGTTCCATGGAAAAGAGAAGTCAGAAGAGGGAAAATATCTAGAGTGGTACATATATGTAGATATTTAGAGACAGCTAAATCCAGGTTTTTTGATTCCTGTTATCAATGTCTCAAGTGAACAAACCCACAAAGTCCATGGTTTATATTCCAGTTGTGATGGGATGTTTTTAGATGTTCTGCCAGAAAACCAACTCCTGCTATTGTCCCCCAAAAGACAAAGGTCATCTACAAACAGCCACTTGGCAGAATCCACTTCAACAAATTCAATCTCTTCGAACCACCACCAGTTTCACTTCCCTATGGGGAAGCTACAAAATGTACACGGGAGGAAGTGAGAATGGCATGCTGATGACCAGTTATCTTTTTTTGAAAATGCACACTCTACACAGTGATACATGTGCATACATGGAGGCAAATGGCAATATGGTGTGTGTGCATGTGGCACTGGAGATTGAATCCAGGGCCTTGCACATGGCTCTACCACTGAACTACAACCCAGCCTTAGATGTACCATTCTTTTGATTCACATTGATATTTCTCCAATAATCAAATCCTCTACAACTAATTCTATTAGTTCTTTGGATTCTTTTTTGCTATTGGGAATTGAGCTACATTCCAACATTGAGCTACATTCCCAGTCCTTTTTATTTTTCATTTTGAGATAGGCTCTCACTAAATCGCCCAGGCTGACCTTGAACTTGTGATTCTAGGGCCTCAGCCTCCCAAGTTGCTGGTGTTACAGGTGTGTGCCATTGTGCTTGGCATTCTTTGGATTATTTATAACAAACATAGAAGATAAATAGAAAAGTTATTCTCATTGACATAGGATAAAACTAAGGCTCTGAAGTTTCTGGAATTGCTCTTTCTAAAGGAGGTAGAATCCAATCCCAATTTTGATGATATTCAACATCATCACTTTGATTAATCAAAGTGATGAAATTAAAAATAAAAATTTAATTTTAGCAAAATCATAACCTCAAAAAGCAAATCAGTGTTTTCCCCCCAGGACCAGGTGGAGGAGAGGCAATTGACTGCAAAAGAACTTGAGGAAACTTTTTGGGGTGATAGAAATATGGTTAGTAGGTATACAATTTGCCAAAACTCATCAAACTATATACTTTACTGTATGAAAGCTAAATTTTAGAAAATCTGCTGTTAATGTAAACTCCCAATTTTGCTTCCCATTAGCAAGAGAAATTACAGATTTTCTTTTTTCTCTGCATTTGTCTACAAGACTAATTCTTTCATTTGAATTTTCTAATGTTAAACATGTTCTCTTTGTCATTATCCCTTTGATGCTAAATGCAATGACATAAAATCACATTTCTAGTTTTGCATAAGGGAATTTTTTCCCATATAATACCATATGTATTTGACTTATCCTGGTTGCTTATATCAAAGTATATTTTTAATATCTGTGGTTGTCACAGTGTTCCTATTATTTGGGGCTCTCTAGGGATCTGAATTAGCCGGATTGTTCACCTTCAGAGCTCATAACCAAAAGTGCAAAATTTTCTAATGAGCAAAAAAAGTAATAGTTTTGCTGAGACAACAATACTCTTTCCCTTTTCAAACTTTTTTTTACCAAGTTGAAGAAGACCAGGTCATAAGAGCCAATGCACTGAGGAAGACTCACAAGTCAACTTTTCAGAGTAAAGAGCATCTAGTGAGAGCTCAAGGTGTGGTCCTCCCACTTGAGAGTTGGTGAATAATGACTATGTTTCCCTAGAAGAGGGTTCCTATGTCTCTGTAGCTCTGCATCATGCATAGAACTGCATATTTAAATGCTGTGATGATGTTTTTGATAAAATAACATTTACACATTTTCAAAGCACTTTACAAAGTGTTTTCACATTTATTACTGCACTTGAGCTATAACTTTGTGAGGCTGGTAATATTATCAATCCTATTTTATAAAGATACCAGACTCACCAGGAATATATGTAACTTGTCAAAAGACACTCAGCTCTTAAGTGGTGGTCAATTTGGTCATATAATCTGTCCTCTATTCATTTATGTCACATTGTCTGATAACTTTTCTCAATTCAAAAAGCTATTCTTCTTCCAAAGAAATGTTGGGACTCAGAACATGATATCCCAAATATGGTACCTTGACATACTGAGTATTTTAAGCTAAAGGAAATTGGAAAAAAACCCCACAGAAACAGGAAGATCATTCATGACCTTTTTTACCATTCTCCCCTGAAGGAGGTCACAAAAGACTTCTCTGACCTACCTCCCTCAAAGAAGGTCATAAAGATCCTCATTCCAGAGAGCTCCTGCCCTATACCTGGAAGCAAAAAAGAATCTGAACACATAGGCCCTGGTAAGTTCCCCTGAGTTTACTGCCATTAGATCATCCCCTTTGGTCCTCCAATCATATTTCTGCATGCCAGTCTATAGTTTCCCTGGGTCTTGGGTCTTCATTTCTGAAGGCTTCCACATCACATAAAACTTTATTTAAATAAATTTGTTATGCTTTTCTCTTGTTAATTTGTCTTTGTTTTAGGGGTATCAGCCATGAACTTTGCAATCAATGAGTGAGAAAAGGATATCACTCTTTCTTTCCTTCAGAGTTGGGTGTCCAAACAGAGGTCTCAAGCCTATTTCCAATAAACACTGATCACTTTGAAAGACAAGGACTTCCTCAAGAGAAGGGAAATGAATAAGGAACAAATGTGATGAGACCATCCATCTATAAACCCAGTGCATGTAATTAATCCGATTTGGTAGCATTATATCTCATTAACTGCATTTCCAACACTGCAATACTTATAATTCACTTTTTGCTGAGCATAATCATATACATCCTTCCAAATTCTAGCCATCTACTCTTTTATGAGTTCTTTCCTGATCTTCCAGAGTGAATTATTTTCTTCCTTTCTGCTGCTTGATTTGTACCAATAAAATATCATATTATCTTACACTGGAGAGTTGGTTATTTTCATGTGAGTATGTTCCATTTGGGGGTCAGGGTGCAGATCTTAAAAACAAGGACAATGTCTCATTCAATTTGGGACCTTTGCCTAACACCTGGTACACAAAAACGATTGTTCAATACTCACTATGGAACCTAACAATTATTTGTGATAAACTCAGTCATAAATAAGTGATAAATCTTAAGACTAAACTTAAGTGAAGCCAAATCATTTTCCCAAACATGTACTAACTCTGTCATTTATAACCCTACTTCTGAACCCAGTTTAAGAATTCTATTTTAACCACTGATAACTGCTATCATAGGTTCATAACGGTGTATTCAGTTCAGACATCAGAATAATAGGAAGCCCTAATGGGAAAGTGAACTGGATATAGGATAGGAAGCTGAAATCCAAGACTATTCTACTCATTCTAAGATGTCTGGTCACTTGGCTAATATTCTACCTAATCTACTTGCCTTAGATGATCCCATTTATTTCATACCAAACACTGTAGGTGCTGTATGCTATTTTAGGGGTAAAGTTACAAGAGATAAAGGTCTTCAGACTCCATTAGTCATGTTTTCCTACTACCCTAATCAGCCTCCATATATATCCCTTTAGTTTGGCATAGGTAATATCCAGACAAGATAGGTGAGAAATCATAAAGAATGAAGTTAAAACACAATGCTAACCTCTCTCTTGTGCTCTCTGCCATCCACTTTCCTTGGATCCTGAAAGCTTCTGACATCTCCTTCAGCACTCTCCAACCCCCTTTAACTATTTTCTACTGATCTCTTCTCTCAAACAATTCCACCTTCAGCCTCCTTCCCTTGATAACTGTTTAAATTCCTGGTATACAGCTTATATCTACTTTTTATCTTTTCTAGGCTCTAAAATGTAAAAACCCTAGGAGATGCCTCTTGTACCTCTGGCATTCCTCACAAATTGGTAAGGCCCAGGTTACTCCAAAGTACCTTGCACTGGCTTATCCAAAATCTCACAAATCCCTGGTCATCCCAAACACAACCCACTTCTCTCCTTTCCACTTTGTAAATTCTGTCACCAAGCCTATAAACCTCTGATACTCTGTCAGGAGTCTAGCTCCATCCCTGCCTGTATGTCACAGAACTCCTGGAAGACTAGGAAATTTAGGTATTCAGATTTCCTTCAGGGTAGTCCCAAAAGGGCTAGCTCTGTTGGCCAGTGTGACAACTCTAACTCCTTATTACCAGCAGAAAATAGCTAGTCAAAATTTTCTTACTCATTCAGGAGCCCTGGTCCTGAATAAACACCCCTACACTAAGCAATAGACCCTCACTCACCCTTGTGTTTTGGGGGCCTTGGCTATTCCCAAAGAGAGAAGTATGTGGCAGTTGGAAGACAAGCATTAAAAAGGTGAAATTTATACATAAGATAAATTTGCTGCTGACTTTTCTTTGCACACTGCTTTTTGGCATTTCTTTTACGTAGTATACACTGTGATTTTTTCTTTCTGGTTTCTGATGATCAAGGCTGCCATTAGTGCTTATTGAAACCAGATGTTTTCCACAAGAAAATGTCAGATGAGGGGGAAGGGCTAGGCCCATTATGAAAGAACAGAACGTAGGCCTTACAACTTTCTTCCTCCCAGAGACTGCTGATTTGACTCAGGTTTCCGAATTGAAAGCCTGACATACTCTTTTTTTGCTTACACTAAAGTGTAGCTTTGTGTGTTTAAACAAGAACTGGGGCAGGGTGGAGGGGCACTGTGAAATACACAAATCTTTGCTATATATATAGCCAATGTTGATTATATAACTCTAAAAATATAAAATTAGAATTAAGTATTCATAACAACTGTAATCCTAGTTACTAGGGAGACTGAGTTAGGAAGATCACAAGTTCAAGGTCAGCCTGGGCAATATAGTAAGACCTCCCCCACCCCCATCTCAAAATAAAAAGGGTTAAGAATTTAGCTCAGTGGTTGAGCATCCCTGGGTTCAATCTCCAGTACCACACACCAAAAAAAGTACTCATAATGAATATTATTATGAAATAACATTTAAGTTCAAATGCTTTATTTAAATTTTTGTTGAAAACAAGTTAATATCACTCGAATCCTGGCCATCCCAAACACAATCCACTTACAAAATTATCTTTTCTTTCCACTTGGTAAATTCTATCACCAAGCTTATAAACCTGTGATACTGTCTGGCTCCATCCTTGCTTATAAGTGTTTCCCAGTTGCAGTCACAGAACTCCTGGAACACTAGGAAATTTAGGCATTCAGGAATCCTTTGGTCTTCTTTGGCTCCTATAAAGCAAGAAATTTTGCTTTTTTTGTATAAATTGGTTAGATTTGGGTTTATGTCACTTGTAACAAAGTCTTGACTAACATGTTGTATGAGAAGTTTTTAGGTTTAAACTCTCTTGCTAGGGCAGTTTCTTTTTAGGCAATGTACAAAAATTACAGTACTCACAGGCATCCTGTTTCCTTTAGCCCTGACAACATACTAGGGAGAGAGGTGCCATCTTTTTTGATGGAGATGAGGAAACTAAGGCTCAGAGACTTTCTGCAAAAACTAAAAGCTACCACGGGGAAAAGTTTTATTTTTCCCTTGCCTATTGCTAAGTTATGGCTGAGTCCTTCTAACAAACAACAGATTAACAAGAGGAAAGCCATAACAAATTTATTTAATATAAGTTTTACATGACTTGGAAGCCTTCAGAAATGAAAACTCAAAGAAACAGCTAGCTTATACACTTTATACTTAGGTTTGATGAAGAGGTGGATGGTTGTAAAGAAGCATGATTGGACAAAAGGAGTATGATCTAATAGTAATAAATGCATATGTGTATCAGGGGTGGGGGTACTTAGCAAAGCTTAATTGTTCAGAGTCTTCTCTGTGTCCCAGGTCTTTAGAGATAAAGATGTTCCTTTCCTTTGGGTCTAGGGAAAGCAACTCTCCAATAAGGGTCTTATGACCACTTCAAGGAAGAAGGGTGAGGGGAAAGGAAGTTATCTTCCCTGCTTCTGCAGATTTTTGCAAATGACAAGGTGACTACCAGAAGTCAGGGAAGGATTCTAACTCAGTCAGATATGATTCAGAATTCAAACCTCCTAAAGGAATTAAAGTTGGGGCCCTGAAAAGCCCACAGCAGGGGTCCATGAATATAAATTTCAATTGTACTTGGTAAAAAGCTTAGTGGGATACTGGATGAGTTGTTTACGTTTCCTCACTGCCAATATCAGAATGTTTCCTGCATCTGTTTTAAAAGACTGCATCAGGGTGGTGGAATGGTTCTTCAGGACAGCTTGTGACAGGGGCTGCAAGGTTTGACCTTTGCTCTCCCGTATCCCCAGTATCTCAAGTCCTCACATCTAATTCTGCCCACAGAACTTGCTCCTGAAACCTTGGGCCTAAATGCTCACGCCTTGTCCCTTCTTTCCAGCACTGCTGCTGTCTGCTCCTACTCCCTCTGCAGTGTTGCAAACACGTGCGCACACACACAGAGCAACATTCACATGGAACAATGCACAAGCACACCCACTTAGAAAGTGGATGAGTCTAGGAGAAAGGACTAATATCCATGCAGCGGGAGGCACTCCCATTTACAAACACTGTGCCAAGCCCATGGCTAGCATCACTTTAAGCCCCAAATTCAAGAGTTAACAGTCTCACTTAAGAATCACCTCCTTCCCCACCTGATTTTAGAGTTTACTGATCACCTGTGTCCAGAATCCTTGTTCCGCACTGAAATCTCACAAATTCCTTCTGCCTTGCCTCTTCTCACAAAGTCCAACCCCAACCCATGCCTGTTACTGGTTTGGGGTGAAGAATGAATATGAGTCCCAGTTCTGCTCACCTCTTAACTTTGGAATAAGCAGGAATTTAAAAATACCTAATATTTTTATTTTACATGCAGGTTGCATTCTCAAGCTGGTGTTTAAGGCCAAATTTATTTACATTGTCAAAATTACCCTGGAAAATCCCTTAACCTCTCAGTGCAAAATACTTGGTTTTGTAGTTACCAATGCTGCACAGTAATATGTGTATACAGTAATATACATAGCATATAATTAAAATTACAAGTGCAAAATACGGTTCCATAGTGTTCTTAATTACATACAAGAAAGAGAGAGCACACAGTTGAACTTGAATAAATTAAATGGGCCACTGATGCTACCACTCTATATCTTTCACCTCAACTCCCACAGGCTTTTCGCACACTTCTAAATAGGCTTAAGGGCTCCATTTACATGAAAAGACAGACAGCTCCGGGAACCTTTGAGGCCTTCTCTTAAGATACACAATCACCACAAAAGGAAAAGAGAGAGCATTCTTTCACACAGGTCTCTTTTCCTGTTTTTGCCTTGTGGCAGGAACAAAAGATGATTTCTGAAAGAGAAAGCCAATAAAAACTGCAGGCCATAACTTCTACACTAGACCGTGAAAGATGCCCAGCTTGAGAATGCTTCCCAAAGCTCTGACACCCACAGCACACAGCCTTGAGGAGACCAAGTGTCTTGGTAACCAACTGGCCTAGAGTCTTTGAAGGATGTAAGGCCTTACTTAAGGGGAAAAAAATTCATCCTCAGAAACATACAGAATGAATTAAAAGAATTCAAGCTTATGTATGGGGTAAAACAAAGGTTAGATTAGGAACTTACGACTTAATAGAAGATTAATGATTCTTTTGTATGTGCTTGTTGTTATCTTCTAAGTACATCTTTAAATAAAGCATCAGGTAATTGTTTATGTTAGTTGTCAAACATTCCTAAATGTGAGAAAATTAGCTTATGGCACAATGGCGTGCAAGAAATACTACCCCAAAATATGGCATGAGAGACTGAGTATTTTAAGATGAAAAATATTGAGAAAAAGCAGGACGGTTTTTCTGACTCTCTCTTGAAGCCCATCATTCAAGAGATGTCCTATCCTGTACCTGGAAGAAAGTTAAATAGAAAGGCAAAGAAGAATCTGGATAATAGGCCTTGCTAACAACACAACCTCAATTTATTACCATTGGTTGACACTCTCTTTTTGTCCAACTACATGGCTGCCTTGTCTTTATCAAAGCTAACCATAAGAATACAGTTTTCTGGGTCTGACTGTGCATTTCTGAAGGTTCCTGTGTCACTCAAAACTCTGGTTAAATACATTTGCTATGTTTTTCTCTTGTTAATCTGTCTTTAGTTGCAGGGATGTCAGACATTAACCTTGCAACGGGTGAGGAAAAGACACCTCTTATTCTCCCCTAGGATCACTCTTCTCCTCCTCTTCCCACATCCATACACATATACAATGCCTTAGCCACACTGGCCTTTTTGTTCCAGAATACTCTAACCTTGCTCCTACCCCAAGGCCTGTGAATCACTATTTCTTTCTGTAGGAATATTTTCCCCTCAGTTCTCCCCATTATTGGGGGATTCTTCTATGATTTAAGTCTAAGCTCAAATCCCCTTTAGACATGCCTTCTTTGATCACCCATTTCACAGCAGACAATGCCCCATAGCCAACTCCCATTATTATGTGCACTAGTTTCATTTTTCTTGTTGCATTTATAGTTTTCTGAAAATACCTTATATACTTGTTATTTTGCTTATCATCTGAGTCCTTCCATGGAAGTGCAAGCTTATTGAAGTCAGGACTTCTGGTTCACCACTTTCTCCTCAATGCCTATCACATGCCTGAACCAAAGTATGTGGCCAATAATATCCCATGAGAGAATAAATGATTCTAAATGATCAGGGCCATATAGCCACAGCCCTGATGCTTGGGCCATAGTATCCTGATCAAGGCACCATGCCTATGCCTGACTGGTGCCTGCTTCCCTAAGCACAAGAAAAGAGAAGGAAAATAAAGTTTTATGAGCTCAACTTGCAAGACTAAATTTATTATTGAATTGATTGTTTGAGGTTTCTCTGTATACTATTCCCCTTTGTGTCTATTAAAAAGTGGAGAGGGAAATTAGAGATGCAGGACTACCACCAGACAAGAATATTAGGTGTATCCCTGTTGGAGATTGCCAACAGATCCAAGCTCCAGGCCAGTAACTGAACTCCATGTTCCTTCTGCCTGGCCCAGTCACACTTACTAATACCACAGAGTTCTAGCCTCTGAGTATTATGGGAAAAGCAAGCATGGTTATGGCATAACCGTTAGACTCATATGTGTTCTTCCTTGACCAAAAGAATATACTATATCTTTTTACTGTATATGTTGAAATTCAATTCAGAACATCTTTACTGAGCACATACTGTAGACCAGACACTGCACAAAGTGCTACAGAGAACAATGGAGATGAGTCTTGGTGAACTCAGCTGCTTCCTAATACAAATATATAAATACACATGCCAACTAGAAGGGCCAGTTGAAGCCCCAAAGAGTACTTGTTTCAAGATTCACTTATTACTCTAACTAATAATCCACTCAGAAGATAAAATAGAGTCATGGGAACAAATCATAAGGGCTTTATGTTTCTCTATTATCTGAGCTGTGGAAGACATAGGAATAGCCAGCTAGAGAATAAGGATAGAGTAAAATAGGGGCACGAAGGGGTGATATCTTTCCCCATCATAAGGATCACAGCCAACATTCTTATAACAAAAGAAAGGTTAAGAGATAAGCAAAACACATTTATTTAATAAAAGTTGAAAGTGACATAGGAGCCTTCTGAATAAAGTCCCAAAGGGACACAGAAGGGCAAGAAGGAAAAGAGAGAATTTGCTTCTGAGGTCTACCTCCAAGGCCTTTCAATCCTCATTAGTTCAAAACACTCAGCATGCCAAAGCACCATACTTTGGGGTATCGTTTTCTGAGCTCCAACATTAGCATGATAGTAACAAACCATGAGGGAAGAATGAGCAAACAAATATTTTCCAGAGTGTCTTCTAACATGTCAAGCACCATTTTAATTTTGCCAGTTACTTCTATAAGGGTTAATGTAAAGTGGCTAATGTAAAGTAGTAGTAGTATTCTTGAAGTAATGTAAAGTAGAAGTTCCATTTTTATCCTTGCTTTGACATATGAGGAAACAGTAATGTAATAAAGGACATGAAGTGTATACATCAAGATTGGAACCTAAATCTTGAGACTCAGCATCCAGTTCTTTTATTTCTCCACAATCATTTTCTTGATCAAGGTTCACATAACTCAAATTTGTAAGACAGAAAACCACTTGTCAAATGTATTTTCCAAATCCAGCTTTTTTTGATGAAGAGTACATAAACTTTCAAATTAAAAACAAGCAACAAACAGACACAGGAAAAGCTATAGGATCCCAGAAGGCACTATCTTCCCCAGTGTGCACAGAATTGGTGATACCTATTTTGGGCCGTATCATTTACTTTTTTAGAAATTTTTGATATAAATATCTACTGGAAAATATCTAACTGGATATTTTAACAGGCAATAAAAAAGACTAAAATAGATGTAATCACTGGCCATCTACCAAAAATTTTCTAGGATGACTAAGAGAGTTCAGTTTATATAATATGTTGCCAGCTTCTTTGAATAGACCTGAGCTAATGTAAAAAGTATATTATGGTGTTCTCTGCAGGTGTCCACCACAGACCTGGGTTTATCCTTGATATGCTATCCATCACACTTTGGAATAAGATGAAATCATGACCATTTATAACCATACATGGTAGTTTATAATTGACCTTACACACTTAACCTTGTCCAATGTTTCCTCAGTCTCTAAAAGAGGCAAATGCTTTCTTGTTAAATTACACTTGATGACCCAAGTAAAAGTCTTTTAAGCAATCTATTTGTATCCTGAGAACTTTTGGATTTTTGGTGCTGGGGATTTAATCCAGGTCCTTGCACATGCTAGGCAAGCACTCCACCACTGAGCTGTCCCTCAGCCCTGTGAGAGCTTGTAAGTCATCTTCCCTGCATTGCATTCGGTCAATTTTTTCAAACTTTCAAAAGACCACATAGACCCAATGGGGTAAATATTGAGTGAGAAAAGACTAGCATGCTGAAATATTCACCTTCGAATTTCCTGAAATTCTAATGTTTCCTTTAAATGTGATTTCAAACATTTTAAAATTCATTCACAAATACCTAAAAGCCATGTTTAGACTTCCTTGAGAAAAATATAGCATTTTAGTAGGACACTGCAATCATATAGTTGCTAGGAACAGTGAATGTGAAAGAGAAGTAAAGATCCCATGCTTGGAAAGAATCACTTGTATTGATGGCAGCCCAAGAGGATGTCCACTTGGTATTCCTTCCTCTTTTTTTATGCATTTATTTTTTGAAATGAGTCTCTAGAGTAACTTCATTCAATAAATGCTCACATAGTACCTTTCATGTGACAGGCTCTGTTGTGATTACAGGAACCCAAAACACTGTCCCTGCTCTCATAAAGCTTACTCTGTAGTAGTGTAGATTGTGTTGGTGTTGAACTGTCTACAAGTTCCATAATACAACTTCCAGAAAAGATGGTGTCTATGTGTCCTTCCCTTGAACTTGAATAGGTCTTTGGGATGCCTCAACACACACACACACACACGTAATGGAAGGGACACACATGACTCCTGAGGCTACATTTTAAAAGGCCATGCCATCTCTCCTAGTTTCTTTTGAGATACTCACTCTGGGAGTCTATCCTGAGGCTGCTGAGGAAGACCATGAAGAGAGACCATGTGAGAGCTGCCTGAGAAGCTCCAGCTATTCTCAACCTCAGCTGTTTGACTATTCTAAGCTCAGTTACCAGACATGTAGGTGAAAAGCCTTCAAGATGACCTCACTGGCATCCCCACTACTGCAAGAGAGGCCCTGTGTACAAATTCACTAGCCAGTCTTACTCCCACACAGTTTTGGGGAAGGAGATGAATTGAGGACTTAATGATAGTTAAAAAGTGGCAAAAGCCTTGGTTTAGGGGATCCTGATGTTATCAAAGTGTTGTTGGAGTGAAGATAATAAAATAAATGAGCTATAAATATTGGATATAAATGAGCTATAAACATTGAAGGAGATGATCATAGAAGAGGATATTTGAAATCATGACTTTACAGGGGGACTGGTGTCATTGGTAACATCCGGTATAAGGTAAGATCATGAGAAGTTTTGAAGTAGAATAGAGGAGAGATTCATGGGGGGAAGGGACTCATCCTGAGAAGTTAGAATGTGGGATGGATGATCTCCTATGTGTAATGAGGTCATCAAGATTGACCTCATTATAGGCATAATGTGGAGAGAAAGGGAATCAGAAACCTAGTAGAAAGTTGATCAATGTCTGTTATTAAGAAATTGACATTTCATGTCTCTCTCTATTTTTTTAAGTATTGGGGATTGAACATAGGGCCTCTCACATTCTAAGCAAGCGTTCTATCACTGAGCTCCATCCTCCGACCTTTGTTTTATTTTGAGACAGGGTCTTACTAAGTTGCTCATGCTGGCCTCAAACCTCAGCTCCCTGAGTATCTAGGATTATGGGTGTGCACCATCACACCCAGTGAGGCCTTACCTCCCCCCATCTCTAACTGGAACCTAATCCTTACCCTTGAGTGAACTCAGAGTCATAATTTGGTTCTAGGTATCAGTATCTTATTAAAAAGAAATCCCAAGTATGATAATTTGTTCACATCTTTGTAGCAGATGCTTTGATTTTGACCTGTACAATTTTGTCTCCTTCTAAGGGAAACTACCTATTCACTATTCCTTCTGACAGTGTTGGTAAAAGGCACATCCCTTCCTCTCCCCTAGAATTCATTGATATAAACAAATAAAATTTTTGGTACTTTTTAAAAAAACCGTCACACTAAATAGCATCCTTCTTCTACTCCTTGCAAAAAGGTTGCTCTTCTAAGCTTGTGGAAAACTCCTAAGCTTTTGTAAAACTTCTGGAGCCTCTACTGCCAGTGGCCTAGGGAGCCATTTTTCAAACCAAAGTGACTCATCCCCAAAGTTGACTAAACTTAGAGTCAAGTGACTGAGTCTAGAACAGAAAGTAAGGGGAGGATTTGCCAGTGGGAGGTGAATCCAAGTTGGTCAGACTGTATCTGAGACATCAGTGAAGCTCTGCCTTATTATGGCACTTGTTCTTAAATTTCTAGGAGATCCTTATTCTTTTGCAGTAAGCCTTCTTGTCATTTGAGCTAACTGGAGGGGGCCTTTATTCCTTACAACCACAAAGGTCTAATTTAGACGGTACCAGTATATGAAGGAGGGAGAAGAGTGCTTTCCAATACACTGTCTCATTGGGCTGGTCATGACCTGCCCTCATACATCAGGCAATCGGTAGAAAAGACTCAAGGAGGAGCGTGGTGGGAAGGCCTGCACCCCATCATTTTACACTCTGGCATGCTGGTGTGCATTGTGGACACTATCTTTGAGATGACATGTCTTTATAAAATAAATTATACTTTTAAGGAACTAGATAAATTATTAGTAGTAACACACACACACACACACACACACATTTTTATTAGTCAGTGAGCCCAGAGCATTTAAGTCTTATTAAGACACAAAGCTGACAGAAACTTTCCAGCGTCACAATACATATTACAGGTTAAAGAGATATGTTTCTGGAGTAAGGAAAAAAAAAATCAATTGCCATAATGAAAGTCTTTCAATTGAAAAAGTCCTGATCCTACTCCCTTAACAAATCAACTGTTTTCACATGTCTGTGCCCCTTTCTCATCTTACTTCACATATACACATTTTTAAAATATTATATTCTGCTTTCATTGCTTAACATTATAAAAAATCTTACTAGTGCATAATCTTCAAAATCATCATTTAAATTACCAATTAACACACACATAAAAAGTGTGCTAATGTGTATAGCATAGTTTAAATCTTCTGTTGTTAGACATTGGACGAGTTTTCCTATTATAAATAATGCTGCAATTAATGTGATTAGTGCATTTGTCATTTTATAAATATTGTTTGTTTTAGTTTCAGATTTAATTCCTTTTTCTTGGAACCCATGCAACAGCAAAAAAATAAAATAAAACTTAAAATATGAACTTTGTTCTTAGAAGTACTGATTATGGGGGCTGGAGGCACAGTTCAGTGTTAGAGCTGTACTTGGCATGTGTGATGCACTGGGTTTAATTCCCACACCAAAAAGGAAAAAGAAAAAGAAAAACTGATTACTTATAATCTCTTTAATATGACTACAATTATATTTATGTCAATAACTTTACTATTTATCTGATTCTAGCTGATTGCTTCCTGAGCCAAAAGCTTTTCTTTTTCTACTAGCTGTCAGATCTATAGAAATGAAAAGGCAAGAGAAAGACTGGTGAAGTGATTAAGATAATAGGAAAGACTTATGAGGAGGTGGGATTTGACCTGGGCTTTGGAAGCATGGTACAACAGTGAACAGGGCTCAGATAAGGAAACCAGCTTGAGAAAAAATACAGGGTGTGCAATGACCAAGCAGGGTGACTTCCAAGGCTATTTTCCCAGGTGCAGTAGAGCTGTTGCTGGGGAATGGCTGGAATAAGTTTCCATGAGATAAGAAGGGGCACATCATAAAAGGACTTGAAAGCCAGTCTTAAGAACTGAATCTTCCCCAAGCAAAATTAATTCAGAGTTACAGTCATCAAATTAGATAAAACATTTAATGAACTTCTCAGTAAGTCTTTTTGGGGTGACCATAGACACTCAAATCCATCTGATAGGATGAAGAGAGTCCTCTTACTCCTTTCCATATAGACTATTTAGCAGACATCATATGGCAAGAGGCATGACAGAAATGGTCAGTGAAGTAGCTACTACCACCATTGGCCTTGGACAGGTGACAAAAATTTCTGAGGGCTATAACTCTGGAGATTAGTCATCAAAGTCAGCACCCAAATAGGGTAAATCTGTATCCACTTGTCAAACCCATGGCATGACCTGACCAAATCTTGTCAGAGGTAAGGTATAACACATATACACATTTTTTAAATGTGTATAGTCTTTGGTTGACCACAGACTAATATCCTGGATCCAGTAGAACTTTTTTTTTGTACAGTATTTATTATTCTAATAAACCAAATGGAATGTTTAGAGATGACTGGGGCAATCTGATTGGCACACTTACAGGGCATTAATTCTTCCAAGGTGACTGGTGCATAAAAAGTGAAACTATAGCACTCATGTAAACAATCTATCTGCTTCATTTCCCTCCCCCAGGCACCTCTAATTTTCAGCTTATATTAGCTGTAAGAGGAGCTAATGTTTTTAGTGTAGAAAAATGGCATTATCCCAGATGCAGAAATTAAGAAAAAAAATTTTACAGACATACAGATTGTATAAATAGGCAACTGCAACCAGCAGCTATTAAGCTGCGCAGTAGATGGCTGAGACCATAGAGCAAACATGATGGTAACTAAATACTAACTCATTATAGGCATCAAAATTCTACTTTAGGTGAGTGAATTATGTGACAAGTTTTGTCCACAAAGGGTGCACATTTTTTGAACTAATCCCAAAGAAATTACTGCAACTCAACAATACATTCAAATAGTGTCATTCTCTCAAAACAGCTCCCTTCTATGGGTACTTTGAAAATTAGAGTGAATGATTATCTTATGAGCGAAATGATTTATAAAAGGAGTTGGATAAGCCTACTACAAAAGCAGGACTAAGAGTTATGGGACCAGAACCAAGGTCCACAGCTTTCCTGGGGCCAGACAAGCAAACCAGGTAGATGTCCCCTGAGGTCAATTCCTAATTATCTCCAGGTAATTACTTTATGTTTATCATTGGCAAATCTTGCTTTCGACTTCTTGTTCACTTTTTAAACTCTACCACTTTTTGTTTGTCCTTGTTATTGAATTAATTCTTAGACTAGAAAAAGTTTTTTGAAAATAGGTGAAATAGCAACTCCTTTATTTATTTATTTTTTTTTGCGGTGGTTCAGGGAGGAAGAAAAGGAAATGAAAAGGAGGAGGATAGGCCCTAAATGAAAAGAGGGTGACAGAGAAAGAAGAGGGAAGAGAATAAATAGTTCTATTTAGGATGATGAAGAGACTTATTCCAGAAGTGAAAGAACCAAAGCATTGAGAGGGATATGCAGGACTGTTTCCCAGCTCCTCTCAAGTAACTTCTTGGTTGCTCAGCACCCAGTGAGTATAAGGTCCAATGTCACCCCTGTATCCAGATAGACAGAGATTGTCTGCAAGGCTCTTGTCACCAATCTCTTTGGTAATTGGCAAAGCCTGTGGACCCCTTCTCAGAAACATTTATGAGAACATACAATAAAATATGTAGGATTATAAAGGAAATCAATTTTATGGAAAAATAGTTTTCAAAATAACTGAAAAATTAAAATATCAATGAGAGTGCTTCTTAAGCACTAAATAGCAAAATTTAGTGGTAGGTCTAAATATAACTACTATAATATCAAAGTAGTGATGAGTATAAAGAACATATAAAGAATGGAACAAGTAAAATGTAATATTACTTATCAGTGTATTAAGTATATGTGCCTTAAAGTCCTAGGCATTGCTAATAGTACTGTGGTTTATTGCCTACATTCAAAAATCGAAGCAAATGATGAATTTCACTTAAAGGTTGGTGAAAACACAGAAGCTTCTTATCCAAATTCACATATCTTCTGAATTTGGGTGTAGGAAGGGTATCAACTGACCCTAGGAAGAGAACCTCTTATCTTATATAAAGAATAATAATAAACTTGAAGAGATTGTTCTACTTATTTTATGAACTTTTAAATAATTTTTTAAGCATAAAATTGTATACTTTATTTTTTATGTGGTGCTGAGGATCAAACCCAGTGTCTCACATGTGCTAGGCAAGAGCTCTGCCACTGAGCCACGACCCCAACCCCTACTTTACGAACCTTTTAATCCAAAGTAGCATGAGATTCCATAAAATCATGCAGACCAAAGCTGCTGAGGAAATCAAGATCTCTGAAGAAATAAATAATTAAAAGAACAATTAATATGAAGTGGCACTAATTATAAAGGATTCCTAGAGAAGGCAAGTCCTTTCAAGTTCATAAAGAAGTGCTAATACTAACTGAAAAAATTAAATAGGAGCTCCATTTCACATGACAGGCAAACTAGAATTAGATATAAAACATTTTTTTAAACTGGAAGAAAATATGAGTATTTTCTACTTTGTTTTCAGTGATTGTTGAGATAGAGTAGGATTTAGCATAATATTTGAGGTTAAATATACCAAGAAGACATAGAGCAACATAATGTAGTGGATACGAGTGTAGGCTCATAGGACAGTGCCTGAGTTTGAATCTCGATTACGTCACTTTCATCTATATGACTCTTTTTTAAGAAAAATTTTTGTAGTTGTAGATGAACAGCATGACTTTATTTGCCTCATTGTTATGTGGTGCTAAGGTTCGAATCCAGTGCCTTGCACATGCTAGGCAAGCGCACTACCACTAAGCCACCACCCCAGCCCCATCTCTGTGACTCTTTATGCCTTAATTTCCTCATTAATGAAACAGAGAGAATACTATATTTCTCATAGGCCTTTGCAAACAGTAAATACATAACTTTTTACGTATCTAACACTTAAAATGATAACTCATAAGTGCTTAAAAATGTCTCATATTATTATAGCTTTTCTTAAGGTCCTTTTAAGCCTACCCCACCAAATGTAAGGAAAATGCTGAAAGACTTGATTACCTAAGACTTTTGCCTACCAAGGATTTCATAAAATTAAAAAGCAAATGAAAAACTAGTGAAAATAATTAAAACAAATACGAGACAAAAAGTTAACAACAACCTTACTGTATAAAGAGTTCTTATAAATCAATATGACATATTAACATTTCAACAGAAAAATAAACAAAAGACAGAAAAATTTTCAAAGGAAAAGATTAAAGGATATGAGAAGATCTCCAAAGTATAAGGTTAAGTAGGGGAAAAATGCTATAGATAACATGGTATTAATTTTGTTAGTATACAACTACAATTTTAAAGAGCCTAGAAGGAAATATATCAGAATGTTAAATAATATTATGGGTAGAAGATTATGACTAGGTGATTTTTAATTTCTTTTTTATGTTTTTTGGTCTTTCTGAGTAGAGTATTTGATTAAATTTATAAAAAACATTCGTTTCTAATAGAAAAAAATGATACTGTAGCATTGCTTGAAATAGTGGAAAATTAGAAACCATCTAAACATTCATCAATAACAAATGGGTTAGAAACATAAATATTATGTACACATTTGATAAACTTAATAGGTAACTGTCAAAAAATAATGAAATACATTATTTCTGTAATATCAGTACATAAATAAAAGTTGCAAAACAGTTTTTAAAGTATGACCTTATTAAAAATGCTACGCATATTTCTCCATTGTTTGGTAAAAGTATGCATGTGTGTATGTGTGTTTGTCAGAGAGAATGAAGAGAGAGAGAAAGAGAATGTGTGTGCAAGAGAGAGACAGGCAGACAGAAGCAACAGCGGTGAAAGAGAAATAGGAAAATGAATTAAGGCCAGGGGAGTGTATTGAATTTCCAGAATATAAGCTAGGATCATATTTAAATATAAATTTAAAAATACAAACCCAAGCTAGATTTACATTATTTCAGATGGTTCCTAGTTCTCCTCTATTCATGTAATTGAGAAATTTCTCAAGTAGTGAGGATAAATAATAAAGATTGGAATCCTTATACAGATTATTTCCAAGAAAACTAAGATCAAGTCATTCTCAAAAGCTCAGAATTTCCATAACTAAACTGCAATTTTAGAAACTCACCATCTTGCTTTTTTAGGGGTTTAGCCCCCTGGCTGCAGGTATACTCCCCTCCTGTAGGCTGTTAAAGATCAGATAAAGAATTTGAGCTTCTCCTTTGTAAAAAATTTCCCTTTAGAAATAAGAGAATCAGAAAGAATGGCTGATAGACATTCCTTTTACATCTCAATAAATCAAGTCCCTTCCTGTACCTAAGGTTTCCCCAAAGGGCAAACAGGTTTATCTTATGTGCATGATAAAGTGTCAGAATGAGAACTGCATTTAGTCATAACAAACCTTGATGTTTTCCCTAAAACATTAAAATTGGAGAATTTTTATAAAAATGTCACTGAGAACACTATTCTTTCTCAAAAATGTTATTTCACAATTTTTCAGGGCTGGAAAAGTATAGCATTAAAGTCTGAAAATCTTCATTTGGGCAGTGGGTAAAGATGTTGGGACCCCACGGACACAGAGACAAGTGAGTTGGCTTGTGTACCTAGAGGGACAGATGTGACATTCGCAGGATATTTCAGAGACTAGTGCTCTTCATGGGAAAGTCTCTTTTCTTAAAATGAGTTTCTTTGTTTTGTTTTCTTGAATATTAGAGTCAAAAGACAACTCCTCTGCATTCCTTCAAGAGCTTCCACAGGTTTCAATTTATTTACCAGCATTTAAAATAGTAAAAGGACTGAGACCTCTTCTCTTCTAAAACTACACTCCCCTCTGAAAACACAACACATTTGGCTCCTTCACCTTATGCTTTTAAGAAGGAATTTTAATGGGATGGGGTTCCTCGAGGTGCGCCAACTTAGGAGGGAGGAGCACAATGTAAATTATACCTTACAAAGAGTCTGAGTCCACTGGCCACCGCCAGGGATTTTAGGTCCAAAAACAAAATCATTTTTGTTGTTGTTGTTTTAAACTCATCCCTGAAAGGTGAAAGAGAAGATGAATTGCTTCTTTTGTTTTTCCAGGTCTGTCATAGAAAAATCAAGAAACAAATAGCAGGGCTTTGACAACTAGTCAAAGACGAAGCTGTTTTAACTAGCATCTTTCTTTATTCTGGAAGCATTTTCCTTCCCAATTAATATAAGTTATGAGGCTGTTTTGGAGAGCTTGATAAACTGACACTCAAGAATATTAGTTGACTCTTTTATGCTGGAAACCATGGTAAGCTGATATATACAGCTTGCCTCTATGAGGTAGAGGTGCCAGAACTTCTGGTAACCCCTGGCTGCAACCCAGCCACTCATTGCACTGGGGCGGCCACTGTGTTTACTCCATATTCTTTCCCCGCTATGAATGTTCAAATGAAGCCAAATGTGTTGTTTTTTCAGAGGGGAGTGTAGTTTTAGAAGAGAAGAGGTCTCAGTCCTTTTACTGAGGTAGGGACCCCCCAGCTCTACTCTCTGATCTTCTTACTGTTAGATCCCAGCCCCTTGGGTTTCTGGTCTGAGCTGTCATTTTGATATCATTTTGTCATTCTGATATAGGTCTGAGGCCCTCAGTGAGCAGGCCCTGGGCAACACCGGAAAGGCCTATTCTCAGAGGAGTGGGGAGAGGGTTTTGCCTATTTTGGCTATGCTTTTTCTCTCTATGGAGAAGCGTTGTTTCTAAAGTATTGCATCTAATTTAAAAAATTGGCTAAATTTTGGTTGTTTACTCTTAAAAGTAAATCATACAACTATATGCCTCAGGTATAATAGTGAGCAAATGGAGCTTCTTCATTTAGAAACAAATATAGAAACAAGTTGTGACTTATTTTTACCATCATTCTATTCCAAAAACTTAAAAGTACACCTTGCATAGTGAAGATCTACATAAAAATGTACAGACACAATTGCTATAGCCCTAAGAGCAGAAGAGATCAATTCATTGGAGGAGCATGAAAATAAAGATGGACAAATGAGAGAGAGGGCAGTAGGGAGAGAGGAAGGAGTGATAACAGTAAAAATATCATAAGTTAATAATAATTCAGAATGGATGCTAAAAACAAAAAGCAGGAGCAAAGCTAGGATATAGTTCAGAGCCTGCATCAAGGGTATTTTGTACAACACATTTATTCACAAAGCACCAAAGTAGCTATTAGAGGAAACAATAAAGAGGCCCCGCCCCTTGGAAATTTGAGCCCTGCTTTGGAATTTTTATGACATTTCTTTCTTAACAAACAAAAAGGTCCCACCACCCTTTCCTAGCTTCAAAGCATCCCTATGGTGGTGGCCTGTGATTAATATCCTTAATCTGATTTATATATGTTGTTTGTGGTATTCTCAAAAGTCATATAGTTTATTCTTTATAAAAGTATTGCAACTCTGGCAAAGAAATAAACAAAACCCCCTATCCCTAATCTACAGGAATACTCTGATTACTGTGACTCACTCTGGTCACTTCGACAAGGCCCTTTCATGTCATCAGTGTTAATGTGTGCAAAATTAGGATGTTACCAGCACCCCCAGTTAAAAACTAAAACATACCATAGAAATCCTAGTTGGGAAGTAGTATAGGATATGATATAAATATGTCACTTATTTTTTGTTTTATGCAAAAAGTGGGTTCCTGAAAAATAGAGATTTAAATTTTGCCCCCATTTTTGTAAGTGGACTCATTTGCAATTCACATCAGGAACTCACTGCTCACTATTTAATAGGAAATCTGATTGTGGTTCTAGCTGTAAAGAATGCTTTTATAATTAAAAAAAATCTTTTTGTTTGATCAATGTTATATATTCAGACTCTGTTTAAATGGAGTTCTTAAGTGCAGGGTACACTAAGAGTTTTATTACCAGTTGGTATGTATTGTTTTGTTTTAACACTATTCCTTGTTTTTCAGAAAAACAAAATCCAATGAAGTATTTTCGTACCCAAGTTCATGCTTTTCACGACACAATAGGACAAAACTTGCATTGCAGCTTTATTTAGCTTAGTGTGTCCTGTGGCATGTGAGGCATGCAGGGTGGAAGATACCAACTAAGTACTGGGAAAAACTGGAGGCCATATCCCACCAACTCTGCCACTGTACTTCCAAGCTAGCTTACTCAGATGAATCGAGATTAGGCTGCTCTTTTAAAACAAAATCCTGCTTTGCATATCTGAGTTATCAAGGACAACATCTTCAAGTTGATCTGACTCAGCCATACTGTCCCTCTGTTAGAGCAGCTAGAGCTACTCAGGGCAAAGGCTCAGGCATCTTACTTTCAGACTCTCCATGACCCACTGATATACAAAATTAAGAGTGCCAGCACCATTGGGCGCATCCATCCCAATCTGCCATTTCAGAACAGCTGCCTGCAGGCTGTGTCTGCCCTCTGCTACCAGAATGCAATGGGGCAGAAAAATTTAAACACAAGGGAGCTAGGGGAAAAAACAGAATGAAGGAAACTTAAAGACAGTATCTTGGAAGCATATGTTTTAGAATCACTGCAGCCAGTTCCCTGTCAAGAAAATATTGTCCAGTTTGGTTGGTCCAATCACAGATGGTTTATGTCTCCCTATTCAGGGTCCCAGTTCCCCCAACTAGCAAGAAACAAAGGAAATTGTGCTTTGTGGTGTAGTTACTCTGCCACCTAGTGTTACATGTGAAAACAAACAAATAACAGCTGAAAATTGGGCCATGTTAGAAGAGTAAAAAGAGAATCACAAACTTTGCTAACTTGCATATTTTTCTTTCTGAAAATGAAGATCTTTCACTTACACTGGCAGCCTGGGGAAGCACTGCCAACAACTACAGCAGTCCTTCTCATTTGAATGGAAAGCCAGAGAGTATTAGCTCTGAAGTTTAGGATGTGAAGGAGAAAAAGAATATAACCTCAAAAACCCACTTTAGTGATTTTTAAAAAGGCCTATTCCTTCCATATAAGGCAAACACTATGAATACAGCAACATAAACTAGGTAGTGAAACCACATGGACTGGACAAGGACAGCATGGCCACTGTAGTCTTACCCTGGAGAAGACAGCAACAAGTAAACAGAGAAAGCATGGATCATTTTTTAAAGCATTGTCACTTCAGCCCCTAATGTATCATAAGTGATGAGGGGAGCTGTGAGCTTGGAGTGCAAGTCTGGTCTGAGTCCCAATTTAGTAGCCTTCTAGCTGCAGGTAAGTCACACAGTATCTCTGAGCTTCAGTTATGAGTTTTGGAAAAATAGATGTACTTACATACATTCTTTCTGCTTTTATAAAACTGTCCCAAGGATCAGTTAGAAAACAACATGTGAACGCATTTTGCAAACTATAAAGCCCTGTTCAGCATTATAAAGACTATGATGTCTATATTCCCCTCTATATTATTCCCTTCTTTGGTGTGATGGTCACTTATTTGTATGTGGCCCTCTGTGTAAAGGGCTTATGTATTCAACTTGTTCTAGAAGTGCCAGTGTTCATTCTTGAATAAGTGCTCTTGGGTTAAAAGAAGTATTAAATAAGAAAACGTTTAACTGTGTCACACAACGTATGAAAAAAAATCTCACTGGACTATAAGAATTAGCCCTGTAGTTCAAAATGAAGTTATTCTAAATGTTTCTCCTTAAAATTATGTTCCATTGAGAATGATAAGGCTTTCTTGATTAGTGGTTTCTACTGAAACGCGATTTCTTTTAAGTTCCAGAGACTCTAACCTGAATTTCCTTCTTGAGGACAGAGCTTGCATTGCACAAACAAATTAGGAATCAGGAAACTTAGAATTTTTCATTGCTGTTCTTGTGATTACTAGCTGTGTAACTTCAGGCAAGTTGCTTAACCACTATCAATTTCAGTTTCCAAATATGTGAAAAATAGGCAGTAAACTAAACAAGCAACTCCTTCCAGTTCTACAATGAAAAGTTGTTCTACTTTTAAAAGTGAAATTCAAAGAAATTCAAAGCTCATCACAGACCAGCTATAATGTAATTCTTCAGAAAAGGAAAGTTGCATGATAGAAAAGACAACCTTAGGAGAGAGGGCCATTGTAGTATGGGTGTGTTTGTGTCCTCCATCAGAATTTTTTAGCTACTCAGAAACCACTGTAAGCTAAAAGAAGCTGTAAGAAAATGCTTACCCAACCATCTACCTGGGCTTTCAAAATTACAAAAAATGGCTTTCCTTTCATTTAACTCTGAAAACACCCTTTGCTCTTTTTAGTAATATTTTTAACAATGCCAAGAAAAGATTTCTATTTATCCAGATTTCCTCTCTCCTTACAAATGTTAACACTATTTGGAAGAGCAGTAAAAACAGCCTGGTGTTCTCATGATGTGAACATCAGACCAAAGTCATACTGTGGAAAGATCGAACTTGAAACATGACTGCCAGTAAAGGATACAGCTCATACCTCGGAAAAAAAAAACCCAGCTGTTGACCTCTGTTACAGAAATCACAACCACATCTGGTTCACTAGCACTTCCTCCCATATGGAGGCCGCCTTATTTTAAATATCCCCAATTCCCTCTCCTTTAAGATGATGCCAGTGTCTCATCAAACGGTCAGCTTTACTGAGTCTCCCTGGCTGTTATGTTTGTATACATCTTGGCACACTGGGGCCCTGGAGATTTAGCCCCTTCTTTTTTTGGCTCATCTACTGGGGCTTACACCCTCTAAGTCAAAGGATTTTTTCATGTCTTTCCAATAATCTGCTGGAGGTCATGGAGACAGATCTAATCAGGGTTCTCATCAGTCTTTCTCCACTAGCCAAACGGAACCAGGAGACTACATGGAATGGTGCTGGATTTTTTTTTTTTTTTTTTTAATCCCTGAAGCCACACTTCTGTTCAGGGAGTTAGAGCCTGCTGTATGCTTCTGGGAGCTAACATTTTCCTAGGGAAATTTCAGGGATTTTTATATTTGCTCCAAACCAAATACACATGAAACTTTAAGTCTAAATTCCACAGAGCTTCTTAAAAGGGGCCTTGCCTCTCCTCGGCTTACAATAACCCTGAAGGCTTGTTGTATCTCATTCCTTTTGGCAGTTTTCCAGAGCAGCTGACAGACTTAAAATAAACACACTGCTGCCCGCCCCCGCTCCATCCCTCTCCTCCAACCTCCTGACAACTAGCCACAAAGACCCAGGAGCATTTATGTGCAGGTACACACCACCATGGCCTTGCAGCTCAGAGTTCAATATTAACCTTGATCAGTTCTAGTTTGGATTTCAAATAAAAAGTATCCCCAGCCTGATGACAATAGGATTAGAGCCTTATTCAATATGTGAGAGCAAGTATTTACCTTTTAGGGATACAAGTCTAAGGTCAGAAGTCTCTGTAGAGATACCTCTACCTCTATTTCCAGCCTGCTTCAGTCTCTGTCCTTTTTGATAAGCAAATCTATATTTGGGGAAGTACTGTTTCACAATTTGAACCAAATATTTAAGGCAGGCTTGGGAACTTCTGGTGAAAAACTGACTTGGGAGGAGGATATTTGAGGCATCATACACTTGTAGATCACACTAATACAAGAAAATCTGAATGATGGACTCCAAGCAGGAGCCCAGGGTCCCTATGTAAAGCCCCACTGACAATGTATTATGAACAAATCAAGAATCTGATCATGATCAACCAGAGGTGCAAGTCTATTTGACTCAATTTAGCAGTAGCTCCACCTCCCAAATCAGTGAGGGGAGTCAGTAAAGAACAAGAATTTCTGTCTTTATTTTTCCTTTCTTTTCATGCTGGGAATGGAACCCAGGACCTCATGCATTACTCAACTATCACTGAGCTATATTACCCATTCCCAAGAACTACTATCTTTGAAGTATTAAATTTACAGCCAGCCCAATTTGCTGGACCCCACCCTGGCTGGGTCTCTTTTAGATCACAACACAAGTGAGAATAAGACTCCTAGGATCAGGACTGGGCCTGATTGGCTTGGTGGGGATGGAGGAGGCAATAAGGACACAGGTCATGGTTTTTCCTAGGTGTTTTACCTATCAATCAACACACCCAGCTATTTTGTGTTAGGATAGTCTCTAATTCCTCCATCTAAGGGAGCCTTTCAGACCATACTTATTCATCTACCCAAATGTTAGGAGATTGTTTTCTTTGTGAAGTATGCTGATTAATTGCCAAGGCAACACCTGTGCATCCCCTTTTTTGCTATGGGAAGCATTCTAGGAAATTCATGTACAAGACCTTGCAGAGATCACCCACCCAGTGGCTTGGAATGCAGTGTGACCAAAGGCATTTCCAGAGAGCTCACAGGGCACAATGGCCATGCATGGGTGGATTTACTGGATGGATTAGACAAACCAACCGCAACCTTTCCATCTTTTGTTTCAATTCCTTCCAGTAGATTGGCCTTGTTACCAATACTGATGCCAAGACTAGCAATTGCTAGCAACAAAGAATTGTTGTTAACCCCTACCCTCTGTTTCACTCACCCTAATTATTCTCTAACAATACAATGGCTTCAAAAAGCCTCCAACTGTCCAGTAGACACAACGGGCCAGAGGAATCATTGAACACAAGCAGCCTATCAATAAAAGACAATCCCGAAGCAGCTTCTGTCGGAGTATTTGCTTCATCTTCTCTAAGACAATGGGAAAGAAAACTCAGGGGAATAAAAAGGAAGTCCTGCCCTACAGAACTTTTGTTTGTCTGCTAATGCTGTATCTGCTCCAAGTTCTTGGGCGTATTCTTTACCACTCCCAAATACAGGAAAAGGCCTCAATTTCCTAGGAAATGCAGCTTCGAGATTTTTAATGAATTCTCATTGTACCTAAGTCAAACTTCAGTGAGGATTCTGGTTTCGATTTTTTTTTTCTCCTAAGGTGAAGTATCTTATTACATGGTATGTGAGCCACTGGACCAATACACAGTAAAAACAATAACATAAATAGGTTTCCCATATTTTAGATGGCAGCATAGAGTCCACCAACATATCAGTATTTTTGTTTTGTTTTTAAACAGATAACATGGTTGACAGAGTAAGTGAATAAAAAAGCAATAGACTGGAAGCAGGTCATCAAGAGAGGAGACCTGTTTACTAAAACTGAATTTCATATAATAATCTTGGAGGTTTCCAAATAGGGGCATATAAAGTCAACAGAAAATTAAAAGAGAGGAAGCCTATGATGAATACAAATCAACATATAATTAGATTGAGATGCACCCATGGTGATGCAATGCCAGGAGAAATAAAAGTTTAGTTCCAACAGGCGTTCTTGACAGTCCTGTGCTTAAGGGGAACAGAACAACACAGTAACCTAGAATCTTAATGATATCTTAGAATAAAGGGGATCCTTCATGTTTTTTTTTTAATCATCACGTAGTGTATGTCCATATGTAAAGGGAACATGGGACCTGGAATGTGTATAGTATGTCAATTACTATAGAGTAATCGAAGCAATACAACCAAGGCTGCGAACCACCTCAGCAGAGCTATAAATAAATGAACAAAGGTGAACTGAATTCCCCAAAGAAGGAAAAAAGCCTGGATTGGGAAAAAAAAAAAAAATCAGCAAGCTCTAGACTTCAGAAGATACAAAATAGCACCAGCCATGATAATTTAGTAGTGTTGTTACTCAGTAATTTTTATAAGCAGGATAAATTAGTCAAATAGATAAATATTAGAAAAACAAAATAAACAGCAGAAAGTTGCTTTATTTGCCTAAAAGTTTGTATAATATAAGGAAGTGCATGACAGGAAAAATGTGAAGAATGCTTTATAAAAAGAAAAAAAAAGTATTCTACCAAACTTACAAAGGTCAAAAAATTGAATCATCTTGAAGATATGTCTCCATCTAGAAAACAGAAAATTTTTCATATAAAAACTTCTACTACCAAAAATTATAATACTAAAACTTATTAAAAAAAGTGACTACAAAGAAATGTCATTGATTATTGTGTGAATCAAGGAGATGAGTGATCTGAAGGTAGCAAGTACTGATGTGCTTTAACATTTCTGATATAAACAGTCCTGGTTTTTATTTTATTTTTTATTTTTGGTACCTGGGATTGAACTCAGGGGTACTCGTCCACTGAGCCACATTTTTAGTCTTATTTTATGTTTTATGTAGAGACCGAGTCTCACTGAGTTGCTCCGTAGCACCTCACTGATGCCAAGGCTAGCTTTGAACTCGCGATTCTCCTGTCTCAGCCTCCCAAAGTGCTGAGATTACAGGTGTGCACCACCGTGCCCAGCTAGTCCTGGCATTTAGATGTAAATTAATCCTGAAGAGTACATCTTAAAAAGCAGCACTAATAATAGCTAAGCACACACTATTGTGTTATCATCAGCATACAAGATACTAGATTTACTAGTGTATAAAACACACTGCCAGAGCACCTTTCAAAGAAGGACTCACTGCCTGGCTATGAGGAGCACAATCAGCAGATAGTTTCCAACATTAGCTCCTTCATGGTCAGGATCAGCTTTAAAGGCTCTCCTTGCCCAAGGTCATGCCCTTCTAGGAGCAAACCATATTCCATAACCAAGAGGCTCCACCACTGACTACCTGTGTGACCTTCAACCAGTTACTAACTTCTCTGACCTATAGCTTGCATTATGATACACCAATAATATCTTCTGCATGTGGTTGTCATGAGAATTATATGAGATAATATGTGAAAAGTGCTTATTTAGCATGGTACATAGCACCTGGGAAGGGCTCTGTGAATTGTAGCTGTAATTATTGGTTTTAACCCCAACAATTAACACAATTTCTTTTTTTTTTTTTTTTTTTTTTTTTTTTTAAATTATTATTATTTTTTAAATATTTTTTTAGTTGTAGATGGACACAATGTCTTTATTTTATTGCTTTGTACGTGGTGCTGAGGATCGAACCCAGGGCCTCACACATGCAAGGCAAGCGCTCTACCGCTGAGCTACAATCCCAGCCCACAATTTCTAACTCTTAGTAGGTACTCAAAACTCTACATTGATGAAGTAAGGCTAAATATTGATGGTTATATACACTACTTTCCTTTGTTTGAACATTAGAGGAAACTACTGAATTCAAACTGAAGAGACAAAAAGGTGATAAAGGGGGCTTTATTATTTATGTATTCATTCAAGAAATTTTTATTAAGCAACACCATGCAAGAGAAACTAGACTTCCTACCTTCAAGGGGCTTACAACCCTTCTAGAAAGGAAAATAAGATGCACTGATATCTTCTATTTCCGGGCAATCTGTGACAAGCTCCATCCAGGAATTCAGAGGTTTTCAGTCACCTCCAATGATCAGGATGGCTACGGAGGGCACCTTGAAAGATGATAGAAGTTTTGACAAGTAAAGATGAGAAAAGGGTTCATTCTGGGCAATCAGGATGGACTGAGCCAGATGAGAAGTGAAGCAGGCAAATGCATCTTTAGGGAATGCTGACTAACTAGGCTAGCTGGAGAACAGGAGTTTACGCTAGGGAACAGTGAGAGACAGGTCTGGAAAGGGCAATGTGGACTTGTCCGGAAGGGCTTCAGATGCCAACGCACAGGTGGTAGAAACCAGAGATGCTTCCGAGCTGAGGGATGGCCAGGCTGAGACCAACTGATCCGACAGCTGTGGACAGGGTGGACCTCAACAGGGGTTAGAGCAGACACTGCCAGTCACTTAACCCCCATAACAACCCAACTAGTATCCTCAGATGGGGAAACTGAGAGGGCATGTGCCCAAGGTCATCCAGCTCAGAAATGATGGGAGTGGGGTAGGAATTCCAGAGAAGAGACATGATTGGGCAAGGGAATCACATGATGTCTTGGAAACAGGAACAGGTTGGGGGCAGGGAACACATGCTGGACTGTCTAGGGTAGGAAATGGGGGAAAGGCAGGCAAAATTAGATTTTTTAAGAAACAAAAGCTGAGACCTAAAATAATTTAAATTTAATTGGTAGCCATATGTATTAGATTCAGTCAAAATCATGAAACCAAATATTTCATCATTACACCATGATCAGCAATTTAAAATGAGTACAATGTGTTTTTCTCACAACTGAAGAAGGAAATAAAAGGAAAGAGAAAAAAAGACTGTTTGAAGGTTGGATAGTAGCTTCCAAGTGAGAACATGCAATTTGGGTTTCTCAGTATACCAGAGCCACATTTTAAAGAAAAGGACAAGAATAGAACAGGCCCTGGTGGGCTTCTGGGGTCCAAGCCACAATAACATAAGAATAAATGATAAACATGCAAAGATGAAAGTTCACTGGAATTGCTTTTCTCTGCAGACATGTCACATGAATTTGGTTTTATTTTAGTTGAATACAGTAGTGTATGTAAAGTGTCCAACACAGGATCTGAGGAAAAGCAAGTGCTGGTTCTTTTTCTCTTCCTTCTCAGCATGTTCCCAACCTACCCAACAAAAAGTTAAGATAGACTATTTCTCTGATAGTTTAGCTTGGAAAAATATACAATAGTCTTAAGATTCTTCAAATTTCTACAGGTTAAAGTCCTTGAGTTCCGGCATCACCTACAAGTAAGGATGAGTATGAGAACAGAAGCTCTTTCCTTGAGAAGTAAATGAAGGCAGGACATGAACAAACAGTGGGCCACTGAAAACAAGAGGCTTTGTGTACTCTGGACACTTTATCTTATTCTACCAGTGACTCACCATAAAGAGCAAGTTCCTGTGTCAGGTGAGAGCTCAATCTGCCCTTTGCTTAGAGAAATAATTGTCCTTTATCACCACTTTACCTCCTAGCAACTGATGAGTTAAAGCTCCGGTAATGATACATTAGGAGAGTAAAAAATATACGTTATTATATATGCTGTAGAAAAGGTACTCTGGCCACTCACAAGAATTTTAAGTCATCATGGACTGAAGAAAAAAGGCTCATGCTGCTAGTAGACACCATCTTCTTCTCTCCACTGTCCCGGATCAATCCCCAAAAGTTTCTGTTTATTGTCTGCCCTTTCCTAAGTGGTTATATGTGGAAATGGTGTTAAGGCTGTTCAGTAGATCCTAGGATGAAAGGTGCTGTTCTGTGTCACCCCACTCACAACAGATTTAACAGGCATGGGCTGTGGTTCCAAATGTACACAAGAAGGCCTCTTCTGCAATGAAGAAAACTAAAGAGCCAAGGTCGTTTTTATTATTGTTGATGAAACACCCAGGGTAAGAAGGGTGTCCTATAAAACCACTGCTGCTGATAGATGATAGGGATTCCTGGACAACATCAGTGTCATACTTGGTGAGAAGGTCTCTCTGCTTCCGGATGCCTTTGTATGTATTCTTGTGGCCAGACTGTGGCCTTCAGGGTAGAGGGAATATGTTAAAATAAGGAACATTTGTAGGTTCAAATAACGTAACCAATGTAGCTTATCACATCCAACCTAAGATGGAGAGTTGCAACTGCCTGCTTCACGGAGGGTCAGGGTGGAATGAGAAAGCTGTTGTGACTTCTCAGTCTGGCAGAGAGGAGGGTTATAAATGCTTCACACACTGAGGATTCCTCACTGATGGCAAAACTCAGTACCACAGAGAGTGGCTGTGGTGCCATTTGTAGCACCTTGAGAAAAAGAATCAGAGAAAAGGAGAAAAGGAATCAGAGAAGAGAATGGGAAGGGAAAGGCCATAGGAAAGCAACAAATCCATACACACTCCTCAAGTGCTCCCCAGGAAAGTGACAGAAGAATAGAGGCACTTTCCTCAGATAACAGTTGTATCTTATCTGGAATGACTGTCCCTCCAGGAGACTGTATTGCCACAGGACAAGGGATACAGCTTAGTCATCCATGTGGCCTGAGCAGTCAGCATGGCACCTTGAATGTGGCGACTGTTCAGAAAATGCTTGTCATTTGTTGTTGTTACGATGCAAGATTCCTCCAGAACTAGTGCCTTCTAATAGTGGTTCACGGAGTGCTCAGAACAGCTGAAAAGGACCATAGATCATTTCCAATTTCCTGATAAAAATGGCTAAGTGGAGCAACATAGCTGGCTCAGGATCACACTCTCCCCACAGATATTCTGATCTCTGAAGGGAACTAGAATATGAATTTTTAGCAAGCATCACATCAACCCAAGCTGATGGAATTCATTGCAGGTGCTCCACAGACCACAACCCAGGGACATATTACATTACATTATGTGGTCTGGCTTTAAGAACTGAGATCAAGCTGAGAGTCCCAGAGATGAATAACAGTCAGCAACATTTCCTTGTAACAATTAAGGAATTCTACTTTGTAAAAAATGTTTTTGATCAAAAATGCAATGAAATATCACTTCACAATGATTATGATGGCTGTAAGGTTGACAATAAAAAGTGTTGGCAAGGATGTGGAGAAACTGGAATCCTTATATATTGCTGGTGGGAATGTAAAATGGTGTAGTCACTTTGAAAAGCAATTTGGCAGTTCCTCAACATGTTAAAACAGAAAGCTAACAAATGACCAACAATTACACTTCTAGGTATATTCCCAAGAGAAATGAAAACATATATCTATGCGAAAACTTGTATGTGAATCTTCACAAAGTAGTGACATTTACAAACTGAGAGTAGAAAAGAAATAACCCAAATCCTTAGGGGCAGAAAGCAATTGGTGATTGCCAAAGGCTAAGGAAGAGCATAGGGAATGAGGGAGGGAATGGGGAGTGACTGCTAAGGAATGTAAGATTTCTTTGGGGTGTAAAATTGTTCTAAAATTCAGTGGCCACAGTAGTTGTACACTTCTGTCAGTAAACAAAAATATTGAAAAGTATACCTTAAGTAAATTTTATGGTATGCGAATTATGTCTCAATAAATTTGTTTAAAATATTTTTGAAATATCATGCTAATTTGTAAGCATCTACATAATTTTACTACCAGAGTCTACAAATAGAAGATTACAGAAGCAGTCATGTAACATGTCTGAGTGAAGCGGGCCAGGTGTAAGGAAAAGGGAGTGGTGTGAACTCTGGCAGACTGAGAGAGGCATGCCCATCTAAAGGAAGCAGAAGCTGTCCAGATCTAATCAATTGTCACCTGCAAGACTGTGATGCAACATTCTGAAGTCTTCCAATTTTGAAGTAAAGAGTTTGGGTTTTATATAACATCTCTTAATTTTTAAATGCTGACACTGAATTCATATTTTTTTAAAGTCATCATTGAGAGAGTCAAGAAAATATATCTACATGCTGGAGGATCCCATCGCTGCCAGCTTGTGACCTTGAATCACCCCATGCACCTTTCCTGTGCAATTAGTAAAGTAGACTGCATTCAAGTTGCTCAGAAGACTTTTTATATGTTGTTACCTCCACAATTTGGAAAATCCAACCAGTTAACAAATATCTATCACAGACCTCTTAGGTGTGAGGCACTAGCAGGTAGGCGCAGCATAAAACTAAAGCACCAGTCAAAAGCCCATTTTCATCACAAAGGAAAGTGCTGCATCCCTGAGGGAAGTGGCTCCAGCACCCTGCAATACAGTTATAAGGCTCTCTAGTCCCAGAACACTGCTGGGTCCCATTTCGTGATACTTCAAACAGGCTCTGGACTATCTGAATTCATTTACTTTTCATTGCTTCAGTGAACAGCAGGAAGAAACAGAGTTTCTCCATGTGCTTATGAGCTTCAATTTCAAATGCAGCTCATTCGTGTAGTCAGGAGGGAATAGACACTTGAATCCAGATGCTTTGTAGGCTGGAAGAGTTTTAAATCTCTGAGTTGGCTCCATAGCAAATATATATATTTTCCAATAATTCTCTTATGAAAAAATTTCCCAGGACAGGGACTTTAGAGGCAGATACATTACTGCACACATAATTGAGATAGCAAGTAAATGAAAAGGTGAAGGGGCAACTGATTTGATGGAGGGTCACACAGGTGTCCTTGAAAATGGACAAGTGCTGGGAAATCAATTCGTGTCCTCTCTCAGAGACTTGAGGAATAGATTGCTACAATCAGTTAAGGGGCTGCTTATAAGTGACACTCTTTGTGTGGATGTCTGCAAATCTATATAGCACCAGCAGTCATTGGGAATCAAGGCCAACCAGGGAAAGCTGAGCAGGGGCATGTGTTCCCTATTCTAGAGAACAACTCCCCAACTCCTCCCCAAAGCAGACATAAACTAACAGCCTAGAAGGGGTCAATGTCCTACCAGCCTTTGACTGAGACTTCAAACTTCATTAAAAAGTTTGTCATGTGTAGGAAAGAACAGAATCCAAAGTGTATACCACCACAGAAACAACAAACATGGTTCTAAAACATTCCATTAATGATTCTTAAAATTCTCTATATACAAGCCAGGCGCAATGGTGCATGCCTGTAATCCCGGCACTTAGGGAGGCTAAGACAGGAGAATCGCGAGTTCAAAGCCAGCCTCAGCAATGGCGAGGCACTAAGCAACTCAGTGAGACCCTGTCTCTACATAAAACACAAAATAGGACTGGGAATGTGGCTCAGTAGTTGAGTGCCCCTGAGTTCAATCCCCAGTACCAAAAAAAAATTCTCTATATACAGCAAGGTGCACAGGCCTTAATAGGCAAACTGAAAAGAATACACACTTTGCTGTCCTTGGCCCTTTCTCTTTTGCTTGATTGACCTAATCAGCTAGGCTGGCTTCAAGTACTTCAGGTACTTCTCCTTTCTTGACCATTCTATGGTTACCTAATAGTCTTCTCCACCTGAATGTCTTCTCTTATTACAAGCTTTACTTAAACTCAACATGTTACAAAGTAACCTTGATATTCTCCGGTGCTGCTTTTCCTTGGAATTTCTTGTTGACGGCATCATGATCTACCCAGATACTCAAGTCCCTAACTCGGGTCTCATCTGAACACCGGCCCCTGTACCCAAACTTTCATTGCAGTCTCCCCATCTGACTTCTGAAATGCATTGCAAAACTATTTCTCCTCTTCCCCTGCTGCCACCTCTTCCAGACTAGAAGGCAGCTTTCCAACTGGTCCTTTTGTTACCGTTTTTCTCTCACTCCATACTATCATCAGAATTCTCTTTCTAAAATGTAACAAAATAAAGTTACTTTCTTTCTTTAAAACCCCCATAAACCCTTCTAGTACTCACAGTATACTGTACAAGGTCCATCACAGTCTTAACCTATTTAGGCTAATTTTTTTCTATAATCCTATTAAAATGTCATAGTCTTCTTTTTTTTGGTACCAGGGATTTTACTCAGGGGCACTCAACCACTGAGCCACATCCCCAGCCCTATTTTGTGTTTTATGTAGAGACAGGGTCTCACTGAGTTGCTCAGCACCTCGCCATTGTTGAGGCTGGCTTTGAACTTGCGATTCTCCTGTCTCAGCTTCTGTAAGTGCTGGGATTGCAGGCATGTGCCCAGCTTAAAATGTCTTCTTTTACCTGAACATACTATGCTCTTTCACACCTCTTATCATTTACACATGTTGTTTTCTGTATTGATGATGCTCCTTCCAACCCTGTCAATCTAGAAAACTTGTATTTATTCTTGATGTTCCAACTCAAATATTTTTTCCTCTTCTTTGCAGAAGTATCCACTTCTTCTTCTATGCTTCTCCAAGTATTTTGTTCAGGCCAATGAAAAAGTATTAATTCACTGAAACTTCAGATATAGGGTGGCTGTCTTATTTACAGCTATATTTCCAATGACTAGTATACTCAAGCATTTAATAAATGTCTATGAACTCAGTGAATAAGCCAGGAGATTAACACATCACAAAATCAAAAATGAACTTTTCTGTATAACTTAGAAGTATAATTGCAAATCTGAAAATGAACCATTCCTTCTACAACAAACTTCATGATGGAGAATATCAGCCAGGCAAAATACTGTAATCAGTATGTACACTTTGGCTCAGACAACCAGAATTGACTTTTTATTCCTGTAAATATACAGTCTTTTAAGAAAAACAGGTAGTTTAGAGCCTGATAAATAATAATAAGCACTACATGTGTGTTTGCTGTTGTTTTTATTGTTAAGAGAGTTATGACATGGTCCACTGTCCACTTAAATAGATAAAAAGATAATGTGTCATGATGAAATTCTGCTAAGTAACTAAACTCCAATACCTAATTTTACATTAAGAAACTAAAATACTCACATATAACCAAATTTCCTAACACACATGAAAATATTCTGCCTCAAACACATGTCAAGCTAGTGGCCTCTGGCCATAGCCCACATACTAGCATCTGAGGACAGTATGCTTAAAGGCTTTTGGCAATGTCTTCTAGGTTTTTCTATAGTCTAACATCAAACTAACTTATCTGACCTTCTTGATCTACATAGCCTATCCACTGCCTACAGCTATTTTCTAGGGGCCTGAATGAGTCATAACAAGAAAATGATTAATCAACTTGGAGAGATTTGAAAGCTGGAAAAGAGCCATCCTGTGAGTAAAGCCTTGGAGCTGTGGGACTGCAGCAGTTGGAAAGTTAGGGGATTTCCATGGTTGAAAACATTTGGCCAGCTTGCTATTATCCTCTGACCTCGCAATAAGACAGAACAGACCAAGCTGGGTGATTTACCTCTGACAATATCCTATGTCTGCTGCCTTTGGCTGTTCACTCTGACTTGACAAAATCAAAGTAATTCCCCCTGAGACTTATGACTTTGGAAATAACTCAGAAAATTCCCTCTGTTTTTTCCTCCCAATGGATAACATTCTCAGTCCTTGGCTGCACTTTTATGTATAGTGAGGTTTAGAAGTAAATGTAAAGCACCTAGAACAGTACTTGGCAAACAGTCAGGTGGGCCTATTCTTTTGTTATACGGGTTGGTTCTCAACACCCAGGGTGTATAGCACCATCTTGTTTTTCCTTTTTGCTAGTTGTTACCCTGCCAGGACAACATAAAATTACTTCTCCGGCTTAAGATTTTTATTACTTGCCAGTGTTCCTTATTTCATCTATTCAAATTCTCCAATTCTCTTTACTGAGGACTTGATTTCCAAAGTCACTTTTCTAGAAAATACTACTCTAGTATTATTGAACTTTTATATCTGCAAAGTACTGTGTCTGCAGTACTATCTATATAATTTATTTGCATTTCCCTCATTTGTTGTTTGACATGTAATTTTATACTGATGAGAGGAGGGCTTCTTGCTTTTCTGATCTATTTGTCTCCACTGGTTATGCCTTTACCTTCATTTTTTTTGCCTTTTCACACTATGTACAATGCCCTCTTTCTTTTTTCATTTAAACATATGAATCACTTGGATTTTATTACCATCTCTTCCTTTCCTGGTTCTGCTTTCTTTCTATCACTGCATCTATAATACATTCCTGTGCCTACTCTCTCAATAATGTGTCAGCAGGATATGTGGATGCCTGGTTGTTGATTGGTCTCCTGTCTCTGTTTTTCTCCTTAGCATATCATCTATTTTTTCTCATAGACTTCTTAGAATCTCAATCTCATCCACTTACTTGATAAAGAAATAGGTTTAGACAAAGCTGTCTACATAATTCTCTTCCCTACCAGAAAAGATCCAGGTACTGCTCCATTCAGCAGATATTATCATACAGCTCATATATACATACAAACATATGCACATAAATATTCACTGTCAGAGTTCTTATCCATTGATTCATGGGTCACAAGGAACTTGCTAAGCAGTGACAGCTGCTGCTTTTCACTGCACTGGCATGGAGGAGGTTTTGCCTTTTGGCACACAGGTCAGTAAACACATTGGGGATTAACAGCAAAGAGATAAGAAGAGAGAAAACACAGAACTGGAGGAAGAAAAGCAGAGTGACTGAGGAAAAGAAAAATCAGGAACAGGCAAAAAGAGAAGAAAAAGGCAGCATGCAGCCTTTTCACTTGAAAAAGAAAGCATGAGGGAAAACATTTAGGAATAAGTGAATACAGATGAGAAGACATTCCAAATCAATGTGTCATCTTCATTTTAAAACCACTTTTGTTATTATAATCTACTGTCCACAATATGGCTTCTTATTACAAATCCCTCAGCCTACAGAAGCAGAAATATCCATCTTGCAATTTGTTTGAAGTCAGTCAGTCAGTGAAAGCCCTCAAGGACTCAAATCCTATCATTCTACACAACTCAAAAGTGAGCAAATAACTGAGATGTTCTTCTGACAGTTTACTGCTAATGAATGGCCCTAATTTTGGCCTTCCATATGTAATAAACATGATGATGAGGTTTTCCATTACAGTCAAAGGATTTTTAAAATTCATTCTATTCCAAACTTCAGTGACCAAAGATTCCTCTTGCTAATTATTGATCTAAATTCTGAAAGTACAGGAGAGGCAAAAGAATACTAACATCACAGCCAAGAACTCCTGAGCAAGATCAGGGTCACTTTGGCAATTGTGAAGAAGCAGAAATCCCTTATAAAGCCCCTTTCTTGACTGAAAGACTGAACTTATTCCCTCAGTATAGAACAGATTTTGCAGTGGATATTTGTTGTCTTCCAGCCTCCCTTTCCTTTGGTAGAAACAGCCTGGTTTGCATTTGGGTAACTACTGCCTAACTTCCTTAGGACCAGTGCTGGTAAAACTATCTTCCAAGATACAGGGCCTTCCCCTAGACAAGAGATAGGCTTATAGTCCAAGCCAGCTAGTCAGGCTGTCTTCTGGAATTTGAACAAGTAAGATCAGAAAATATCGGGAGTGGATTCATTCTATCAGTGGTAACCTGACAAAACTGTCTAATAGTTTCTAGTCCCAGTACTCCTAGAGCTGTTCTGCTCTGGAAACTGTTCTTTAGGATATGACCTACTTTATATCCATCCAAAAATTACATTTTATTCCTTTAAGTTAGCCAAGGTTAGCTGCTATTACCTGCAATCCAAAACCATGAACAAATACAATGCAAATTACAATGAATGAGAAAATCACCTGTCTAAGACTACTATACAATTTGGGGCTTTTTGTAACCTCTTAACTAGTTACAGGCTATGTCTTCTCCTCTGTGCCATCTTAGTTCTGGACACCCATTTGAAAAGTTTAACTGACACCGAAAAGCAGACATTGAATACAGTTACATGCTAGAAATGATATGAGTTGCTTCAACCTAGTCAAAGTTGAAATTTTAGGATGACCAGAGAGTGATAGCCTTGCCTATAATGGCACCAAAAGCTGGTCAGAATCATTCTGTTCAATTCTAGGTCATTTGTGTAGATGAGACAGTTTTTTTAAAATAATATATTATTTTTATTGTAAGATTGATGAAATGATGTTCTTCATTCATACATGTAACCTGGCACCAACACATGGATATCAGTGTTGCATTATCTGACAAAGAGGAGGAAGTAATAGGAGATTAAAATTAAAAGCACAATATTGGGGGCTGAGGTGTGGCTCAGTGGTAGAGCGCTTGCCTAGCATGCGTGAGGCACTGGGTTCGATTCTCAGCACCACATATAAATAAATAAAATAAAGGTCCATTGACAACTAAAAAAAAATATTTAAAAAAAAAAAGCACAATATTGGTACGAAACATTCATTTCTAGATGAGACAGTTTTAAGAGTTGGCAGAGTACAAAGATTTAACAGATCTATGACATAGCTCTGAGTCTGTCTCCAGTTTGAAAGTTTGCCTAAACAAAAGGGCAAACCCCAAATTGGAGCTAGGATCTTGTTCTGTCAGCTACAGTTTTCAGGACCATCCTCTTTATCTGGAGACAGGATGAATGAATGACCAACTGAGATGGGAGTGCTCTTCAGTGTAAGCCAAAGGCCTTGTGGGAATGCAGCTGAGCCTAGGCTGAAGACCAGCGCCTAGTCACTCCCAACACCCTGAAGACTGCCCTACTCTGAAACTGGCTGTGAGCAGATAACATCTACTCATAGATCTATTTGTTTCTCATCCTGCAACATATGAGACCTTAAAAATGGCAAATTCTTGTCATGATTAAGAGGAATAATCCAGAGGCATCTGCTGTAATGTCTCACTTTCACTTGTATAGAGAATTGTCAAGAAGTCTCAAAAATTATTTCATCACCTTGGTTCTTATCATATACTAAAAACACTGAATAGTGTCTTTGGGGTTTAAAAACGAGTGACGTGGGCTGGGGCTATAGCTCAGTGGTAGAGCTCTTACCTAGCACATATGAGGCACTGGGTTCAATCCTAAGCACCACATAAAAATAAATAAATAAAATAAAAATATTGTGTCCATCTACAACTAAATATATGTGTGTGTGTGTGTGTGTGTAACCTGGCACATGTATTACACACACACACACACACACACATATATAGTGGTACTGGGGATTGAACCCAGGGCCTTGTGCATACAAGGCAAGCACTCTACCAACTGAGCTGTATCACCAACCCCTAAAATATATTTTTAAAAAAATGAGTGAAATTTTGGGGCTAGGGTTGTAGCTCAGTGGCAGAGCGCTTGCCTACCACGTATGAGACACTGGGTCCGGTCCTTAGCACCACATAAAAATAAACAAATAAAATAAAGGCATGCTGTCCATCTACAACTATAAAAAAAAAAAAAGAATGAGTGAAGTGTTAGAACCTACCTGTTGGTAAGTTTAGAACTTCTATAGTATTTTTAGAGAACATTAGGTTTTCTTACTAAATCTGCTGGTTTCTAGGGTTCCAGATGAATATGAAAAAAATTGTACTTTATAATCACTGACTGTAAAATTTAGTTATAAAAGTTGAAACACAGAAGGGCCTTAGTGAATATTTGGATTAAAGTCCATCATTTTGCAAAGGATAAATTGCATGTGAGGGCCAGTCAAGAAGTAGTGACAACGTAAGTCACATTGCTGGCAGTGGTCAGGCTAAATGTAGAATACAAGTTATTTGACTTGTGACCAGAGCTTATTTCTTTGTATTAAGTGCTTTAAAATAAAACTGTTTTAGAGCTGGGGTTGTAGCTCAGTGGTAAAGCACTTACCTGGCATGGGTGAGGCTCTGGGTTCGATTCTCTGTACCACATAAAAGTAAATAAATATAATAAAGTTTAAATAAATTAATTAATTAAAAGAACTGTTTTGAACCCATACTAAATTCTCATTCATTTATCCCCCTCAACACAAATTTATAAAGCATGTCTGACATGCCAGGAGCTGTTATAAGTATGGACACAAAATGATAGAACTAAATTCCTTTAATAAAAAAATCAAAGAGAGTGATTTCGAAAAGTAACAGTTTTGTTTCAGTAAATTTTCACACTGTGGTAAAAGCAAGAAATAAACTAAGTTCAATTTTCATAACAAATGATTCAACATCATTCAAGCAGTGTATGCACTGTTTTGCCAGCAAAAGGGAACATTTTCACCAACCTAATCATACTTCCTATGAAGACCAAGAAGCCCCTCTGATCTACAGTCTCCAAAGTAGAAGTGAGATGTTGAGTCTTGCCTAGGATGGCAAGGAGGAAGCTGTGCTGAAAGAAAGTATGTGCTTTGGAGCTAAGATACATGAGTTTAAATTTAAATTCTGGCTCTGCCATCTACTACTTTGTGACTTTGGACAAGTTATTTACCTTCTCGTAGTCTCAAAATTTTCACCTATAAAATGGGGATAAAATCACTTACTGTAAAAATTAGACATAATATATGCAAAGCAGTTAGCTCATTGCTGACACAGAGTAGGTCCTTAATACATAACAACAATCATTATTATCGCCATAATAATAAAAATTAATAGCATAATAATACAATCTATAGGAAAATTCTATAGTAACAAACCATATCACTCTGTCTCCTCACTTGATAGGTGGACTCGCTCCTCTCTGATATCCATGAAGAAAAATTTTAAAATAATAACACAGGGCTGAGGGTACAGCTGAGTAGTAGAGAGCTTGCCTAGCAAGTGAAAGGCTCTGGGTTTCATCCCTAGCACTGCAGAAAACTAACTTTTTTTTTTTCAAAAATAATAATGTTACACAATGGATAGCATTAATGAATTCTAGGATGTCATCGAGTCTATACCATGGTCTTTAAGCAAGACTCATCTTAAAACAAACCCAAAGAGAATAGAATATGAATATATGTATGTATATGTTTAATCCTCAAAAATGATAATTCTACCATATTTTTCAGTACTCCACTCCAGTTTTGCTTGTTAGTAGATACTTCCTTATGTTCATACCAAATATTTCATACTATAGTTTAAGCTTCTTGTGTTGTCCTGAGGTGAGGTGAAACACCCAGTCACTATGTTCTACTTAGCGTCATTGTGTACATAGAGATTGCTATTAAATTGCCCTTTATCCTCCTTTCTTTCCATGCTGACTAATCCTAGTTTCTTTAAATTCCTTCATAGTTCTTTCCCAATCCTTTAATCACCTTTGTGGCTGAACTTTCAGCCACCTCTAGATTCAACCCCTCCCCATTAATTACAAATTGCTGAACTGGGCACAATTTCCAACTATGGTTCTGAATGTTGACTAGCAATCTGAATGTGTCATGGTTCCTGCAAAATAGCTGTCTAAATTACCATCCTATGATTATGCTTTTGCTCTGCATGCTATAGCTTATGCTGTACCTTATGTTCTACAGGCTATAGTTTGTAGAACCTCAATCTAGAAAGAAAGTTGATTTTTGCAGGTTCTTCATAGCAAATTTAAACTTGAACTGCCTACCCCCAGCTCTCACCATGTTTCTATATCCTCCAAACAATTAGGGAGAACTAATTTTAATAAGAATCCAGGTAAAACATGAGTAGGAGAGTAAATAAGCTGAACAAGAATCTTATAATTTTTATCAAATAAAAAGTTAAGTAGGTTTGGGTTTATGTAGCGTTGTTCTTCTACTAGTACAGATAATTCAGTAGTATCTAAGAAGCAAGATACTGGAACCAAGTTGCTGAAGTACAATCTACTTATCATTTATTGTTCCTGGAATGTTTTAGATTTATTTTCACAATTTTTCTAAATTTACAGTGTTTATAAAAATATTTTTATAAATTTCACAATAGTATGTCTAAGTCTTTTTTTAAAAACAAATATTTTCTCCTGTGTTTTCTGTGTGTGCTGTAGAGGCTTAAAATATTTCTTAAGGATTCTTTTGTTGTTTACATTAAAATATATCATGGTAGTATAAGAATAGCAATTTCCTTAGTCTGGATACTTCTCTATCCCTATCATGTCTATCTCTATCTCTATCTCTATCTCTATCTCTATCTTTATCTCACATATATAGAGAGAAAGACTTTTTTGTGGTCCTGGGGATGGAACCCAGGGCTTCAACATATGCCAGGCAAATGCTCTACCACTGAGCTACACCTCCAGCCTCAAGCCTAATATTAACATCAACTTAATAAATACTTAACACCTATTATGAACACACTGGATCTCAAAGAGCTGGATAAAATATAAACAGAGCACAATTTAAACCTGAAACCCTTTTCAGAGGAATGATATTAGACATTGAGGAATGAGTAGAATTTTGACAGATGCTTCAGGTAATGGAAGATTTGCCAAGCAGAAGAATGCCTGAACTATGTTTTCTATTTCTTACATGCAGAGCAGCATCATTTATGCAGTTAATAAGATACTGGCAAAGGATGAGATTGGGAAAGAATAAAACTGGATTCTGAACAGATGCTATTTTTTTAAAAAATATCTTTATTTATTTTTATGTGGTGCTGAGGATCGAACCCAGTGCCTCTTGCACGGGAGGCAAGATCTCTACCACTGAGCTACAATCTCAGCCCAACAGATGCTATTTTTACAATAATTTTTCTAACCAAAAGTTGTTCTTGAGAGTCATCCAAGTACTGTAATAGAGTCACACCATTTCCGTGCAATCTCAGGATGAAAAAGCAACTAATGAACCCAACAGGTTTTGTGCAGGATGACACTGCATAAAAGGATGTGGCTTAAAAGGTCTGGCAATAGAGAAACCAAGTCATTTGCTTTTTATAGTTTAAATAAGTTCATCCTTCACAGGTTCACATTTTTTTCCCTTTATTTCACACCAGGATTGTTCTGCCCCACTTGGCAAACATGGAACTTCTTTGTACATGTGTGTTTCTCAGTAAGAACAACAAAAAATGTGGCTAAGGTTGATTTGTAATTTTTCACTGTGGTTTTGAATCATGGATGATATCAGCAGAGCTACAGAAATTGGGTTTGTCAGTTAAGCCTCCCTCCCTGCCGGCTAAGCAGCAGAGCATGAAACATAAACCATAAAGAAACAATGGCAAGGCTCAGGGGTTATTTGTTGTTGTTCTCCAAATACATCTTAGTGACAGAATGGAAAATGGTCAACTGGGAATCCAAACTTCATCTTCATCAAAGCCAGGATAATTTCTTAGGTTAGGATTTTTTCTTTTCTTTTCTTTTCTTTTTTTTTTTTTTACTTTTTAAACATGTGTTAGCAAAAGAGAAAGAAAGTGCTTAAGAAATGTCTGAGAATGGTTTGGCAGAATGGGGTCTGTGGCTTAACTAGCCAGGAGTTATGAGTTATCGTGGCAGACTTCTCAATCCACATCCCCTTAACAATTGCACATGCCTCCAGGCTTGTGCCATACAACAATCTCCACAATAAATTAAGGGAGTTGAAGAACTGGTCAAGAGTTGGTAAATTTGGAGGGCTGTGAGAACACCATATGAATGTGTTCGCAGGCACAAATGTGTTTATGAGTGTGTGTCCTTGCAATAGAAAATGAAAAGCTATAGAAAACAAAGTCCTATTCATTAGACATTTATTAAAACCATATGTATCCCAAATCAGGCCTTGGGAGGCAGAGATAATAAGGAACGAGACAGAACTCTGTCTTGAAGGGAGTTCTGAACCAGAAGAAAAATGAATATAAAATTCAATTGGATATGGGAGAGTTGCTATGCTCCAAAATTGTGACTATATAGACAACGATTTTCCCACTAAGCAAGATAGGGGAAATGTGAAAGTGTGTCCTCTTGGAAAAACAGACTAACAGTTCACATTTGGGCATTCTGAGCCACACAACATCTAGGAGGATGTTCCTAACAGACACTTGGACACATGGGCCTGGAGCTCAGGAGAGAAGTGTGGGCTAGATGCAAAGATCTGGGACTTATAGGGGTGTGGGTGGATGCCATAGGTATAAATGAGAGATGGACAGTATGAAGAGAACCAAAGGCAGCATCTAGAATGGCTGTAAAATGACAAATAAATACCTCTAACTACTCTGGGTAGTCATTTTGTGAGGTACTTCCAGGCATCGAAAGATGAAGAAAATGTAGTTCCAGCCCTCAAGGGGATTTCTACTATGATGAGTATTTGAGTAAGATAAACATTTCTCTCTTGATATCAATAGTGACTTCCCTATAGTCACCTCACCCCAAGAATTCACTAAAGTGACATGAGAAAATATTATTCTGTGCTTTCTCAGTCCTAAGTTTTATATTTTGTTCTTAAATTTAGGATTATCAATTGTTAACTTTGTCTCTGCCATTAGAATAGTAAATGTCTTAACCAGGTGTGGTGACACCTGTGATTCCAAACAATTTGGGAGGCTGAGGCAGATTTTGCAAGTTTGAAGCCAGCCTCTGCAACTTAAGGAGACCCTGTCTTAAAATAAAAAGGACTGAGGATGTGGCTCAGTGTTTGCCTAGCATGTTCAAGGCCCTAGGTTCAATCCCCAGAACCACAAACAAACAAAAAAACAAACAAAAAGACTAAGCTCCTTGATGTCAGAGGCCACTATAGCATTTATTCTTTTTCACATTCTTAAGATCTTACATGAGAGTAATAACTATCCCTTGCCAAGTACATCTCATATGCCAGACATTACTTTTAAGTGATATTTAGAAGTTATTTTACTTAAACAACAACCCTACAAAGTTGGTATTGTTATTCCACTTCACAGATGCTACATAGATGGGGGTACAACTGTTGGCAAATAGCATAGCCAAGACACAAGTCCAAATCTATCTCATGTTCCTGGGAGTAAACCCATGCTCATAAAGTTTCCTCAGGCTATTTACTACTCAGGCAAAGGGAAGAGATAATTACCATCAGTGACAGAAGGGAAGCTTTATAATAACTGGGCATCTTCCATCAATCACCTCCATTCAATCCCATCTATTCCCTGGACCACCTAAGGAAATCAGTTATCATGCTTTGAGAAGTACCCTGCTCTAAGACAATTTAGTGAATGTCTAAGCTTTTGAGGAATGAAAACCTACTACACCCATAACAGGACTTATTATATTCATAATATCATGAACATATCTATTTAAAGACAAAATAAATAATGTTCTGTGCAGATTTGCAGTTTGGCTTGAGTCTTTTCCTCAGTTTGTAAATAATATTATATAGAGTAGTAAAATTAAGGATTGAAAGGTATTTTCTTAAATCGAACAGTACAGAATTAAAGGCTGAGATAAGAATGTAGTTCCATGGTACAGTCCTTGCCTAGCATGTGTGAAGTTCTAGATCCAATCCCCAGCACCACCAACAAACAAACAAACAAACAAATGAAAAACAAATAAAAGATTAACCCAGTTATCCCACTCCTTGGTACATATCCAAAGGAGTTAAAAGCAGCATACTTCAGTGACACAGCCACATCAATGTTTATATCAGCACAATTCACAATAGATAAGCTATAAAACCAACCTAGATACCTATCAGCAGAGAAATGGATAAAGAAATTGTGATACACACACACACAACAGAATATTACTCAGCCATAGAGAAGAATGTCTTGGGCTGGGGTTGTGGCTCAGTGGTAGAGTACTTGTCTAGTGCTTGTCTAGAGATAGTGGAATGAACGTGTAAGACCCTGGGTTTGCTTCTCAGCACCACATAAAAATAAATATATAAAATAAAGGCATAGTGTACATCTACAACTAAAATTAAAAAAAAAAAAAAGAAAATCAGAATGACTTTAGGACAGTTGCTGGTAAACGGATGAATCTTGAGACTATCATACTACGTGAGATAAGTCAGTCCCCAAAACAAAAGGTCAAATGTTCTCTTTAACATGTGGATGCTAACACACAACAAGGTATGGAGGTGGGAGAAGATAAGTTCAGTGAATTAAACAAAGGGGAATGAAGGGAAGGGAGGGGGGATAAGAATAGGAAAAATAGTAGAATGAATCTGACATAACTTTCCTATGTACATATATGAATACACCACAGTGAATCTCAGCATCATGTACATCCATAAGACTGGGATCTTAATTAGAATAAGATATATTCCATGCATGTATAAAGATATCAGGATACATTCTACTGTTACATATAACTAAAAAGAACAAATAAAAATTTTTAAAAAATTTAAAAGACAAGAAAAATTAATTTATGCCCTTAATATAATATATACTATGTAACCTCCAAAAAATGCCTGCCTCCTCTGGGGGACCTTTTCTGATACCCTCTTAAAGTGAAATAATTTTTCCCCTCTTATGTCACTCACCATATTCCATTTTGTGTTCTCTTTTCTGCATTTGTATTCTATTTCACATCAGTCCATGCACACAATATTAAAGATGTTTGTAAATCCTTGTCTAAAAAGGTGAATAAATGGCCCAATGCAAATTTTGTTTGAAAAAGAAAATACTAAATAAGATCCAAAACCTCAAAATTGACTGAGTATTCCAGAGGGAAGAATGGAGTAGATTATTTTACATTAATATAATTCTGAATTTAATAATAGGCAAGAATAAATAAAATGTGAGGTGTCCACACAACAGAATATTATTCATCCATAAAAAAGAATGAAATCCTGATTTATGCTATAATATAAATCAATCTTATCATTATGCTAAAAGGAAAAAGCCAATACAAAAGGCAATATTTTGTTTATGGCTTCATTCTTAGGAAATGTCCAGAATAATTAAATCCATAAAATAGAAAATAGAGGAAATTAGATGTGACTGCTAATGAGTATTCAATTTCTCCTTTGGGGTAATGAAAATGGTCTGTTTGATTTTATATCCTGCTACTTTGCTGAATTCATTTATTAATTCTAGAAGTTTTCTGGTGGAATTTTTTGGATCCTCTAAGTATAAAGAATCATGTCGTTGGCAAATAATGATAGTTTAACTTATTCTTTTCATATTTGTATCCCTTTAATTTCTTCTAACTGCTCTGATTAGAGTTTCAAGAACTCTGTTGAATAGAAGTGTTGAAAGAGGACATTCTTGTCTTGTCTTGTTCCCATTTTTAGAGGGAATTCTTCCAATATTTCCCCATTGAGGATGATGTTGGCTTTTCGTGAAAAACCACCCCATTCACAGTAGCCTCAAAATTGGGAATCAATTTAACAAAAGAGGTGAAAGACCTATACAATGAAAACTACAGAACACTAAAGAAAGAAACTGAACAAGACCTTAGAAGATGGAAAGATCTCCCATGCTCTTGGATAGGCAGAATCAATATCATCAAAATGGCCATACTACCCAAAGCGCTATACAGATTCAATGTGATTCCAATGAAAATCCCAACATCATTCTTTATAGAAATAGAAAGGGCAATCATGAAATTCATTTGGAAGAATAAGAGACCCAGAATAGCCAAAGCTATCCTTAACAAGAAGAGCGAAGCAGGAGGCACCACAATACCAGACCTTAAACTATATTACAAAGCTATAATAACAAAAATGGCATAGTATTGGCACCAAAATACACATGTAGATCAATGGTACAGAACAGAAGACACAGAGACAAACCAACATAAATATAGTTATCTCATACTAGACAAAAGTGCCAAAAACATACACTAGAGAAAAGCCTCTTCAACAAATGGCACTGGGAAAACTGGAAATTCATATGCAGCAAAATGAAACTAAACCCCTGTCTTCTCACCATGCACAAAACTCAACTCAAAGTAGATCAAGGACCTAGGAATTAGACCAGAGACCCTGTGCCTAATTGAGGAGAAAGTAGGCCCAAATATTCATCATGTATGATGATCTGAAATTCCATGGTGATGGATGACAGCTGTACAATCTAGTGAATACACAAAAATAAACAAACAAACAAACAAACAAAAAAACCCCACAAACCACTGAATTATGCACTTTAAGTGTATTTTACGGTATATAAATGACATCTCAAAAACTGCAATTAAAAATTGTAATTAAAAATACAATTCAAAATTCAAGCAAGGAAATGAGATTTATAAGAAAAAATACTTAGGAATCACAATATAACGTTGTTGTTTGTTTCTGGTAGTACTAGGGATTTAACCCAGGGTGCTCTATCACTGAATTACACCCCCAGACCATTTTATTTTTTTTATTTTGAGATAGGATCTTGCTAAGTTGCCAAGGTTAACCTTGAACTTGCAAGTCTCCTGCCTCAGCCTCTTGAGTGGCTGAGATTACAAGTGTACATCATCCCACCCAGCATCACCCCACACAATCTCTTTATTAATGTATTGGCCAGGCTCTATGGACAACAGCACCAACTTCTGGGACCCAGATGGTTTAAAAGAGAGCCATAGGACTGATTAGACTTGGAAAATAAGATTTATATGGAATATGAGCATGATGGGAATGATTCTATCTGAAAATCCAAGTCAAAGGTGGTGATTTAATAACAGTTTCTTGAAGTACATAAGGATTCTTAAACAGAGAATAGTAACCAGCTGTTTTTCATCTTCTCTGAAGACAGAGCAGAAATAAGTAGGTTCAAAACATAAAATATGGGATTTTGACATAAGAAAAAGTATCCTAGCCAGACGCAGTGGCGCACACCTATAATCCCAGCGGCTCGGGAGGCTAAGACAGGAGGATCGTGAATTCAAAGCCAGCCTCAGCAAGGGCGAGGCACTAAGCAACTCAGTGAAATCCTGTCTCTAAATAATATACAAAAATGGGCTGGGGATGTGGCTCAGTGTTCGAGTGCTCCTGAGTTTAATCCCCAGTACCCTCTTCCCCCTCCAAAAAAATGAAAATAAAGAAAAAATAAGTATCCTTACAGTGAGAATTTAACAGGGCAATCTTACTGGCGTTCTCCAAAACAGGGGCAGAGGACTGTCCCTGAGGACTTTTCAAGAGTATTTTCAAAGCCATATTTGTGACTTTGTCATTGTGCCATTCTAAAGGATACATTTTTCTATTTTATGATTTAGGTGACCGAGCAGAATAAACTGAAAGACATGCTATGGACTAGATAAAATCCAACCAGGTTAATGTTAGAGTCAGTTTCTGTAAAGTAATTCTAATTTCCTACTGGTTCCCTTTGCAAAGCTTCCTCATGAGAGGAAAAAAATTGTTCTCCCGCTCCAAATGAACTGAGAGCCTTTCACATATAAGATCCAGATTCTATGCCAAAAACATTCCCGTGCTGGGAGTTTCAGCTACTTAGAAGTTCCCTGTCTCTTTATTAAACGTTGTAGTATTTTATAGTTTTTCCCTAATTTGGAAAATATTTCTGATGTTAGCCTTCTACCCACTTCCCCCATCCATGAGGCTGTAGAAACACTCCTACTGCCCTATCACCAGACTTGCTACTTCACTGAACCTCCTGCTCTGCATCACTTTCCATGTCCACTTCTATTTCTGTTACATAATCTACCAAAAGTGCCAGGTGGCAATAATGTGCCTTGGTATTATACATACAATCCACTAGCAGTCTAGCACTTCCTACCTCCACACTGAAAATTCCATAAATTCCGACTTCAGGTCATATTGTAAACTATTAATCACCTAATTTTTCAACATTGTTGTATAAATAGTCTGATACAATCAAGGTGATTTTTCATAGCTCTTAACATATTTTTCATCTCCAAAGAAAGACTAATACAGTGATGTCATAAATAAACATTTGAAACTATAAATTTCTGTCACTTGATTAAATAGATATGAAAATCAATGTGAATGCCACATCAATAGCACTCACATTCAGGTAACAGCAAACTAAGCCATCACTTAGGTTAGCATGCTTTCCAAGAAGTATATATTTCCGTAGTGGCCATCCTCAGAGTATCACAAAGATCTCTGGCAGCCACATAAACTGTTATGAAATGTACTGCCAGTGATACTTAACAAACAGCAGATATCTCATCTTGCTGAAGCCAGAATTAATGTTAGATAAAAAATGAATGAGGCGATATTACAATCTTTTTCCTAAACCCTGGTATTCACTTGGCAGTGGATGGAGGTTGGGGGTGAGGGCAACATCAAATAATCTTTATGAGTCAGAACAGAACAGGTCTTAAAATTGTTCTTGGCTCCATTGCTGCTGAAACAGAAGTCAGGCTGTGACTTATAGGCTTACATTAATTTTCCTTATGCTGCTTAATTTTAGTAGCATAGTTTCCACGTACTCTAATTTCTTGTTTTCAGTGTTGTATGACATGTCTTGTAAATAGTGTGAAGTTGGTTTAACTATACAACATTAAAGTTATATCCCCATTAGGTCTATAATCTAAAGACCTGTTACAGATAAAGAACTGTTCTGACCTCTGGTAACTAGTGAGAATTATGGAGAAATCCAACAAGGCTCTTTTGCTTGAGAATAACTTTAAACAAGAAGGTCTTGCTAAATTAAACAGTTTTCCTTTCAAAATTAAGTAGACCAACACTTTATATTTCAGACCCTGAGTCCTCCATGACTTCCTGTTTTAGGAAAATAGTCTTTTACATGAATGCACAACTCTCTACTACATATTCTTCCTGTCTCATTTTTCCACAAAGACTAGGAAAGTGAGACATTGACTTTCAATTTGGCCCAGAAACACAGAGTCCCACCATGAAACAAAGCTTGTGAATACCACTCTGGACAGGGACTATGTTTCCACCCACAGCAGTCCTTGACTCTGAAGAGGTTAAGGTCCCCATTTTTAACCTGATGAAAGTGGAATCTACTTCCCTGACCGCACACCCCATCATATAGTACTGGCTAACTAAAACAGCATTTATGTTCTTGATCAAAAGATTACTATACACTTTATTTATAAAAGAGCTACAAATATCATATTAATTAACCAGAAACAGTATACCTTTACATATTAAGCTCCCTGAGATCTATACATAACTGATAACATAAGATTTGAAGCTGTGGATTTTTAGGGAGGGGAATGGAGAGTGGTCTAAAAGCAGCAGTGAGGAACAAGGAGGTCACCTAGCCCACCTCCAGACCCAATGGTAGGAGACAGTGAAGATAGCATTGCCACCACTTAAGAGGGTAGGAGGAAAAGCAGCATGCTCAGGAGAGCCAGATTTTGATAGTGTTAGAAGGTGAAAAAATGTTCCAAGAAGGGCTTGGGACCACAAGAGTCTTTGCTGAAGATGGGTTCTGAATGCCAGGGGACATAGAACTTGAGGAGGAAAAGAGAAGAACTGGAGTTTAGGGGGTAAAAGTCCCCCTGCAAGCCAGGTTTCTTGCACTGATAAAACAGTGATCAAAGGCATCGTGCGATTAGATTGAGGCAAAAAGCTGTGATTAGGCTGAGAGTGTGCGGTCAGAGGAATTACTGTCCAGGCTCCTGGTGACCCCTGTTAAGGGAGGTGAGGAAATCCCAGAAAGGGGAGTCTTTTCCAGGTATTTATGTCCCTCTTGATCCCAGATGATAGAGGAGGTGATATATAAATCCATAAAACAGAGGAATATACATACCTTTTGAAATATTTTATTGTAATTCCAGATTTAATTTTATGTCAACAAATAAAAAGATGAAGAAACCACTGAAATAATATAACTTATATGGGATTCTTTAGGAAGATTTTGAAAACCTTCTTCAGGAAACCTTTTGGGGATATTTCACAGCGTTTGGGAAATGCATTTGAAACTCTAAGGTATAGTTCATTTTGGGAAAGTTATTAAAATCTCCTTGAGATCGTTCCCTTCTTTGTCACGTGGTGATAATAATACCTATGTCCTCAGGCTGCCATGAGGATTGTGAGGCAAATGCAAGCATAGCACCTACCATATAGTTCATGCCCCCAAAGCATTTAACTACCTTCCACTTGTGCTTTCCAACAAATCCATGAGACAAATGTTAGCTCCACTTTAAAATGCAGCAATGGGTTTTTAATGAGATGCAGTCAACTCATGTATGGTCCCTCTGTTATGAAGAAGCTGAGCTTGGATTTTCAACTCTGCTTGGCTGATACCAAAGGTTAGTCTGAGCACTTCCCACGAAGCCTCACTGACTCTTTTATTTGCTTTTCTGCTACAGTTAATATGAAAACTAATTTCCACCAAATCGTCTGGGAAACACACTGTCTCTGTCAATATCAAACAGAGCAAAATAGATGAATCTAGCACAAGCTCTTGTGTGAATCACCATCAGACAAGGATTGCTTGCATTAATTGGTGATGATAGTGCTGGTGGTAAGGAATAAACATTATAAAGAAAACATTAGGTACTTAAAAATCCCATAAGAGCCTGAGATTCAATTTGGTACTGAACAAGTTCCTCTATGTTATAAAGGGAAATTTTGACTCAGTTTTCATTTGTTTCTTTTCTACATATTGGGGAAAAAATAATGGAGACCAGTGAAGTAGCTGCAAGATGTAGAAGATGTGCTAAGCAATCTAAAGATAGAGGTTTGGGTCCTGCCAAGACTACTGGGCAGCCAGTAGCCTTGTACAGGTTCATTACCTTCCGGGTGACAGTAATCTAATAATTAAGAACAAGGATTTCAGAATCAGAAAATCTGTGTCTGATTCTTGTTTTTTACTTACTACTGTGTGACCCTGAGACATAGCTTCCCCATCTCAAACTGGGGGAAATAGTACTTAATTCATGGAACAAGTATAAGAATTAAATGTATATTGCAGGTAGTTAGCAGAGAGGTGGTGTTCAGAAACTTTCTGTTATAATTGTTACTACCTGTACTCTCTGACATTCATGTTGCCTATTTCTGAAATGGGGACAATTACACCTCTCTTGCTTCCTCTGCTCTACTTTCCAAACAGGATTATTTATGATTATTGTGTGTAAAACAGTACTTTATGAAATGTAAAAGACCATATAAAAATTAGGGTTATTGTGATGATAGGAGAGAATTTAATTATACTATATTAAGCATTAGAAGTAGCAGGGATGATTAGTCTTCTTGAAATGTTTTGAAAATGATAACCAAATTGTAAGCCCTAAACATCTAACTGGGGAAAACAAACTGTTCCTCAGGTTCTCAGAACTCCAAAGTCTTTTTTCCCATAACATAATTGAAACCCCTAAGGATTCACTTAAAACATAGTATAAAGGCAAAACAACAAAAACAAAGTTGAAATAAAGGGAAGGCTGGTTTCACAGATTGCCCACAAAACTGGGAAACTGTTACTACAGCACAATGCAATAAGGACACTTATATTATTGGGTCCTGGGGGAAGAACACAGCTATATTTGTTACATTTGGGTATCAGAGCCCAGAAGCTGGCCTTTTCTATTCTGAGTGCCATGTTCATAAATTTGTAGACTGTCATTCTCTTTAATTCAAAACACTGGGGAACAGTTGGAACAAAGCCACCTCCAGAACAAGGCAAGTCAGAGCACTTAGAACACCGAACATTTCTCATTGCTCAAACTAAGTCGTTCAACTACTGACTTGCTTAACTTGAAGTTTTTGTTTTTCACCAGTGTATGTCTTAACTGGTCTCAAGAGAAACTTAGGGAAAGGACTTTAGAAGTCATTTAGCAACACCATTCTGTGCCCTTCTCCACTTCCCCATGATGAAAGTAACACCATTTTGTAAAGAGCCAAACATTTCAAGGATAAGAGTGCCCCCAGTGGCTTGCTTGCCCCACTAGGGTTATGGTTGACAAGTGGCAGGAGTAGCACAATTCCTCTGCCCCAAGGTTTCAATAGAGTCCTACTAGTTTAACATTCTGATCTCTTTTGAGGCCTTCAAGAAGGATTTTTGTGGGGATAAGAATTTGGCCCCCTTCTCTCTAATTTACAGTGGAGACGTCTGCCCTGGCTTCAGAATGCACACATTCTATTCTGTACAGGACTGCCCCATGCCTCCAACGCAAGACCTGCAGGCTCCCAGATGCTCTGCCTGACTCCACAAGTGTTTAATTAGGGAAGAGAAGGAGAAGGGAGTTAAAAGTCTGGTTGTAACCTGAGATCGAGTCATCATCTCCTATATGGTTTTCCTAATCTCAATCAATCAATCAATCAATCAACCAGATACTCAGGTCTATTTCTCAATAGGAAATGAGAAATGGTTCTCTTAAACGCCAATAAAAACTACTTTCTCTCATCATATGTCTCTGTTTATATCTCAAAGTGGTCTTCATATTCCTTGGTTTTCTCTTTTTAAGGGCAACATCTTCAGTTCACCATTTCTCCTGTTAGGATATAAATCCAAGACCTCTTATCCTGATTATAACAGTCAAGGACTCTCTTAATGACAACCAGACTTAATACTCTAGGCATGTAACTATTGCCACCCCTGATTCATAACATCACATTCTAATAATTCAAGCTCAAATTTATGTTAGTTGCTCTTTTTTCTTTTTCTTAAGTAGGCACATGACAGTACTGATTCACCATCGTTTCCTATTAACTGACATCCCTACAACTTTTTCCCATTACTTGTTATCAGCTCCCTCCTTCATTTTAGGACTTGGTATCTTACCAACCTACATCTAAGACTTTACATTGACCTTTATAAAAAAAATTATTTTTTTTGGTACCAGGGATTGAACTTAACCACATCCCCAGCCCTTTTTTATATTTTATTTAGAGACAGGGTCTCGCTGAGTTGCTTTAGGACCTCGCTAAGCTGGCTTTGAATACACAATCCTCCTGCCTCAGCCTGCAGAAACCCTTGTTAAAATTTTGACTCACTGGCACTGGTAGCACAATACAGTGGTTAAGAACATGAGCTTCAGTGTTAGACAACTGGTTCCTATCCTAGCTGTGATCCTTATTGGCTGTGGGACTTGAATAAATGATTTAATAACTCTGTGTCTTATTTACCTACAGAATGGAAAATTAATAGTGTTAATATTAATAGAGATCATATGAGGATTAAATGAAGGAATCAATATAGGACATTTAGGATACTGCCCAGCATATCTAAAGTGCTCAATAGATATAACCTATGGTTATTATTAGCAAATTTATATCAACCTACACAGATCATTTAAAAATCCTGTCTCACTTATTGCATGTATTAGCCTGCTCTTCTAACTTTGAGTCAGCCATATGTTACAAAAGTACATCTTTGTGCATCCATCAAAAGATTTAAATGAGAAAACTGGTCAGAATAGTATTAGCACACAGATTCCTGAGGCTTACCACAATGACCTCCTTCCAGATGGACATCAATCTATCACTCAGCTCAAAACTACCAGCATACATTTGTTCAACTAGCTATGAATTAACTTAATTAACCTCAACAAGACAATAAGAATATCATAAACATTTCTGCCAAACTCCTCCCAGAAATAAAAATTCATGTTTTAATTTCTAAAACCGATCAGATAAACTGTAAAAGAATGAACTGATGTTAGAAATAGGAATGCTTTGCTTTTAGTGAATTTGTATTGTCTCCAAATAATATTTTTTCTCATGAGCAATCATTTAATAATTACTCAAAAATTTTGCTGAAGATCAATGTTCTGCAGGTTCAGGAATATGCCTTCTTCTTCCCTACTCCATTTTTCAAAATTAGAATATGTCCGCCATTTTTTTCAATTCTCTGGCACCATACCTGACTAATATAGTTTTCTCATAAGTGATGTGTTCACAATGGCAATTCTGTCTCTGGCAGTTCCAATGGAAACACTCTACTCCTAAATTAGGGGAATTCTAGGCCAGTCCAATTTGCTGACCACTCAACGGACACACAAGGTGGTCATTTACCTTTCTGCTGCTGCTTTTGCTTCTGCTACTGATGATGAGGATGATGTAATAGCAGCTCTATGTAAGGCTCTGGGCCAAAACTTTTACATGGATTAGCTAATTTAATCCTCAGAGCATTTTTTGAGGTTGATGTTTTGCTAACACCTTTTTACAGAGAGAATATGGATTAAGTCATATAACTCTTAAATGGCTCATCTAAGGACTCAAACCCAGGTCAGCTAGTTTCTAGGGCACAAACTTCTAGTCAAGCACTACATTATTTCCCTTTGTTACTAAATGGTAACACATGGCTATATAAACTATATAGGTGGGGTCCAGCCCCTGCAGGCATAGAAACTCCAAACTGTCAGTATCCTAGGATATCTGGAGTTAAACATGGTTGCTCTAACAAAGTTTGCAAAATAAAATCAGAAGTTCAATTTATTACTTATAACAGTAAGTATCCACCACACAGAACAGGTACTTGCATTTTCCCTTTTAGAAGGTTATACCTATAAAGGCTAACTATACACAAAAGCTGTTAGAATAAGAGGAATTTGCTACAGAACTTGAATGTTACTTTGAATTTCTAATACAAAAGGCCTCTTGCCAGTGGCATTGAAACTTTGAAGACTGCCTCTGTTCCTAACACTATGGACAGTTATTTGTCAGTGTTTATCTCTAGGTGCTTCTGGTAGTAATCAGCCTCTTTTCTGATAGATTTATGCCTTGTTTATGTTTATGCCAGTATGTGGCCTAAAGACAATCATTTTCTTTTATTGAGGGAGCAGGTTACCAGGGATTGAACTCAGGGGTACTCGACCACTGAGCTACATCCCCAGCCCTATTTTGTATTTCATTTAGAGACAGGCTGTCACTGAGTTGCTTAGCGCTTCATCATTGCTGAGGCTGGCTTTGAACTCGCAATCCTTCTGCCTCAGCCCCCCAAGCCACTGGGATTATAGGTGTGCTAAGACAATCATTTTCTTTAGATGGTTTTCCACAAATCTTCTCTGATAATATTCTCTGGTGCTTCTATGTATTATTTCCCAACCAAATTCTTGAGTAAGTCTCATATCTCCTCCATGTTCTACAATATAATCCCCTCTGACCTATAGTCTTTGACTTATTTATGACAGCAAGGAGTTTCCTACTTTTTCAATTTTTGCTTTTACCTCTTTAAGACATGTGTACCATATTCAGTTGGTAGTACAAAATAGATACTAAAACAGTAAAGGCAGTGCAAAAGTAGAATTTCTTTTCATTGTTCTATCTTCTCCACATATTGGTTTCACTGGAAAGAAAAAGTGGGGGAGGGCAATGTGAGCAGAGAGGTCCCTGTGCAGAGGGGGCTAGGCCCTTAACTACAAGCAAAAGTAGCCCTGTCCTCAAACAAAGCTGAGTCACTAGGCACTGGGTGGGGAAGGCAGAGGGGAAGAGGTCACTGTGTCCTGAACTCAGACACTTCATGATTTTAGATGTTCCTATCTAGGAAATATACCATTAGCAATGTTCTTGCTCTGACCACAGTGCATTAGTCAGAAAAACAGACGTGTCAGAGAGAAGATCAAGGAAGATAATGCAAATGTGTAAGTGTGGGAACAGCACTGACTCTAAATCAAGCCTGAGAACTTGAAAGTGAAAGAGACCAAAAATCAAGGGAAACTTTTATTGATAAAGAATAGAATGTGAAAATGAAATGAACATTTTAAATAGAGCACACTTTTCACTGCCTTTCATTTTACTTGGTGACTCAAAAAGGGAGTTTCTATAATACATACAGAATTTTGTTTGGTAAAGTAACCTACCTACTCTTTTTGGATGATCTTATCATGATCATGTGGGGAGTAACTCACTCTAAGTCACTGCGATATTGATCATAAGCACATTTCTTTGCTTTTGGAGGGAGCTGTGGAGATTTCAAAGCACTTCTCAAGTATTTTCTCTTTTCATCTTCACACAAACTCTGCGAACTAGGAATAACTGCCCACTTTGTTCCAGTGAGGGAACTGTTTTATGGTCAATGTTTTTTCATGATACCACAGTAGTGATGTCTGCTACAATAAATAGCCCACCCACCCTTCACTGGAGGCAACCAAGACACATAATCACGCACTGTATGATTGCCCTTAACTAGCCCAAGCCCTGGCCGTGTATCAGCACAGAATGCTAGTTATCATTCCTAACATCTTCAAAAACAATCCACATGCATGAGAACCATGGTTTAAGGTATTCTTACCTATTTGACCCAGGTATATTTGAATATTGCCACACAAGTACCAATCACCTTTATTTGCTTCAGGCATAGTATACAAAATCTGTGGTTCCACTGAATAGGTCCCTTGTTATCTGGTCTCAACTTTTCTAACTATGGAACTCTTCTAAAGATATTCCTAGAGTGTGTTTCACTCAGATTAATGTAGTCTGATGAAATTTCAATGCCAAATAAGGAAAAACATCATGTCTTTTATTCCCTGGAGGTATATTACAGCCTGGCAAGGAGCTTCCTTCAAAATCCATTTAAAAAGATTATCGGGAAGAAGAAAATCAAGGTAACTATGAAAAAATTATCCCTAAAAGTTCTCAGTATGATTCCTTTCTCTGATGCCTAAATGAAGCATCTTCTAACATGATAGTAGTTATAACTAGGCATGTGTATCTAAAGGGCAGTAGATCCCTGAGGTTACAGAATATTTTAAAAGCATCTTCCCAAAAGTAGATTTAAAAAGAACATTTATGTTTTCCATATCTAAATTTCCTCCTTTTTCCTTGTCCTCACTTCAGCTCTTTCAAATGTTGAAGAAAAATTAAGGGAACAAGACAATAATAAAAAAAAATTAAAATTCCCTTAGAAAAATTTATCTTCTTCAACCTCCCCCAGGAGTATCAGGAAGCAGAGAAAATATGAGGCCCTGGGAGCTAGAGATGTACCCAACATAGGCTGCAGCAGGGAACACTGGCAATGGTCACTGTGTCCTGTCACTGCCCTGCACTTAGAATTCTGTAAGTAATTACTTGCTGAGTAAAACAGAAATAGGTTCTCACATCTGCCAAAGTATTAGATACTAAAGTACTAAAGGAGAATTCTTCTCAAAAGAAAAAAAATATGCTGTTGTGAATTTGATGTGTTCAAGTCTCAATGTGAAGGATGCCATGAAATATCTTCCTGGTCTACCAGGGTTCCCAAACTAATTCATCCATAATGAAAGAGGAAAGAGCTTCTAAAAAGTTCTACAAGTTGGAGAATATCTTAATGCTTTCAACAAAACAGGACTTCACATCAAGATAAGCTATCAGTGCTCTCCATAGATTCCACTCAGTTCAGTAAAGATTTTATTTTCAGATTGCCCCAACAGTTTACTTGTGGATATGGATACTAAACTTCTGCCAAATATAGTATACTTCTTGTAGTACAGCTTATCATCATTCAGGTTTGATACCCAATATCTGCAGTATTATAATGTAGAACCTAAAGAAGTTTTGCTATTGAAAAGAGATACTATAATATGTGGTACAGCTGCAAACCTACTTGGAGGGTCAGCTGGCCTGAGATTAAGCTCTACCATTTTCCAGCTGTGAGGTTATAGGCACTTCATTTTACCTATCTGAGCCTTTGGTGTGTTCCTCTGACAGGTAGTAGGATTAATGCAGATAACCCCAAAGATCCTTTTTATCTCCTAACTCTTGCAATACTCCATGACCCTCAGGAGAAAAACAACTAATATTAAACCCTTTATTGCCTATGCACTCTATAGAAAACAGGTTGAAGCATCAACAGGTCACACAGACATGGATCCCATTAGCAAAAACTCTGCCCTTCTGTGGCTGAAAGGAATGAGAAGAATATTTTGGCTTTCAAAGTGGGCAAAGACTTGGTTTGGATTTCTCTCCAAAAAGACAGCATGTCTCAGCAGTGGAAATGATGCCAGTAGCCACAGGCTGGGTCACTGCTTTTAGTGAGGCCCAGCAGGCACAACACAAATTTCTTAATTACCATTACCATAACCTTTACCACCTTGTTTTTCTTGGGGGCACTCCTGGTCAGGTAATCTGGGTTACATCAACCTGATTTCTAAAATTTGAGGCTTTTCCCACTGTAGGTAAGATTACATGCTATTTTAAGAAACCTCTTGGGGGATGAGGAAATATGTTGTTTTCCTTTTAAATATTATACTGTATATCAATTCCAAATGCTAACCAAGACTTTAAAGAAAAACATGAGTTCCCTAAAAATAGCCTGTCTACAATGCCTCTTAGAGTTGGGTACTTTTTACACACAGCATAACTTGCTTAGCCTGCAATTAGAAATAAAATAATATTTAGTCAATATACATAAAAGGTTAAGAAAAAACTAAATGTAAATGTCCCCCAAACATTAAACAAATATTAATTAATTCAAGTTGGGTGACTCTAAAGGTATATTCTCAAAAAAGCTCAAATGAGTTTCTAAACTCAGATTTAAAAACCTTCAGTAACCAGATATCAAATCCAAAGGCCCAATCTTGGTTTCCAATTTTCTCTGACCACCCTGCTGTCTTTGACTTCTGAGATTCTTTCCAATCTTGACCACCAGACTCTGTATAGTAATGGCTCTCTTTCTACTTTCTAAACTTCATTTTATGCATCTTTTGGGAAAGGCTATTCTTATTTTTATCTCCTTCTTCTAACAGAACTTCTTAATGTGCCTCAAAATTTAGTGGGCATGCTATTTTCTTTTCTATCAGTCTCTTTCTCTTACAGTCTTGTCTTGGATTTGGCATATACCAGTTGTATTTACCCCTAACTTTGTGTGGCTGACTCCTAAACTTAATCACCAAAGCTGACCATCTCATGTAAGTTTCAATGTTCTATGTCCTTCCACTGCATGCTGAATATCTTCTGCCTTATTACTTTAAATTTGGAAGCCATACCTAAGTGAATTTTGTGGGTAAGAAATCTGGGGAGGGTTGGGGTTGTGGTTCAGTGGTAGAGCACTTGCCTAGTACTCATGAGGCACTGGGTTCAATCTCCAGCACAACATAAAAAAAAAAAAAAACCTAAATAAACAAAATAAAGGTATTGTGTCTATCTACAACTAAAAATATATTTAAAAAAAAAAGAAATCTGGGGAAATGGAAGGCAATTGGAGGAATCAGTGTGAATTCATGGTCTCTAAAACGTGTGTGTGTGTATGTGTGTATTTCCTAGTTCTGTTCATTGAATAGTCCAAGAAGCAAAGATACTTTGATAGTACTGAATACAACTATGCCCAGAATGTGTTCTCTATTACCATTTCTACTAAAAAACGAGCTAGGGTTTCTTAGAAAAATGGGTGATTTGAGAGCTGAGACAGGATAATTCTAAGATGTACCTAGAATGATTTATTATGCCAAAAAGTAAGGAAATGCTAAAAACAAACAAACAAAAAAAACCAGTGGAGATATGACACAAGACCATACCAGATAATTCTGGGAAAATTTGAGCACCAAAATAATTCAATATAGTAGGAACCACTGAGAAGAATAAGAATCCATGAGTACAAACTGGTAAGAGATAGATGGGTAGAAGGATATATAGATGTACAGATGAAGAGAAAAGAGGGCACTCTTACTTTTAGGAAAATATCTAGTACTGACTGGCAAATGTGGAAGGAATGTTGGAGTTAGAAAAACATGATTTTATGGACATTGTACAAAGCCTGATTATCTAATAATTATCAATAGATACTAAATCTAGGGGTGAAAATGAGAAGCAAGATATTTGCTTCCCATTGACTATTTTGTGCTTGCAAGGGAAAAGAGTAATTACACAGAGGAAAAATCAGACAATTACTTTACCTGGTAATTAAAATGTGTATCACTTAAGAATGGCAGCAGGACATTATATGCCTCCAGAAGTGATAACTTGAAGATAAAACATCATCTGGTCAACAGGGCAGAACCTTAATATGATCTTAAGGAAATATCAAATACATTTTTGAAAAGTGTGTGTGGGCGGGGGGATTATTATGAATAATCCTGAATTCTTCAAAAAAAAGCCAAAATCATAAAAGATAAAGGCTATGTAAGTGGTGATGCATGCTTGAAATCCAAGCTACTTGGGAGGCTGACGCAGGAAGATCACAAGTTCAAGGTCAGCCTGGGCACTTTAGTGAGACTCTGTCTCAAAATAAAATAAAAAGGGTTGGGGATGTAGTTTAGTGGGAAAGCACTTGCTAGCATGCATGAGGCCCTGGGTTCAATCCTCAGTGCTGTAAAAACAAAACAAACACCAAAAATTTTGGAAAAACTCCAGATGAAAGACAAAAGGGACATGAAAACTATATATACCAACTAATTGCAATATCTAATCTTAGACTAGATCCTGTGCTAGAAGAAAGAGATGCTAGGACACTCTTACATTACTGGGCCATTTGATAAAACTAGAACTAGAATACAAATGATAGATTAATCTGTAATCAAATTTATTGAAGTTGATCATTCTATTATAATTACATAAGAGAACATCCCCTTTCTTGAAAACACACACTTAAGTGTTTGAGGGTAAAAAAAATAAGATGAATATAATTTACCCTCAAATGGCTCAAAAATATTATGCATATATAGGCATGTACAGAGAGATGATGATAGAATAAATTAAAAAGCAAATGTGGTAAAATACTAGCAATAAATGAATACAGGTAAAGCCACGAGTGTTCCGTGTGATATTTTCACTTTTGCAACTTTTCTATCTTTCTAAATAAAAGTAAAAAACAAAAGCATACGAAAAATCCACCAAATACATCGAACACAAAAACTTAGAATGAGTCATTTTCCCCCAGTCCCCAAGCAAGCTGTCTTTATCTTTTATTGGCTTTATTTTCCCAAACACGTTGAAATAGCATATTTGTCCTCACAATTCCTCTGTCTTGTTCTCTCTCTCTCTTTATATAGCAACTGCGTATCCTTCCTAATTTTTCCTTGCCACAAATATATCTTATAAAATGGAAATCACACTATATATTGTTTTATAACCTTTTTTCACTCCTCTCTATACCATGAGTATTTCCTCATTTGAGTAAATATTTTATACAACATGATTATTAATAGCTATAGAGTATTACTTTATTTACTTGTAATCTAACTTAGTCAATCCTCTGGCTTTTCTTTTTTCATACTTATGAGTAGCATAAATAAAAATATTTGTGTGTGTGTATATATATATATATATACATATATATTTGTGCTCATCTCCTAATGATTTCCTTAGAACTAATGGTTCTGGGGCTGGGGTTGTGGCTCAGTGGAAGAGCACTTGCCTCGCATGCATGAGTCACTGGGTTCGATCCTCAGCACCACATAAAAAATAAATAAATAAAATAAAGATATTACGTCCATCTACAACTAAAAAAATTTTTTAAAAAATTAAAAAAAAAAAGAACTAATCATTCTGTGCGTGGTTTTTTTTCTTTTTTTCATTGAACTGAATCACATCTGTTTTAGTTAGCTATTTCACCGCCGTGACTAAAGGACCCAACTAGCACAACTGCAGAGGAGGAAAAGTTTACTGGAGGGTTCATGGTTTCAGAGGTCTCAATCCATAGACAGCAGGCTCCACTCCTCAGAGCTCAAGGTGAGGCAGAACATCGTGGCAGAAGAGTATAGGGCAGAGGGAAGCAGCTTACATGGTGATCAGAAAGCAGAGAGAGACTCGACTTGCCAGACACAAATATATACCCCAAAGCAATTCCCCAATTCCCACCTCCTCTAGCCACATCCTACCACTTCAGTTACCACTCACTTATTCCCAATCAGAGGATTAATTTGCTGATTGGGTTAATACTATTACAAACCAATCATTTCTCCTCTGAACCTTCTTGCATTGTCTCACATGTGAGCTTTTAGGGATACCTCACATCCAAACCATAACAACATCTTTCACTACTTGGTGTACACAAAGCATGTGGTTCTTCACTTCCATGCTTCCAGACCCTTTCTCACTGTGCCTTCATGCTTCCTCTCTGTTGATCCAAATCAGAAGAAGACAATGTATCTTAAATGTCCTTCTATCAGAGGTTCTTAAAATTGCTCTTTGAATGACTAACACCTTATGTACCCTTCCAGGCCTCACAAGTCTCCCCTCTTCCCTAGACCCTAACCTATGACCCCTACAGGCCATAGTCATCACTCCTTGTTTATCATCAATAGAAAGAAGATTGCAATCTTTTTCCTTATGGACAAGCAGGTGACAAGTACCTGTGTATCCACTTGGGAGGCAGGTGACTTATTTGTCTGACTCAGACTCTCTGAGTAAGTTCTAAAGCCTACGCCCTAAAATGAACCATGGGAAAAGTAGTCTCTGGGAAATGTCTTGTGGTACTAGACCTGTCTCTGTGAGGCCCTATTGTATGATGGAAACACAAGTTGACTGGCTCAACCTAATGTTAAAACCAAACAGTGTTGAAACTAATTATGTGATGAGTCCTTCAGATTAATGAATTCTCTTTCTAGAAATATGACTAAGACACAAGAACTGACCTTGTCATTGCTTTTAGGTAGATAACTTTACCTAGAACTATGCTAAAAATGTAACTGAGAATGGGCTTTATAGAACTTGCTTTAATAAATACCTGCAAATAATCTGTATTTATGAGACTAAAAATTATATGTGAATACAAACTTTTAAGGTACATAAAAATGCTGGAGAAAAGATTTTTCTCCTAAATAGTTTCAATATGAAACTTTTTAGTATGATTGAGTTAAAAAAAAAAAGAGAGAGATCCATGAAGAATTAGAAGAGCAATAAAAGTCCACTAACTTAAGCAAAGCACAGAACTACGCTGGGAATGAAATCTTAATACAATCATTAGTGTCTGGGAGACCTAGTTGTTGCCTTTATACATTTATAGAGAAAATCATTGTTTTATTTTACTCAGTTCCTTCAAGGAAAATGTTATACATAAAATTACTAAGTCACAGACAAGCCATCATTGATGCTACCTTTGAGTCTCATGAAAGGAAGGGTCTCTGAGGATATTGGGTTAGATGAGAACACACTTGCAAAATTTTATTCCCCAGCATTTCTTGGTCTATATGACACTGTTCCATAGTAAAATTGCGTGCATATTTTTTACATTTTAAAGCAAACTTTAATGTATAACACTTTAAATAAAAGCAATGACAGCATTGGTCACTGGCTTCTCCAACATGGACAAGTTTCATCTTCTCCAAGAAGGTTAGAAGGAAGTGGTTAATATTGTTGTAGTAATCCCCAAATCAAAGCCACCATTTGACAGTCTGTGTTCTCAGGCTCCTCCATGCCGGACGCTGAGATTGGTTTCATGGACAAGGAAGGTACCACAAAAGAAATGATTAAAAACAACTAGAAGATGATTACTCCTTTGTGACTCTTGCCTGAGAGACTGAAATCTGAGCAGAATTCATCTCAGTTTCTCTAATGAATTCCTCTGCTGCTGTCATGCGGTTAATTCTCCACATTTTCTACTACCCTGATTATTAAAAAAAAAAGGAAAAGGAGCCAGCCAATATAAACATCAAAGAGTACTCCCACTTCTGTGGCCTTCAGATATTTTCCAGAGCTGGATTATGAGGACAAAAGAGATGGGGGAGGTGGGGCTGAGGAGGCTGCTCTCTGTTTCCTCTGGGAGACAATGCTACAGTGCAAGTAGATGGCAAGCAGCTATTATATAGCAGAGGTTCCTCCAGGAGGCTAGAAGATGTTCCCTTGGCTTAGCCAAGACAGACCCCAGCTGTTACTGAATGGTGGTATATGGAGGAGGAGGAGGGCAGGGCCCTCTAAAGGGAGTCTCAGTGCAGACATCCTCTACCAGGCCTCAGATGGAGGCAATGAAGAGGGTGAGGGAAGGGGTTAGAGGAAAGCAATTTGAGAAACTTAAAACCAGCACAACTTTTCATTTCCTGAACTTAAAGCAAATAACTGTTTGTGGTATTCACTGGAGTTTGAGTTTTTTCTTCTGCCAAGTTTGCAGACCCCACAAAAGACTGACTAGAAGATTGGTCTGAAGTTAATAACATGAGACTGAATGGGAATAAATGTAAAAATCTATTAGATGGATACAAAAAAAAAAAAAACTCTTACATTCTAGGTTTGGGATAGGCGATTGATCAGGCTGAAGAAGTTCATGTGAAAAAGATGTAGAAATTGTAGTTGACTATGAACATTGTATCAGCCAACCCTGTCACATGGCTGCTAAAAATTCCACGGCAATTTAAGGCCAGATTAGCAAAAGTATACTGTTCAGAGTAAGGAAAAATTCGGTCTCCCTTTTTTCCACACCAGTCTGGACATTAAGTTAGAGTACTGTCTTCATGCTGGGTGCCAAGGTTTAAAGAATATACAGAAAAACTGAAGGAATCCAAATAGTCATAGGAAAAGAAAGGGTGTGGAAATATTGTTTCAACTGGGAAAAAACAATTTATGGGTTAGGTTAACAATCTATAAACAGCTGGAGAGTTCCATGGGGGAGAGAGCAGAGACTCCAAAGGCAGACAAAGGGGCAGGAGAAAAGCACAATATAACAAAATATTCCTAATAATTCAAACTGTCCCAAAATGAAATAGGCTATTTTATGTAATAGTTACTTCTCCAGCATGCGGAGGGTTCAAAATCTAATGAATATCTGTCAGGGATACTATAACTGAGTATTCTAGCATTAAGTGGAAGCCTGGTTTCAATACTTGTTTGATTATTTTTCAAATGCTAAGATTCTGAGCCTGAGAATTATATAATAATAGGAATAACATTAAAAAAATAAAAAGTACTTATCTTTGGCTTGAATATCCCTACATATCAGTGTGAAATTTACTCACAGTCATTCAATAATACTACTGCAGTTCCTTCAGTTTATATTTTGAGTTAATAAGGAAAATCTCTTTCTAGTTAAAGTCCTAAAGAAATCACTGTTAATAAGAATTCTAGCATTCTAATATCCTTATATGTTTATTAACTTATTCTGTCTTTTAGATACCTTGTCTTCAGACACCACATGCCAGAAAAGCAAAACTTTCTCAGAGTAGGACTGATGTCTTATTCCCCTGTGTACCCCTAGAGGCAAACATAATATTTGATACAAAGTAGGTGCCAAAAGCATTTGCTACCTGTGCTGGGACTGTGCCAGATGCTGGGGGTATAGAAATAAACAAAATGGTCTTAATTATCATGGAACCTATAATCTAGTGAAAGCCACAACATTCAATTAAAAAGTAATACTAAGAAACACATAATCATAAAATTATAAAAAATAAGATGAATAAAAAGAAGAGAAATGGGAATTATAAGAGGAAATTTAATTTTTTTAAGGGAGTGATCTTTACACAGAGACCTGAAGGGTAACAGGAGCAGGCCAAATAAGATTAGAAGGAGGAAGACTATCCCATGGGAGAGGAAGAAACCTGTATGAAGGTGTTGAGAAGTGGGAGTGAAGGTAAGGTAGAGGTAGGAGCATGCAGGACCTTATAGGCCACACTATTATTTCTAGGTTGAACCCCAAGAGTGTAATTGGAAGCCAATGAAAGATTTGAAGCAGGAAAAATGATGTAAAAGTATCAGGTGGGTGACTGTGTTGAAAAGGATTGAAACAGCATGTTTCAAACCATTAGTAGGTCATGAAATAAATTTAGTTGATCATTTCTGAATGAAAAACAGAACAGGGCTGGGGTTGTGGCTCAGTGGTAGAGCACTTGCCTAGTATGTGTGAGGAACTGGGTTCGATTCTCAGCACCACATATAAATGAATAAAATAAAGGTCCATTGAAATCTAAAAAATATTTAAAAAAAAGAAAACAGAAAAACAGAATAATGAACAGAATTTTTAAAAATATCAAAATTGGCCACAGAGAGTAAAGGTATGTATTATTCTGTGAATCTTTTGTTTCCAACTTACTTATAGACACATAGTAACACATGTATGTATGTGCACTGGGGATATCATGAATGTATTTTTTAATGTGGATCAGGGCCAAAAATGTTTGAAAGACACTAATTAAAAGGAAGCAAGAGTAAAACTGAGAGACTAGTTAGGAGGTGACTAGTCAAGGTGGTAAATATGTTGAGAAGTAGATTTCAACACTTATCCTGGAGACAGATATTTGAGAGGATTTAGCGGCTGCTTGTATTTGGAACCAAATGAAAGGGAGATGTCAAGGATGACTCAGGTTTCTAGCACTCATTAACTTGAAAAATGAATGACTGGATGAGTGAACAAATGAGGACAACATGGTAAATTTAGCTAAAATTGTACTTTGCTTCAAATTTAAATGTAGAAACACACAGAGGTGTGTATGTGTGTGTTTAACTATTTAAAATAGTAGGAACTTAATTTTTTTCCCCTCGGTTTCTGCTCACAGCATTTTAGAGACAGGACTTCAACTTTATATTCCCAGGTCCTTCCACAGGGCCTGGCAGTAGTCATATGCTGAATGAATTGATAAGTAGAGTAAAATAAAAATTAAAAAGTAGTCAGTCCTATGGGAAAAAGAAATGCTCTATATTTCTTAAAGTTAAGGAAGAGAAAATCATCTTGGGAGATTTTTCTTTTAGGTTGCTACTCAATGATCAAAAGTCACATTTTATAAAACTAAAGAAAGAATATCTTTAACATTATAATCATAATACAAAAGCACTTTTACTGCGGAATATTAATAAATATTCAAAAAATCCTCTTCTACCACACTGCCATATCTCATTCTCTCTCCATTTACAGATTTGTAAGAGAATCAAAGTTCTAAATTCACAATTGTAAACATTACTGAGATTATTCTTGTGTACTTGGAAGAGGGTAAGTATAATCCTCAGTTTAAAAGAAAATAAATGAGCTGGGCGCAGTGGCACACGCCTATAATCCCAGTGGCTTGAGAGGCTGAGGCATGAGTATCACAAGTTCAAAGCCAGCCTCAGCAAAATTGAGGTGCTAAGCAATTCGGTGAGACTCTGTCTCTAAATAAAATACAAAATAGGGCTGGGAATGGTGGCTCAATGGTCAAGGGCCCCTGAGTTCAATCCCCAGTGCCAAAAAAGAAAAGGAAAGAAAAGAAAAGGAAAGGAAAGAAAGAAACCTGATGTCACCCAGAAGCAGAGTCTACAGTAATCCATCCTTGCCTTGTAATTTGCAGTTAGCCCTGTGGTTCTTTGTGTACGTCCTAACACCATTCTTTTGCTGATCCTAATACATAGGAGTTGTCCACTCAATTTTTAGTCTCTCAAGATCAGCCACCATGTCTTCTTCTATTACTCTACTGTCCCTAATGCTTAGCTGCCTTGAACACAGGACAGTGAGTATTTCTTGACTGGATTAGCTGTAAGATTAAAACAGTGTTTACCTATGTTAGAAGTTGTTAAACTACACTTTTCTCCCTTCATCAAGCTGTGTCAGTCTTGAATGCAGGTTTTATCTCCAGCAGCCTTGTCTTTCATTACAAAATAGCAACTGCCTCTTTCCAAAATGAAAAATATTTTCCATTGTAAGTTATACTTGCAGCTGGGATGTTGAAATGTTCCTCAAGCAAAGATTTTTATCTGTGCTGCAAAGGGGGAAAGTGTAACTCATAAGCTTAATTCTTTAAACAAACCCAATAACTCTGTTCCTTTGGACTCAGACAGCCCTCTTAGTTTGTTTGTTTGTTTTAATGTCCCATGCTATTTCCCCCTGAGTGCCCGCTGGTGAGCCATCCAGTAAGTGTGAGCGCAGTGGGATTATTGTTGGCATGAGTGTGATCCCTATTATTTCTAATGGCTAGCATGCCATCTAACACAAAAAGAGCATTGAAAAGGTGGATACTGTGGAGAGGAAGCCAGAGGTTAAGATGTTTAAAGGAGGCCTAAACAAATATGTTGACTCAGAAAAGCTCATTCCCCAGCACTCTTGCTTCATCCTGGCTTGGCCAAACAGAGTGGAGGCAGAGGGTAGCTGTATCACCTTTTATTTTGGCTGATTATCCATATTACTTTTTAGATATCTTAGAAAAATAAAAAGTATTATGTGGTACATGTATCTCTGAAAACTTGAGGCAATCCTTTTGAAAACAATACTGATGACTTTCAAGAGAATTCTGAATTTGAGCATTTTACTTTCAGTCCCTCGGCCCTTTCTCATAGCAGTTACATCTCAACACCAATGCTTCCATTTACCTGTGAGAAAACAAAGAAGTATGTAACTTTGTGTTAAACCTGGATGCTGCTTGAAGATATGGTCCGAGTCTACAATATGATAGCCCTTGTTGATGGGGAGATGGTGGTGGTGGGGAATGAACAAAATCAATTAAAACACAAGGTAGAGTGAACTAAGTGCTTCAGTAACAAGTCAAAAAGAGTGGTACAAGGAGTAGGATTTAAGTTCAAGTAGAATGCAAGGGGAGGTTTAATGATGGACATAACCACTTAAGTGTGGTGTTGAAGAATGTCATATATTATAGGAGATGAGGGTAGAACCTCATCTGAAGTAATAGCATTATCCAAGCCATAAAGGTGGGTACATGCATGTTCAGGGAACCACGTGGAACCTGTATAGCTAGGGCAGACAGTTCACATGGGAATCACTGAGTGAAGAGCAAAAAAGTTAAAAGTTAAAAGGAATGAAAAACACAAAGATATTATCACTAAAATGTAAATACGAATTCAAAGTGTGGAAACATTTTGAGTGCCTCAAAGAGAAGGACAGTGTTACAAATCCAATTTATGATAAAGCCAACAAATCAATAAATCTAAAAACATAACCAACCACTAAATCATTTGACTTAAATGATCCATTCAAAAAAATAATCCATTCCAATATTCATTTATAAAATGATCTTATCCAAACTTCTGGATACACCTCTCTTTGAACAAAGGTAACTAAGATGAATTCTCATCAAATAAAGTAAATATAAATTTAAAAAAAAAAAAGATGAGAAAAGGGGAGAGAAAAAGATTGTTTCAGGGTGAAAACCAGTAAAAAGACCTGCTGAAAGGACTCTAGTCTGTTTCCCTTAACCTCAGTGGAAACATATGGTTACAAATAGAAAACTTGAATTCTGAATAGAAAAGTCTGTTTTAGAGCCAATATATAACTTTGGGGCGGGGGATACTGGAGATTGAACTCAGGGGCATTCGACAACTGGGCCACATCCTCAGCCTATTTTGTATTTTATTTAGAAACAGGGTCTCACTGAGTTGCTTAGAGCCTTGCTTTTGCTGAGGATGGCTTTGAACTCATGATCCTCCTGCCTTGTCCTCCCAAGCTGCTGAGATTATAGGCATGCGCCACCATGCCTAGCAATATATAACTTTTGGTAGCTGACATTTAAGATTTAATAACATTTGGGGACCATTAAAAAGAATTGTCTGGAGAGAATGGGTTTAGTATTTCTATCATCATTAGCTGAAACATAAAGATTACAGTTTGATAATTAAAATTTGGAATAGAAAAATCTGTTCTAAGAGAAGTCAGTATATACTAGTCAGTAATTTTTTCAAGTGAACATGAAGTACTCTTCTCTTCACATCGAAAGAGGAAAGAGTATCCAAAAAGAAGACCTCATGAAAGGCTCCTTTCAGAGAGTGGCTCTTGCTGTGTCCTCCTGATTAAGGGCTCATAAATAAAAGGACACAACAGCTGCAACTTATGATTAACCATGGTATAGTATTTCAAACAGTGAATAACATTATAGTTACTGGAACCAACAAAACTCCTTATTTTGGTTCAACACATGACCTTGGCTGTGTCTGGCCTGTAGGTGACTTGAATTGAAGAGAAATGCCTGGGTTGAAATTTAACTGGGTGTCTGAAAAACTATGTCACATGGCTGGAAGTCAGTAATGTTGCAATTTCAGGAAACTCTACTCCTCTCAATGTGATTGGATGGTGCAAGGTGAATCTGGGAAGAGCAGTGAAAAGTAAAGCTAACTGGTCCGTCTCAGACAGCCCTTGAGTAATGCCCAAACATTTGTGACCAGTCTAAGTAAACCACTCAGGTTATTCTTACACAATCAAGGTAATTTTACTGCCTGCCATGGGCAAGGGCCCTTTAGATTATAGGGTAAACAATTCTTGAGTGATTAATGATATATACTCTTTCTCTGCCCTCTATTAAGGGCAGAACTCTTCTTAAGGACAACATAAAAAAGCATCATTCCTTGATTTACAGGCTAAGATCAAAGCAATCTGAGTTTTCTCTCAGTAGGAGAACTTATTTTTAAGTAAGACCTGGGCCTCAAAAGAGAGACCACAGAAGACAGGAGGAAAGAGTCTTCTATTATCCCTTTCCTTGGAGAGTGTGCTCTGAGAAGCTGCCAGTATTCTGGGATTAGATGGGTTCAGGATCTAATTCTAAGACTTACTTCCTCATGTCCACAAGAGATGAAAACTAAAGAAAGTGCCTGACTTTGTTCATTTCAATTGGTAAGTAATCATACCACTCAGTACTTAGCATCTTCCCATAGGCCCTCGAGTTACCTTTCATTAGGTTGTTCTATGAAAATGAATTGATCGGGGCTGGGATTGTAGCTCAGCGGTAGAGCGCTTGCCTCGCATGCATGAGGCCCTGGGTTCGATCCTCAGCACCACATATAAAGCAATAAAATAAAGACATTGTGTACATCAACAACTAAAAAAAAAATTAAAAAAAAAAAGAAAATGAATTGATCATGGGCTGGGATTGTGGCTCAGTGGTAGAGAGCTTGCCTAGCATGTGTGAGGCATTGGGTTTGATCCCTGGCACTACATAAAAATAAAATAAAATAAAATAAAGTTACTGTGTTCATCTACAACTAAAAAAAACATATTTTAAAAAAATGAACTGGTCACCTAATGGCTTCAAATGCTATTACACAGAAGCTCAAGTTCCAATAAAGCAGATCTACAGCCTCTTTAAAACATGATCCAAGCACATATGCTTATTTTTCGTCTGTTTGCTGCTAGTTCACATGTCGCTAGTTCACATGTTGACATTACAATAGAGGGTGGGTTTCCAAGGATGAATACACCATTTAAGACAACAATTACATTTTACTCACAAATCTGCCAACAAGACACTCAATTCTTAGAATGAACAGTAACACTCATTTATCTAATACAAATACTTTCTTTTGTATTTACAATATCCTTTTAGACAAGGATATTGTTTTAAAAGGCCCACAGTAATATGGCATTAACTAACAGTATTTAGACAATTAATATTGCGAATTAATGAGGTACATATTTCCCAAGAAAGATGAGCTTACTTGAATCTTCCATTTTATAATTTCTAATGAAATGTAGACCATTAACCACATGAAGAACTTAAATTTCACTAGCTATTATTAAAATCAGTGGAATAAAGTGTCAGTTTCTAAAAGAGATTATGAATTAGGATCTTGAACAGAACTGAGCACTGAGTAGATACTAAATGGACACTTATTAAAAGTGAGTCAATTAAGCCAGGTGCAGTGGTGCACTCCCGTAATCCCAGCACTTTCGGAGGCTGAGACAGGAGAATTGCAAGTTCAACACCAGCCTCAGCAATGGCAAGGCACTACACAACTCAGTGAGACCCTATCTCTAAAAAAAACACAAAATAGGGCTGGGGATGTGGCTCATTGGTCGAGTATCCCTGAGTTCAATCCCTAATACCAAAAAAGAAAAAAAAAGTGAGTCAATTAACCACAAAGAGTAATTTTTTAAAAATAGTCAAGACAAAATTTTTAAAAATTTTTTTTTAGTTGTAGATGGATACAAATATCTTTATTTTATTTATTTATTTATATGTGGTGCTGAGGATTGAACCCAGTGCCTCTCGCATGCAAGGCAAGCGCTCTACCACTGAGCTACAATCCCAGCCCCAAGACAAAATTTTTACCTGATCTTTTCATCTTAAAATCCCCAGAATGTCTGGGATATAACGGATATCGATAATGATAGATTATTTGAATAAATGAACTGATGGATTAATTCATTAATAAAAGAAGGTAAGTTTTAAAAAAGATTAGGAAAGCTAAGAAGGGATAAGACTATCTTGGTCACCGAATATAGTAGAAAAAATTTATTTCAGTTTACTGCCATATCTCCTTGTTTCCATATATCCTTCTCAAAGAAGCGTTTAAAATCTGATTTAATGCAAAGTTACAAGAGCTCAACCTGGATTTTCTACTACAGAAAAAGTAACTAGGCCAGGCTTTTAAATACGGAAATGTGCTTATTTCCTCTGAGGGCCTAACCTGAGTTAAAGGGATTGATTTCAGGATCATCTTTCAAGGAAGACTACTAAACTCTCTAGTTGAAGAAAATTATCCTGGGCATTTTTCTCTTTTCCAGCTTTAAAAATGAATAAATACTATTTAGATTAATATATCAGCAACTCTTAGTGGGTGAAGTAATTTTGAAATGAAACATCATTCCATTTCTCAAGCAATCTAAATCTAGATCTAAGAATTTAGGGCTGGGGTTTTGGCTCAGGGCTGGGGTTGTGGCTCAGTGGTAGAGAGTCACTGAGTTTGATTCTTGGTGCTATATAAATAAAAAAATAAAGTCCATGGACAACTAAAAAAAAAGGAAAAAAAGAATTTAAGGGAGCAAATAGTTACTCTCTTCTCTCTTCTCTAAGGAATAAGCATTAAGGGAAAGGTAGTTTGATCCTAACCAAATCTCTTTGCTGCTTAATATTGTAAGTCTTGAAATTCATAGTTTCTAATAAAACTTTATCAAACACGTAGAAAAATTGATGACATTTGTTTTTATTCATTGACCCAGAATTGTAACTGAAGAAATCAACAGTATTTTAGGTTATGTCTCTTAACTTTTGAGGCTGGTGACCCAAAAGAATTATCCTATTATTCCCTTTCATAAAGAAATCTACATTGGATGGACTGAGGAAATTATCTTATATCCATTTAAAGACTTATTAGTATCTCTGGGGATATAAAAATGAATAAAATATTGTTCCTATCCTCCAAAGGCTCAGTCTAGAGAATTCTGACATGACAATGAATCAACTGTATACTTTATTGCATGTACATTACACCACAATAATAATAAATTAGGGCTGGGATTAGCTCTATGGTAGAGTGTTGCTTAGTATGCTTGATACCCCTGGGTTCAATTTCCAGCACCACTAATACAACAAATTAAAAAACAAATCAATGAAATGAAAGATTAAGACAAATAAGGTAAGTTATACCATAGCATCAGAACCATTATAATAGAAGCAGAGAACAAGGGAAAAGAGTACTGCCTGAGGAGTCCAAAGAACCATGAATAGAGCTGGGCGTGGTGGTGCACAAGCCTGTAATCATAGCACTTGGGGAGGCTGAGATAGGAGAATCGCGAGTTCAAAGCCAGACAGCAAAGGCGAGGCACTAAGCAACTCAGTGAGACCCTGTCTCTACATACAACACAAAATAGGGCTGGGGATGTGGCTCAGTAGTCGAGTGCCCCTGAGTTCAATCCCCGGTACCAAAAACAAAAAACAAAGAAACCATAAATACAGCCTGGCACGGTGGCGCATGCCTGTAATCCTAGCACTCTGAAAGGCTGAGACAGGAGAATCATGAGTTCAAAGCCAGCCTCAGCAATGAGGAGGCACTAAGCAACTCAGTGAGACCCTTTCTTTAAATCAAACACCAAACAGGGCTAGGGATGTGGCTCAGTGGTTGAGTACCTGAGTTCCATCCCTAGTACCAAACAAAAAACCAAATAAAAAACCCATAAATATATAAGCTTCATCAGGACAAACGTAGCACAAAGCATCCCAGCAGAGGGAAAGCCAGTGTGAAGCACAAAGCTGAGGAGCAGTAGAACATCACTGTGTCTGAAGTGTATGTGCCTGGAGCTGAGGCTGCAGAGATGAGTCGTGGCAATCTTACAAACCAAGCTAACATATTTGGATTCTATCCTTTATAAAAGGACAAGTTGAAAGACATTTTTAAATATGAGAGTAGATGAGATTTGTTTCTAGGTGGATAACTTATTCTGTCTTTTCAGAATAGAGTAACGTAATCACTAAATTCAATTAGTGATTTTAATTGAAATCCATTCCTTCTTACTGAATTATGTTGTAAAATGTTCAAATCCATTCCTTCTTACTGAATTATCTTGTAAAATGTTCAAATGTCATAAAAAAGAAAGCTTCAGAAACAGATTCTGAGGTGCTCATATTTTATTTTCATTTATAAATAACATTACCAATGGTCTTTGAGGAGATGCTACCTTAACTATAAATACTACTGCCAAACACAATTATCTGTGAGTTTCTCTTTAACTCTGAAGCAATTCTAATGGAATTTTCCAGAGGTCAATAATTAGATCAATAGGAGATTAGATGAGAGCAAGTTAACTAAGTCAAAATCTTCAAAATAAGGAGATAATAAAACTAAAATAAAAATCATAATCCAACATTACAAATTGAAAGAAAAGTTAATCAAGAGAAGGAAAGAATACAGTCCTGGAATGGGGAGGCTGAATCAACAAACCCATTTATGAGAGATTGCTGGCTGCTCAATCTGTTTCCTATTCTTTCTAGACACACAACCAGATCACACTTTTTAATTTTCCTCATAGTTTAGTATGGCTATATAAATCCTGTCCAATGCAGTGAGGATGGAAGCAATGTGAAACACTTTCCCTATAAACCTCCCAGTTTTTCTTGCTTCACAATCTTTCTTCATCTTCTTTCTTCTTCCAGAGTAACCTTAGAAGTCATTATTTAAAAATGGAATAGTCATAAGATGGAAGAAGCCCAGTCTATGAATTACTGTTTGGAGAAAAGTCCTATACTAATCAAGAATATTAACATCTAATTAAACTTCATCCAGGCAGGGAATTAGCTTGCACGTATTAAGTCATTGAGATTTGGGGCTTTATGTATTACAACAGGGAGTGTTATACACTCCCTGATGGATAATGAGTGGCCAGGCCATCAGGGAAAGGCCAGATTCTACATGATCTTGGATCAGCTTGTCTTTATCAGTTCAGGGCCATACCTGCTGGTTGGGCTTTGCTAGATAAATGCCAATAGATACTAATTTTTTTTTTTTATATTTTAGTTGTTGATGGATCTTTATTTTATTCATTTATTATCTATATGTGGTGCTGAGGATCGAACCCACTGCTTCATGCATGCTAGGCAAGTGCTGTACCACTGAGCTACAGCCCCAGCCCCCTAAATTATTTTTTATCAGTGAAGTCCTACTCATCTGAATTTCACCAGGTTAAGAATATTAAATGACAGCTAGGCACTGGGGCACACGCCTGTTATCCCAAGCAGCTCGGGAGGCTGAGGCAAGAGGATGGCCATTTCAAAGTCAGCCTCAGCAAAAGCAAGGCACTAGGCAACTCAGTGAGACCTGTCTCTAAATAAAATACAAATTAGGGCTGAGGATGTGGCTCAGTGGCTGAGTGCCCCTGAGTTCAATCCCTGGTACTGCCCCCCGCCCAAAAGAATATCAAATGACAGATGGAATCATATATGTGTTATAAACAAACCATGAAAAAATTTGGCAAATTTCAAATTTTTGGAAAGATTTTTATACTGTTTTACTGGTGGCATAGTTAAAACAAATTATAGTACATAGACTTTACAAATCAAATATACAGAGAGAGGAAGGGAAGGGAGAAACAGGGAAAGCAACATTAACATATACCATAGAGCCCTTTTACCTCCTTGATTAGATTAATTTCCAAGTATTTAATTTTTTTTTAGATTATTGTGAATGGGATGGTTTTCCTGATTTCTACCTCAGCTGAATCACTCTTGTAGTATAGAAATGCTATTAATTTATGGGTGTTGATCTTCTGTCCTGCTACTTTGCTAAACTCTTTTTTATAAGTTTGAGAAGTCTTCTGGTGGAGTTTTTTGGGTCCTCTAGATATAGGATCATATTGTCAGCAAACAGATAGTTTGACTTCTTCTTCTATCTGTATCACTTCAATTTCCTTTTCTTGCCTGATTGCTCTGGCTAATGTTCTAAGGACTGTATTGAATAGAAGTGGTAAGAGTGAACAGCCTTGTCTTGTTCCTTATTTTAGAGGAAATGCTTTTACTTTTTTTTCTCTATTTAGTATGATATTGGCTTTGGGTTTGTCATAAAAGGCCTTTACAGTGTTGAGGTAAGTCCTTCAGTCCCTACCTTATCCAGCATTTTAAACATGAATGTGTGTTGGATTTTATCAAAGGCCTTTTTTTGCATTTATTGGATAAAAATTATAGACCACTGAAGAAGACCTTAAAAGATGGAAAGACATACCATGTTCTTGGTTAAGCAGAATCAATATTGTCAAAATGGCCATACTACCAAAAGCAATATAAATATCCAACGCAAACCCCATCATAATATCAATGACATTCTTCACAGAATTAGAACAAACAATTCTTAAACTCATTTGAAAGAATAAGAAACCCAGAATAGCCAAAGCAATACTAAGCAAGAAAAGTGAAGCAGGAAGCATCACAATACCTGATCTTAAATTATTATACTACAGAACTGTAGTAACAAAAACAGCGTGGTAGTGGCATCAAAATAGACATGAAGACCAATGGAATAGAATAGAAGACACAGAGACAAACCCACATACCTAAAGCTGTCTGATATTTGACAAAGGTGCCAATAATATATCTTGGAGAACACAGTCTTTTTAATAAATGGTGTTGGGAAAACTGGATAACTATATGTAGAAAAATGATATTGGACCATCTCTCACCCTGCACAAAATTCAAATTAAAATGGATCAAAGACTTAAGAATTAGAAAGAACTTTACAACTGCTAGAAGAAAATAGAGGGTCAACACTCCATCATATAGTTGCTGGCACCAACTTCCTTAACAAGATCCCCAAAGTGTAAGAAATAAAACCAAGGGGCTGGGATTATGGTGCAGCGGTAGCGTGCTCGCCTAGCACGCGGGAGGCACTGGGTTCGATCCTCAGCACCACATAAAATAAAATAAAGATATTGTGTCCACCTACAACTAAAAAATAAATATTTAAAAAAAAAAGAAATAAAACCAAGGGTCAGTAAGTAGGATGCCATCAAACTAAAAAGCTTCTGCACAGCAAAAGGAAATGATTAAGGGAATGAAGAGAGAACCTACAAAATGGGAGAAAATCTTAGCCAGCTACTCTTCTGATAGGGGATTAATACGCAGAATATAAAAAAAACTCAAAAGCTTAAAACCAAAAAAAAAAATTAACCCAATAAATAAATGGGGGGAAAATACCCTAAACAGAAACTTCTCAAAAGAAGAAACACAAATGGCCAACAAGTATATGAAAAAATGTTCAATATCTCTAGCAATCAGGGAAATGCAAACCAAAGCTACAACAAGGTTTCATCTCTCTCTAGTCAGAATGGCAATGATCAAGAATATGAACAACAATAAATGCTGGCAAGGTTGTGGGGGAAAAGGTACACTTATACATTGCTGGTGGGACTTCAGACTAGTACAACCACTCTGGAAAGCAGTATGGGATTCCTCAAAAATCTAGGGATGGAACTACCATATGACCCAGCTATTCCACTCCTAGGTATTCCCCAAAAGATCTAAAATTGGCATATTACAGTGCTACAGCCACCTCAATGTTTATAGCAGCAATATACACAATAACTAAATTATGGAATCAACCCAGATTCTCATCAATAGATGAATGGATTAAGAAATTATGGCTTATATACAATGGAGTTCTACACAACCATAAAAAAGAATGAAATTATGCCATTTGCCAGTACATGTTTGGAAATGGAAAATATCATGCTAAGTGAAATAAGCCAGACTCACAAACTAAAATGTCAAATATTATCTCTCATATGCAGAAGCTAGAGTAAAATAAAGGAGAGGGGGAGGACAGGATAATATTAAAAAGATAAAATATAAATTAATAGACAAACAAAAGGAAGTCAAGTAGAGTAGAGAAAGGATAATGGGAGAGGGGAGGGAGAACAGGAGGGAAAAGGTGGGGATCCTGGACTGCAATCAATTTCCATGCATGTATAAGTTTGTCAGGATGAACCCAACTACTATGTATAATTATAAAGCTCTAAAAAAAGAATGACAAAAAACCCTAACATTTATTGAAAGTCTTAAATATCCCAGAAGTTTTTGCATACATATCTTTAGTTAATCCTCACAACAAATCAGTGTAGCTATTACTGTCCTCACTTTTACAAAAGAGGAAGCTAAAGTTCATGGCAATTAAGAAATCAACCTAAAGTTACTCATCTAGAAGTGGTGGGGCCAGCATTAAGCTCTAGTCTATCTTGCTAAAAGCTTACGATCTTTCACTAACCTTGATATTTGCACACACTCAAGAGATCTGCAAAAGTTTCCTTGACCCTAATGTATTTCCTGGATGGCTCCAACAGTGACTGTCCCATGTCTCACCTCTCCGTGTACAGTCAGAGTTTATGCTCCTTAAATTTCTAAGAAGAAAAGCATATTTGCATGTTAAATCATTATATTTGGAGAAAAGTTAAAGTTGATCTGATCTAATGGGCCACAAACTAAAATGTGTAAAGCAGCCAAAACTGGAAAAAGCAAATCACAGAGTTACCAGCACAAAAATGTCTTTTAAAGGGGAACTTCTAAATTGAAGCCACAGGATGGCCTGCACAATAGTAGTGGTTTGTAAGGAAGGACAAGGTCCCATGGAAGCACAAGGACCATACGTTAGATATAAAGGCCTCTCGGTGCCTTTTCACCCCACCCACCATATTCTCATGGCAATATACCTCATAATGCTTGAGGGCTTGGAAATATAAATCTATAATATATACAAAATTATGTTCCTTAGGATAGCATTGGCTGTAAATGATAAATAAATAAATGTACTGTTTAAAAGCCAATTGCACTTATTAGCCATTTAAGATTGGAGAATAGGATGCCTGACTTCTACCTAAAGCTGTTCCAGTGACTCACTGTGTAATTCTGAGGCCACTGCCCTTTGATCTTCAGTTCCTTAGCCTATAACCAGAATTTTAAATTGTGCTCTTCCCCTCCTTTTGGAGTCACCCTCTCTACCTTCTCTTGCCCTCAGATGAAAGGATCTATAGATGCATAAAATTGTTGTTTGGTGATTTCCTATAACCCCCTTTCTAGTATTTCAGCCATTCTCCTTTTACATCTAAGGGACATTGCAGAGAAATCGCTGCTGTGCACAATTGAAGCCACAGGCTTAAGATTTCACCGTTGGAGAGGCAGACTGAGAAGGAACAAGTTCGGCTTTAACCCACCAATATCTCCAATTACCAAATGCAAGCGGAAAGAATACAAAAAAACAAGGAGAGATAGAAAGGCCCTTGGTATTCTTCAAAGCTTTCCTTTGGGGATGAAAGTTCTTCTTTGAGACTTTCAAGCAGCCTGCACACCTGGAGTGCATTAGTGGGCCCTGGACTTGAGGTGAAACAGACTAAATTTCATCTAGATGATTCCCACAATCCACTCTCATAAAAGCTCACAGTAATTTACCAGCTTAGTAACACGGCATAGTATTCATGGAGTGTTGAACCCAAGGATTACCTTCCAGAGTCCTGGATAAATCCCACTGCTCATCTATGTAAACACACTTTCATCGTGATTACCTTAGCTCAGGAAGACTTTCATTTTGTTTGCTGTGGCACAGGGTCAAGACTAAGACCTCCCCTCAAATCATTCTCATACCTCTCCTGAGAAGCCGTGAGTTTTTTTGCACCAGGCTGTGTCACCCAAACACAAAACACCTACTCCTCTGCCATTTGCTTCCCTTTCCCCACCTGCCTTGCTGGGGTGATGTTGGTTTATTTTATCTTGCCAGTTCCCCATTTCAGTGTCTCGCAACTTCTATAGGGAGAAAGTCTAGCTGCAGCCACCAGGTAGGCTCCAACTTTGCCATGGTGCCAGTATGACTGTTCCTGCCCAGAAAAACTCTTCATCTCCCCACATTTCTTATTTCTGCCCTGTGGTTCTCAAAGTCTAGCTCAGTGTACAGCTCACCATGACTGCTGTGTTCTGTGTGCCTGCTCCACCACCAGCCACCTAGAGAAGTAGCACACAAGGCCACAAGGCCTAGAGCCAGGTATCCTGGTTCTGCAATTTACTACCTGTGTGACTCTAGGAAAGTTATTGAGCCTCTCTTTGCCACTGTTTCCTTATTTGTAAAATGCAAATATTAATGCTAGTAGCTACCTCATAAGGTCCCTGTAAAGATTAAATATATGACCTCATAGGTTGCCTAGAATCTTGTAAAGCTCTCAATAGCATGATGATCATGGTGACACATTTATTACCAAAGTCAAGTATTTTCCTTAAAAAGGACCCTCCTCTGCCCTGACCTTCTCTAACATTTACAGCTCTTTCTTATAATGGTGGCCAGGATGACTTTTACTCCCAAACCACAACTACCTAGGGTAAACAGAGTCATTAGTGAGCAGGTCGTAGGATAAAAAAGTTTGGGCAAAATATTGCCCAAGAATAAAGTGAAGATAGGAATAGGGCTATAGTTCAGTGGCAAAGCACTTGCCTAGCATGTGTGAGGCACTGGGTTTGGTCCTTAGCACCACATAAAAATAAGAAAATAAAATAAAGGCATTCTGTCCATCTACAACTACAAAAAAAATTTTTTTAAAGAATAAAGTGAAGATAAATGATGTGGAACTTCCCAAACTGTCTGTAGTCCGTCAAAATAAATGCTCCAAACAAGGTTCTGACTCAAAATCTACTCAAAGCTGGGGTATTTTAAGGTGACAGGTGACAAACTTCTCACCAAGACCATTAGGACATAATGGAGCACTACGTTAGGCAATGCTCTGGCCTACACGTGTTCTTTAGAATTGAGAAATTGTTGGTGCCACAGACCAAGCTCTAGTTACAGAATGCCAGGTGGAAATCAAGGGCAGAATGTGGAGCACCCACAACCCACACAGACATACATGTACCTACTTATACATTTTCTACCATTTATGCAAGAACCAACCATCTTGAAGTGAAAGCTGAACTAGCTGGAGTCCTAGTGTTTGGAGTGCATTATGAGTCATCAGTACCGCCACATGATGCAAGACATAACATCCCATGGTGTGATGCTCTGAAGAATGTGTCATCTGTTTACCTACATCACAAACAAGCACTCTGACACATGCTCTCTTTGGCAGTCTCACTCCAAGCCAGCACAGTAAGAATGTAGGATGGCATTCTTCAACTTGCACACCTCTCAAAATTATGCTATTACTAGTGATGTTCTTTGAAAAAAAAAATATTCCATGTGCCATATAAATATTACCAATTTCTCTATATACCACAGCCTGAGAAACTTTGTGTGCCACTGCTCTAGATCAAAATCAGAATGAAACCTGCAATAAGTTCCAGACATTTACTGAGCACCTACTCAGTAGAACATAGGTGATGGTATGACTTTAATATTGTATATTCTCATAACTAACTATAGGTCAGAGATAGGATAAATTCCTCATGGGAATGACCTCAGCTGCAACTGCTTTGAAATTTTCAGGTAAAAATGAAAAAGTGACTTTAAATATTATTTTTAATTTTCTCCACAACATATATGTCAGCCTCAGATTCTTGCCAAAAAAGAAAAGAATATCAGAGCCTTATCCTAAAAACAAAGCCTCAGGTTTTCGGTTGTTAAAGCAATATATGCTAAGCCTAAGGCCAACATCATCCTAAATGGAGAAAAACTGAAAGCATTCCCTCTAAAAACTGGAACAACACAGGGATGCCCTCTCTCACCACTCTTATTCAATATAGTCCTTGAAACTCTAGCCAGAGCAATTAAACAGACGAAAGAAATTAAAGGGATACAAATAGGAAAAGAAGAACTCAAACTATCATTATTCCCAGACAACATGATTCTATACTTAGAGGATCCAAAAAATTCCACCAGAAAACTTCTAGAACTGATAAATGAATTCAGCAAAGTTGCAGGATATAAAATCAGTATCCATAAATCAAATGCATTTCTATACATCAGCAACGAGTCCTCTGAAAGAGAAATTATGAAAACTACTCCATTCACAATAGCCTCCAAAA
>CM053401.1:30340478-30382212 GCA_028644305.1 Xerus rutilus
ATGTGGTGAAAAAGGCACACTCAAACATTGCTGGTGGGACTGCAAACTGATGCAACCAATCTGGAAAGCAGTATGGAGATTCCTTAAAAAACTTGGAATGAAACCACCATTTGATCCAGCTATTCCACTCCTTGGCCTATACCCTAAAGATTAAAAAACAGCACACTACAGTAAAGCAGCCACTTCAATGTTTATAGCAGCACAATTCACAATTGCAAAACTGTGGAAGCAACCCAGATGCCTTTTAATAGATGAATGGATAAAGAAACTGTGGTACATATACACAATGGAATATTATTCAGCAATAAAAGAGAATAAAATTATGGCATTTCCAAGTAAATGGATGGAACTGGAGAACATTATTCTGAGTAAGTAAGCCAATCCCAAAAAACCAAATGCCAAATGTTCTCTCTGATTAGTGAATGCTGATACATAAGGGGAGTGGGAATGGCGAACATAGGAGAAATGGAGAAACTCTGGATGGGGCAGGGGGGAGGTGGGGGAGGGAAAAGAGAAGGGGTGTAGTAAAGATGGTTGAATGAGATGGTCATCACTACCCTAGGTGCATGTATGAAGACACAAATGGTGTGCCTCTATCTGGTTTGCAACCAGAGAAATGGAAAAATTGAGCTCTATATATGTACTATGACTTGAAATGCATTTGAATAAATTAATTAAAAAAAACAAAGCCTCAAATCTAGGGCTGTATGAGTAATATCTACCACATACTAAGTGAAGCAAGAAAATTACATATCAATAAATAGTAATTTAACTGGAAAAGGAATGCTTAACACATACTGGAAGCAGCTCCTTTGTCTTCAAGGTGAAATAGGAATGAAGGAAGAAGAGGTATTCGAGTATTTTGCAGGAAGGTCACATTGATCTCCCCTGCTCCTATGTTAAATGCCATCATAGAAACACACTCCCACAATACTTACACAACCAACCACTGGGCATTTGCTGTGATTCAGACCAGAGCTGTGTAATTTTATCTACATATCTCCTTCAAAATGTTTCCTATTTCAGCCTCTTCAACACCACCAAATATTTTACTCTAGTTATAGTCTCAAAGAATCCTGTCTTAAGTCTGCCTGAAAAAGTAGGGTAAGATGACTTCTTTTATGACCCAAACAACATCAGTCACCAGTCATATAAAACAGGCAATGGAATGGATGTGTTCAAGTGCATGAGCATTTTCATAGGGCTTTTCTGACAACTCCTTTCTCTCTTGACCCTATGTACTACCAGTTTACAACATGCTAGCTATTGGCCAGCACCAGGTAGAAGTTGAAACCCTCCCAACTCAGCCTAAAAATTCCTGATAACAAAATAAAGTAAAATTATAAGGATCTGGCCATCAAACTTGTAAGAAGGGATTTAAGATGGAAGGTAATTCAAAGGCTATGCACAGCCCACTTTCTTGAGTGATGGAAATCTTAATTCAATGGCAGCCCCTAATGTGGTTACTTACGTGTACCTAACCCCATTTCTTCATTCATAAGACTGGAGAGTAGAAAAGGGAATCAGGGGCATAATTACAGAAAAACAAAGTATGCCCAGCACACTACAAAACTGGAAGAGGTACACAGCTAAACTAAAGATAAATCATTTAAAGCACTTCAGAAAGACTATTTTTATTAACTGGGTTACCTGCAAATAATCATTATAAATAGCATTATGATAAATGCATCCAAGGGCTAAATATCTTTTTAAGAGCCATTTCTGCTTACCAATGTATTCATGCATGTTCATTTTGCAAAGAGATATGGGTTTAGTTTACACTTGGTGTTGTCAAACAGCCTCAGAAAAGAGGATGAGAACAGAAGAAGATCCTGCTTACTGCAAGATTAAGATGGCAACATGGTCACTGGCTTAATGTTAGAGAAAGGGCATTACAATAGCAGTGCCAAGATGACCTGGATCCACCTACTCTAGTGAGCTGCCTCCTTTCAAGCAATGCCAAAGTCATGTGAATTCATGTGCATACCTGAGTAGGAAAACGTTTTCAAGCAAGGTAACTTTCTTTAGAGTGGTCTCAGCACCTGGCTACCTGGTCATTTCAATAGTGGTTCACTGACCAATAAAAGGACATGATAAATGATAAAGTGGAGGTCGAGAAAGTCTGAACATCTTGGGTGAGAGAGCTAAGTTCTTTTAACTCTTAGAAGGATTTTAAGATTTTTTATATGTGTTTCTATGAGCTTAAGCTGGTTTTTTAAAAAGTTTAATTGCCTTTTATTTCCATTTCTTTTCTTCTCTTTTCCTCCTCTCCTCACTACCTTTACTTTATCAATTTAAAGTTGCTTGGAGAAGCTTCTTAATAATGCCCAAATTAAAGCAATTTTATATATCTCTCTATCCTAGTGAGAGAAAAGATAATCACAAGTAACTGATGGCATGTTAAGAAATAGTCCATTGAGAAAACCTACTTATACTGGAATCAGTGAAGTATATGTAATTAGATCACTCTTGGGCTGGTCAATAACAAGAACTGTTCTAAAAAACAAGAACAGGTGCCTACATGTGTACACACACTCATGCACACACATACAGGCATACATATCTATAAACATACATGTGTGCATACATGTACAGGCAGAGGCAGGTGGTGATAGGCTGAGTTCCTTTCTGGCACCAAGAGGAAAAGGTAGTGATTCTAACAGTTTTAAGGATAAACATCACTAAGTATGTTTGTGAACAGAATTATGTGCTATTTGCCGTTGGAAGTCAACGGCGGCATTATATACTCAGTGGCACTCTACAGTTTAGAAGGAAAACCTCTTTTTTTTTTAAATTTATTTTTTAGTTGTTGGTGGGCAGAATATCTTTATTTTTATGTGGTGCTGAGGATCAAATCCAGTGCCTCACACATGCTAGGTGAGCACTCTACCACTGAACCCTAACCCCAGCCCTAGAAGGAAACCCTCTTATAGAAACAAGTCTTAATCTTCAGTGTTATCTTTCTTGGCTCATTCTGGAAGTTATGCTCTGAAGGGGGGGGCCTCATTTTCTCATTTTGTGATGTGCCTCGGTTGTAGACAGCAAACTTGATGACAATATTATGAACAGAGTGATTTAGAACAGATCTCTAGTAAAAAGCAGAACTCATTCTTGGCATGGTGCAGTTGATTAATATGCCCTGGGCCCATGAAATACATATTCCTGTTGCTAACTGAAACAATCCAGAAGCCTCCTCTGGTAGTTACCTGGCTGATGTTGTTCCATTACCCTACTCTCTTTTGGTAGTGCTATAACTATTTGTTTCAAGACTAGTTACCATTTAATTCCCAGAATCTGGACATGAATGTTCCAAAGTTTGCCTTTTTGTATTTAAAGTGGACTTATTCAGAAGGCTTCAACATGAAATATTAACACTATAAATTCATGCAATCTTTATTCTCTCTGGAGATCAGAGAACTTTTATAATTGCTATTTTGTTCTAGTTTTTAATGTTTATTTACCCATGAATGACAGACATCATGATCCTCATCTCCTCAGGGAGAAATCATCTAACGATGCTTGAGTTGCCAGAGGTAAAGTTACTGGTAAAGCTGAAAGTAAAATATGAGTTTCCTGATTCACTATTTCAGCAGTAGATTTTATTATCCCATTTTTAAGAAATAACTAAGGATTTGAAAGCCAACTCTTTAGCAGCTTATTGACTAAGAGTGCAGGTTTTGGCATTAGCTAGACTTGGGTTTGAATCCCAGTTCTATTTGCTGCCATAGACCTTAAATATAAGTTATTTAATCTCGCTGCACCTCACTTTCCAACCATCCATACAAAGCCCCAGAAAAGTAGATAGATATTGCTTGGTAGGCTTTCCAAGATAAATGCCTAAGATAAGATTGGCTTTTTCACTTCCTAGGGATGTTTTCAGAATTAAATGGACAGGAAAGTCAGCACATACTTGTTCCAGCAAACAGAAAACAGCATCCAAATAGAGTCTGAACTCAGTGGGAAGACTCAGCCTATTACAGCACATGCCTGGCCATTCACTAATGAGCACACTAAGCTGGTTCTATTTACCTTTCCATGATAGAAGAGTGAGGGAAGGAGGAATAGGCAACATCTTGTCCTGAATGCAGGTAGGACAGCTATTGACAAATGCACCTAAACAAGTTCTTCATACGCCATGCCAACAATGAATAAAATGGAAATAATCTGTCTGACACATTCAGTACATAAATTACTCTGCCTACTGATGAAATTAATACTGCATTTCCTTGGTATGTTTTATTTCTCTTATAAACATACCAACTATCTGTAAGGTTAGTAAATGCACCTTGAATTCTTTCCCTCTTCATAACAGCAAAACAATGGAAAAGGGAGATTGAAGTTATAAGCCTCAGATAGAAAAACAAAAATGTAAAATCCATGGGGAAGAATATGGTATATATTGATACATAAAATCCATATTTCAACTGAATCAAGTTATTGCTTTATTTCATTTAAAATTTAATCTCTCTTAGAAATGCTGATCCCCAGAATTCAAATTATAGCTGGGAAAAGAGAAAAAACATTCTGTTCCTTTGTAACAGACTAACATTAATATTTACACTTACTTAATACCGTTATTTGCAAGGAAAATAAAGCTAAAAACTTAGATGTGGATTGTACTGCTTATCTCACCATCTATAGTGTTAAGTATACTTATACAACTTGGTTCCCAAAAAGAGGATTAATTAACTTGAGGTTTCAATTAGTGCATTCAGTTCTTTCCAAGTTTAAATAGGTGGATCAGAATAGGTTTGTAGGCCTCATTGAGAAGGTAACATTTGAGCAAAACCTTAAAGTGGGTGAGGGAGCTAGCTACATATATGTCAGGGGAAGGACATTTTAGTCACCAGCCTTGAGCCAACTCAGTACCCCTTGGTCTTGGTCTGAGGAGATAGTCTAACCCATGTGCTGCTGGCTTCATTCCAGCATTGTTCAGTATACCCTATCCTTTGGTCATTCACTTGTAAAATAACATTCATTAACGGGTTCAAGGTTACGATATACAAGTTGCTCTTATCTTAGCCTAGAGACATTAAAGTCTGTTGAGATTATATCCTTGTCTTAGTCAAAATGATGTTCTCTTTCCTACTGTTCTTAGAATCACCTATATTCTTTATTCCTTGATAATAATGGCCACTCAATTCTGCACAAAGTGCAACTTATCAGCAGCACCTCCACTGGAGTCTGAATCTAACAGGGTAAAAGCAAGTACATGCCAAGTAAAAACAAATAGTGAAGGGTGGGTCCTTAGGTAGATAAGGGAGAGGCAAGTATTAATAGGAAGCTGCTCATTACATACATAGTTGATGCTAAACTGAAAACAGCATGATGAAATAATCCAAGACTTGGGCTAGTCAGTGCCATAATTACAAAGATGCCCTGCAGAGTCAATTTCTAGTGGTTGAGGTTTCAGTGGCTACAAGTTTCCCCTTCACTGACCAATCTGTGGCCACGGATGTCAATATAATGACTTATGTAGGAGTACTTTGTATATTTTAACCATCTTAATACTTCACTCTTTCAAAGCAATGCATTCTTCCTTAAGTAAATATTTATCTCTGCAGTCTAGTGGTTACAGCTCAAGGAAAGAAGCCAGCAAACATGAATACTACCCCGTATTCTGCTACTGCTCTTATATAACAACAAGGAAGTCATTTCTTCTCTAAGTTTCCTTCACTGAGGAACTAAGACAGTTTATGCCCTTTGGATCAAGTCCTAAAGAGCTTTATATAAAATTACTCATATTTCATGTGACTCTTGTCCCACAAAAGGTACCTAGACCCACGTATCTAAATCAATAATTAATCATCCTGTTCCTGTCACCTCTGAGACCCTGATTAGGATTTCTTGTCCAAAATTGTCAGTCTAAGGGTTAATTCCCCATTTTGGTCTCACTGCACTTGCTGACTGCTATCTTGGAAAATAAAATGTTGAGTACTGAGGTCAGGGTGCTCCCACAGACAGCATGGCAAGGTACCAATCAGCTCTTTGCAAAGAATACAAAAGAGAACATAATTTTATCTTGAAGTTTGAACTAGGTTTCCATGGCAACAGATCAGACACAAAATGTATTAATTACAAAATGGTCCCAGTTAGCCCTAGTTGGCTGTACAAGTAAAAAACAAAATTATGCTTCCATGATTTAAGCACTGAGCTAAATATATGAGAGTGTACACTTGCTTAAAATCTGCCTCCGACTTGCTTTGGAATTTTTGACAAGTAAAACTTCCCTGTGTTCAACTTCCTTGTTTGTAAAACTTTAAAAAAATGTTATTTTACTAGCTGGGTTTTCACAGCAATAAATTTAAAAATGCTTTTGAAAAATGTAAATGCTTGGAGCGACATAATCAGTCACATCACCTTAATAAGAAAACAAAGGACCAACTCCCTATGATCCAGGTGTCCCTATACTCAATAACAAGAGACCTTGGAGATTTGGCTCAGCAATGAGTAAACAGGCTACAATAAAGGAAGGGCAAGCTCCTGGGGAGGGAGGCCAAGGCAGGTTAATCATTCACAGGATTAAGTGTCTTATTTCTCTTTCATAACACAGTCTTGACTAGCTGGAAGCTACCCAGCCAAGCACCAAAGGCCATCAGTGGTGAAAAGAAAATATTAAGTGAGAAAAGAACTAATGTTCAGGTCGCCCCATTTTAATTCTCCTAAGTTCTTTCTTTAAGGGTCTTTCTTCACTTGAAATTTGGGAGATAAGAGTTCATCATAGATATGTAGAGAGTCAATTATTTTTCTTGCCTATATAAACTCTTTCACATTATATGAACAAGCCCCCACAAGCTTACGGATTTTTGTAGAAGAGTTTGGCAAGAGATCTCAATCCTGTTCTTAGCTTCTTGCAAATAGTTATGTGAATTAGGAAAGTCTCTTAACCTAGATAAGCTTCTTATTCCCTGAAGTTAGAAAATAGAAATTGTGAACTGGGCCCTGGCTAATAAAGAGACAACTCCATTAGTGCCTGGCTCTCCTTTCCTGAAGTAGTATGTTTGTACTTTGCAATGTGATCAGGGGTCAAGTCAGTAAGAACAGGACAAATACAAATGTAAGAGGTTAAAAATATAATGACAGAAAAACATACAGGATCCACATCCTCCTCTCAACAACTGACAAAGCATTTCCTTACTTCTTCTTAATGAGAACTGAATGATTTAAGGGAGGAGGGGAGGTATAAAGTGAAATTCAAGAAGGTACTATTCAATGAAGACCTAACAGAATGTAATGGAAAGAAGTATATTAACATTGGCTAGTGGGGCAGGGGGTGTAGCTCAGTGGTATAGTGTATGCTTAGCACTCAAAAAATAAATAATAAAAAAATTAGCAAATGAATGAATGGCTAGTGGATATACAGGTTTAAATGTGGTTGTGCTGCACAAGTATTGAGTTTTTAAATATTTTCATCAACCTAAATAAAAATGTGAAATATTATTATTGAAAAGTAATCCATGTCTACAACACTGAATTTAATATTTCTCTCAGAAAATAAAATAAAATAAAATTTTCTGGTGATGAGCTCTTTTCTCCAAAGAAGTTTCTACTGTAGAAGTGCCTATTTCCTTTCCATTCTATTCTATTCCAGAGTTACAAACAAAAGAAAATAAAGGGTCAAAAACTTAGAACTTCTTCAAGAAAAAAAGAAAGCCTCTTTTATAAACCCAAAAGGTTGGTCAGGCTGGGAACCTGCACCCTGTTCACTTCTGGGCTTATGGGCTATGGAGGAGGAGCTGGGCAGTGAGACTTACCCTTTTAAGATACTTAATGAAAAATCATTTTGTTCTACCTAAAGGCCAAAATCAAGACATGAAGCTTTTACTTCTAGAAACCCTGGTCTAAAACTCAGCGAATGTATCACTTTTTGTACATTTCTTCCTTTATATCAACCTTGTATACTCAGGAATGAGAACAACTTACTATTTACAATTGCAATAAAACAACAGATCTAACCTAAATGTCCAACATCTAAAAGAACAGTTATATGTTACGACCATGAGGTAAACCATTCTGCTATCATTACAAGTCTGTTTACAAAACAGTTTTTAATAGGATGCAAAAGTATTTGTGATGAAAAGGTAAGTGAAAAAATACTATTTAAAAACTATATGTGGAATGTGAACTGAATTATGTAAAAACCTTAAGTTTGTATAAAATAAGACAAATGTAATTAACAATAGTGATTTGAAGGTGGAGTTGTAGGTGATTCATTTTTCATAACAGCTTTACTGAACTATAATTCACATACTCTACAATTTGCCCATTGAAAATATAAAACTTTCAACAGTTTTTAATATATTCACATAGTTGTGCAACCATTTCCACCAGCAATTTTAGAATATGTGTATCACTTCAGAAAGAAACCAGGGCCAGGGACGTAGGTCAAGTGGTAGACTATTCACCTAGCATGCACGAGGTCATGGGTTGGAACCTCAGCACCAAAAAAGGGGGAAAAAATCCTATACTCTTTAGCTATTATGCATAAATCTCTCTTATCCACTAAGAAACCACTAATCTAATCTAATCTCTGTCTCTATATATTGTCTTGACATTTCATATGAATATAACATGGTGGATAATTTCTTTTGGATAATTTGTGGATTATCCAAATTATCTTTTGGATAAATTCTTGTGGATAATTTCTTCACTGAACATAATGTTTTCAAGGTTCACTCACATTGTACCATATATCTGTACTTCATTTCTATTGCTAAATAATATTCCATTTATGGATACACCACACTTTTTAAATCCATTCATTCACTGATGGACATTTAGGTTGTTGCAACTTTTTTGATACTATGAACAACACTGCTATGAACATCTCTGAACAATTAGTTTTCAGTCATACTAGAAACACCTAGGAGTGGCTAGTTTGATTTTTATTTTAAGCCTCTGTGTTCCCAAATTTTCCACAAGGAATATATAATTGTGTGCACATGTGCACACTTGAGATTAAAACCAGGGTCTTATACATGCTAGGTCAGCTCTCTACTGCAAGCTACATCCCTGGCCCTTCTCATTTTATTTTGAGACTGGGTCTCCCTACATCTCGTAGCCTGGTCTCAAACTTTCAATCCTCCTGTCTCAGCATCTCAGGTAGCCAGGATTATAGGCACATGTCACCACATCTGGCTAGTACTATTATTATTAGAAAAATATTAATAATAAATATATCCTCTTGATTTTAATTCTCTCCTGTGTCATTCTTCCTCTGTCCAAACTTTCATTCTCACATAAATCCAAACCAGACATTTTGTAGCTAATTAACTAAAATGTTTTTAATGAACGTTTGCTCTGAATTAGACTCTGTAATAGGCAAATTAAAGAATATAAAAGAAATGGGAAATGAGGTCTTTGTTTTCAAGGAAGAGATGCTGCCAAACTCAAGACAGAATGCTAGAGAAGGGAAAACCAGCATAAACCTAGGAAATAAAGGAATAGAGCAAATTCAAGTGGAATGGATACCCTCCTGTACTGGAACATGAACTACTCCATTGTTCAACCTAAAATCAGAGTTCTCTCATCTGCCTATGCTCTAACCTAGAAATCATTACAACTCTCTGTTAGAAAGGCATCTTCCTAATGAAGAACCTAAGATGGAGATTTTAAATGATTCTTTCCACCACAGCTAAGATTCCACAGAAGAGTATTATTTACTATTTTCTCTGAATATGCATATATTCATATAAACAAGACTTGTTTCATTTAGAAAAGACTGTGTTAGCAGAGCAGCACAAGCAAGTGGAGAAATGGCACCACTGTAAGGTGAACTAGGAGCCCATCTAGACACTCAGTTCAAAATTCACCCACAGTCCAAAATACCTCCACCAATTCAAAATTACCCATCACTACTACCTTGCAAGAGTGACCTGACCTCGTAGGAACTGCCCCTAAATGCCATCTGGGACAAGGGAAAATTTAAGTCATCAGGACTCAGCAACATATAGTTAGAGAGTTGTAGGTAATGTAAGATACCAGATTGAGGAGGAAGTTAACTTTTCTAAACAGAATATGCTGTTTAAAATACCTTCAGTTCTGAAGAATAACATAATAAATATTCTGTATTCAAGATATAAAGCAATAGGGCCAGGCACAGTGGTACAATTCTGTAATCCCAGAAGCTTAGGAGGCTGAGGCAGGAGGACTGCAAGTTCAAAGCCAGCTTCAGCAACTTGGTGAGATCCCAAAAAACTCAGAGAGATCTCATCTCAAAATAAAAAATAAAAAGGAGCTGGGGATATGGTTCAATGGCTCAGCATCCGTGGGTTCAACCCCTGGTACCAAAAAAAGGGGGGGGGGCAATAAACGGTTATATTTTAAGGAACCAATGAACAGAAAAATCAAATTATATAAGTTGATGACTGATAATAGAATAAGAAAGATATAACTATCAACAAGTTTAAAGGTAGAATAAAATGCTTTGGGAACAGAAAATGTGAATCAGGCACTAAACAAATAAATGAAACCTTTAGAAGACTACTTTAGAAGACTACTTTAGAAGACAGTAACCTGTCCCAAATATGACTGTCATCTGGGCACTGCCTTGCCCTTCTACACTGTATCCTTCTCTGAAACCATGCTTCTTTCAGGGTGGCAGATGAACCATCTGTTAAAAAAATAAAGAAAATGGCCTCAGATTAAAAAGAAAAGAGACCAAAATTCATCGAGCTTGCTATGCCTGCTGGAGGCTTCAGGAAATAGGCACTATATAGACTTCTGTTATAGTGATTAGGAAAACAACAACAGCTAGAACAATCCTTCCTAAAAACTGAAATAGGAGAGTGCCAGGGACAAATGCTTTGGTGGAGGCTTGCCCATGTCCTAGGCCTGGAATAAATGAGCATTTTAAAGGGCAAGTCTGAAATGTGCTCACTGAGCCTGACCTGCCTTGCTAAGCCTGGTTCTTCTCATAGTTATTATGCCCTCAATTTCATGAACATCATGTTCACTTGGAAAGAGAAAAAAAATCTGTTTTAGTAGTAAATGCACATCAATACCAGAGTCCTATTATTTCTATTAAGTTAATTAACCTATTTTTGAAAAGTATACAAAATAGGTTACTTAAGTGGGTGTGACCTTACCCAGTGAACTATGCTTTTAAACTGTCTCCAACTATTAAGATTTATAGACCCCTTTATCAACATCTTGGTTTGAAAAGGCTGGCTGAGTGAAAGGCATGCAGCACCAGGCTAAAACAGCTTTGGTCCCTATCAATCAGCCTATTATAACTTAATGATATTTAGATGATGTGATTAGATTTTAAAAACTGAATGCTGTTTAATCTAAATTCCAGTGTGCTTATGTAATCATGCTGCATTTTAAAGGCTCAGGCAGTCTGAAAGAGAGAATTTATAACTGAGGTCTATAAAAATAACGTCCCTTCTAGACTGATAAAGGGAAAAAGTGCTTTCTCATAGTATACATATGTGGGCAAAATCTCATCACCATTATCATTATTAAAAGCAGAAAAGGCCTTTGCAGAACTGAGCACCATGCTGAGCAATGTACAAAATACATGCACAAAATGTTTTATGGTTTGGTCCTAATTCAATGGAGTAAAGGCCTAATAGAGAGGCATTTCTATTAAATTAAATACAATTGCATATATGAAGTGATAATGTTCTTTAGATCCACTTCTCATCTGAGGGTCTCTGGTTCCATGACTATGTGGTCTACCCCAGGGAGATATTCAAACTCCTAACTAATAATATCTAGTGGTGAAAGAATGGGAGACACTTCAAACTCTCACATTCTTATAAAAGTTTCTCTACCTTTTTTATGTACAAGTCACAAAAATGGAGCCTCATGGCATGATAACCTTAGAGTTTGTGAGCTCCAGCATTATACATACGAAGTCTCCTCTCTTTTAAGGTTTCAACCAAAAGATGGTGAATTATGTCAAAGTCACAGAACAATAGCCTAGTCTTACTCATTTTTTAAACTCCTACTAATACCTAGAAACTAGTTCAGAAACTAACTAATCAATTAGTGAAAGAGTGTGCACATACTGGCACTTTAAAACTTCCAGGAGAAAACAAAACAAAACTCTAGGCTTCTTAGTTTTATCTTTGAAATTGCAGGCTCTGTTCCTAGCTTTATTTTTCCTTTAACACAGCTCTTCCTGTATGCTCAATGCTAGATAGAGTGAATTACTGAATATTTCCCACTCATTTTGTTTTGTTTTTTCCTCCAACTTCCTTTCTTTGTTTATATTATTCCTTTTTCAGAAAGATTTCCTCACCTTCTTGTGTTCAAATCCTATACTTCACAATTTTAGATGTTATATCCTACACATGCATCAGAAATTTATTCTCTGGAGAAATGGATCTAAAGGGGTTCTGAACTTAAAGACATCAGAGGTAGCAGAGGTTGGGGGCTTGTGGAAGTACTGAACTGACCTGCACTGAATTGGAATGAAATGGGAGATTAAGTAAAAATCTACATTCTGGGAGAGAAAAAGTACTCAGGCCTAGCACCTTTCCCTCCTTCAGTTCCCCAAACTCTGGCAACCAGTTTCTTAGTTTCAAAAAGAAAACTAGAAAGTTCCTCTCTGGATAAAAAGAATGCACAATATATAGACTGCAAATACCTGAAGGGTCATCCACAAAACAGAGGGATTCCTCCCCAAACTGCCTAATGAAAACATCGATCAACAAACCTATCCCTGTACTTGGAGCTTCTGGTGTGTGTATACACACATGTGAGGCACCTCTGCTCAACTGTCAGACTTTTGAAAAAAACCTCCAACATGAAAGTCAAAGAGTAAATCATAAACCCTCCTGTGTTAACTATATCATAAAAGCAGCTTATGTTCCTAAAGAGACAATTAAACTGAAGATTTTAAAAGAACATTCTGGGGATATTAAGGACATTACTGTTAAAATTCAGTATTTTATACTTTCACAAGATCTGGATTGATTACCAATATAGTGATAATAGAAATTTTTATTATGATTAAATTAAAATGCAGTTTAGCAGCATGGTGATGAATGAAGAAATGTAAATTTGGTATACTTAACATTATCTAGTGACTCAGTGCGATATTAAGAAAAGTCTAATTTCTCTGGGCTTGTTCCAGGCTCCAAAATGATCTTCTATCTATTCTCTGTTATACTGGGAAGGAAAAAATAACACAACAGAAACTCATTTCTTCAAAATTCTGTTCTTGTCAAGCTAGCATGAAGAAAGTTATCTGGTTAATGCATACCATTTTGGTGTAAACTGTTAATAGATTTATGTCTTAAAGCAAGAGGCTAAGAAGAAAAGAAGACCCCAGGTCAGCAGACCCAGGCTCAAGCTACAGCTCCATCATGGCAGATTGGTGCAGTTGCTTTGAAGTTATATTTCTTTATCTCACTGGGTTCCCAGTAGGGCATGCCTGTCATCTCATTGGCTCCGAGGCTGAGGCAGGAGGATTGCAAATTCAAAGCCAGACTTAGCAATTTAGTGAAGTGCTAAGCAACTCAGTGAGACCCTGTCTCTAAATAAAATACAAAAAAAGGGCTGGGGATGTGGCTCAGTGGTTAAGTGCCCCTAAATTCAATCCTGGGTACCAAAAAACAAAAAAATATTTCTTTTTTCCTAAAGTATTCTCTCTATACTGTACTCTAAAGTCTACATCTATACTCTAAAGTATATATCTCTAAAGTAGTACTTCTTTATCTCTAAAGTATATACAATAAAAATCTATCTCATAAAGTTGTTTCAAAATTAAACAAGATAATGCTTATGAAAGGACTTTGTAACTATAAAGTTCTAAGTATGCATGCAGTATAAGTAGAGGATCTTAATAAATGAGTCTCCATGGTTAAGTTGCAGGTGCTCTATGAAATATTTGGGTAAGTACAGGAGTTATAGGGACATTCCCTTTGGCCTTTCAATCATACCAACTAAGTAAAGACCTACTCCACCAATCAAATCGTAATCTGAGCACTTTTTAAAGCTATCTCCATGAAACACTGAAAAGAAAGTGGAATTTGAGCAGGAAAATATGGTCTTAGGATTTTACTTTATCCACCCATCCATCCAATAAATGAATCAACCAAGTCCTACTCTGTACTACTATTCTTCATGTTAAGATGCAAAAATTAATAAGACACAATCTCTCAAATAATAAAGTAGGAGGGGAATAATATGTGCAAATGCCATAGGCTTCACAGGAACCATGAAAGAAGTATATACAGAGTGTGTGGAGATATAAGAAGAAAATTATCAATTCTATTTAAATTAGTAAAGCCTCATGCTGAGATAGAGTTTTAAAAAATAAAAGAGCCAGGTGCGGTGGTACATGCTTATAATCCCAGCACTTTGGGAGGCTGAGACAGAAGAACTGCAAGTTCAAAGCCAGCCTCACCAATGGCGAGGTGCTAAGCAACTCAGTGAGACCCTGTCTCTAAATAAAACACAAAATAGGGCTGGGGATGTGGCTCAGTGGTTGAGTGCCCCTGAGTTAAATTCCTGGTGCTAAAAATAAAAATAAAAAAATAAAAAATAAATAAAATAAAATAGACACTTTCCTATCAAAGAAGTGGATAGAGAGAATGGGAAATATTGAACAATATGGCATGTTTAGGACTCAGGAACTTTCAATGTGGCTAGAACAAGAGGTTACAAGAGATGTAAGGTAAAGATCATTAAGACCTCAGGCATGGAGGCACACATCTGTAATCCCAGAGACTTGGGAGGCTGAAGCAAGGAGGATGGCAAATTTGAGGTCAGCCTCAGTAACTAAGCAAGGCCCTAAGCAACTTAGGGAGACCTCTTCTCAAAACAAAAAATAAAAAGGGCTGAGGATGTGGCTCAGTGGTTAAGTGCCCTTGCATTCAATTCCAAGTATAAAAACAAAAAATAAAAAGTTTAAACTTTGTCTTGTAAACAGGAGCCACCAAAGAAAGTGAGAAAGTAACACTTTCTGATTTGCCTTTTGGAAAGGTTAATCTGGAAACAGTATGGAGACTAGACAGCCGTGGGACAGTACTTGTAAGCTAGAACACAGAAAAGCAAGAGCCTAATTAAAGTAGTAACAGAGATGAAGAAAAAGGGCATAAAATATTAAGATAGGCCAATCTATGAACATTGAGGGAATGTATGAGGGTTTTCTGGCTTCAGAGACAGGGTGGATGGTGATTCCATCCAGAGAGAGAGGAAATTCAGGAATAGTATATGAACTTAGGTTTATATGTTATACTAGAAATTATTATAGAACATCCAGGTAGAGAAGTTGACTCATTACTTGTATTTATGGGTTTCGAGCTCAGAATAAAAGACCTGGCATAGAAATACAGATTTGGGACTCAGTAGCAGATTGGTGCTAATTAAAATTATGAATTCAACACTTACCTAACTTCTTCCCTACTATTTTATTTAGCCTATGGCACCAGATATTCTCAGATCATTTAAAATTGAGTACATTTGAAGACACAACTTAATTCATAGCTAAACAAATATCTTATTTAATTGAAGAGTTGGTAAAGATAACAGAATATCTCCTCCTGAAAGTCATGCCATGGATTTTACTATAATCTGGCCCTAATTTAAAGAGTCCTACCTGCTTAGAAGCTAAGTTAAGAGCATCATCAAAGCCCAGGAGTTCAGTGCCAGCCTGGGCAACACAGCAAGACACCATGAAAGAAAAGAAGAAAGAATATAGAGCTGGAGTCAGTGACACACACCTGTAATCCTAACAGCTTGGGAGACTGAGGCAGAAGGACCATAAATTGAAAGCCATTCTCAGCAACTTAGTGAGGTCCTAAGCAACTTAGTGAGACCCTGTCTCAAAATAAAAAATAGAAAAGGATAAGGATGTGGCTCAGTGGTTAAGCAACCCTAGGTTCAATCCCTGGTTTGAACCTAGGAATTTGAAAAAGAAAGAGAGAAAGGGGGGAGGAAGAGAAGAGAGAAAAGAAGAGAAAAGAAGAGGAGAGGAGAGGAGAGGACAGGACAGGAGAGGAGAGGAGAGGAGAAGAGAAGAAGGAAAGGAGAAAGGGAGGGAGGGGGGAAGGAAGGAAAGAAAGAAGAAAAAGGTAAAGAGAAAGGCAAACAGTTGTTAAATGCAAGTAAATATAACAGAATAAAAATAAATATATTTAGTAAATATAATAGAAAATATATTAGTAAATGCAATTGAAAAATAATGAATACAATATTAGAAATAATAATAGAAAAAATTTACTCCCAAATCTTACTCTTCTGAACTATATAAATAATAATATTTTATACCTACTAGTTATAGCATCTTTCATTCTTCAGACTGTAAGAACTTTATATTTTCTCAGTTTTAACAACATGCCTGTCAGGTAAGTAAATGAACAGGACTTTTGTCTTCTTAGTGTAGCTGCAGAAACTAAAACATAAACAGAGCAGAAGTAATGTGCCTGGTCTCCCAGTATATCATTAAAGTGAAGCTGGAAATGGAGCACAGATCTCCAAACTCCTGGTTTTCACTGTCTCCCCTACACAATTATCATTATCAGTCACCTTCAGGATGTTATTGTGTACCTGGCACTATATTCATGGCACTGCACCAGGCCACTCTCTTATAGAATAGGATATTAATGTAGAGCTTATGGTAAGGGGAGAGTTGTACAATTTTTCTCTAAGGCCTTTCAGCTATTTTTTTAATGTACCATGTTTACCAAATGAGATGGATTATGTAGCATGCAAAACTAAAAAGAATTTTATAAAGTACTTGCAATCTCAAGTATAAAGCCAATGCAAAAAATAATATATTTTGTTAGAGAAAGTTAGTTTTGATCATTGGTAAAAAACAAAGTTTAATGATGAAGACTAGATAAACAGAGATCTGGCATAAAACTAAGATACCAGCACCACCAAGTATACAATATAAATCTAGTCCAGGCTTGGACTGACTGGAAGTTACTTTGATACCATAGTTGTTTGTTGGCTAATGTGAAATAATTGGTCGGGTTCATGGCAGTTCTCACAACACAAACATCTACATCACAAAATAAGCAGCACTTCTGACCCTAATAGAATTCTTTACCCAAGGGGGGAAAATCTGGATGAATAAAGACTGAATTTCTGTCTACCTACCCATCTTTCTACCATAAAAGCTAACTCCTTTCTCGCTGCTCCATCTAAATCAAGAACCCTTAAATGGTCATTATCTCTGTATGGGAAATCTTGCAAGTCTTCTATTCCTTCAGAGATGAACCATAGAGGTTTCCCAATTCATACACAATGTTAACTAATACAAAATTCCCAATGAGTTACTAATGGGACAAAGGAATAAATTTCATTTTAAAGTGATTTTCAAATCTCTCTATAGAAAAACATCTGAAAGTACTTAAGAGATAAACTTATATCCCTGGTGATTGAAAGAAAAAAATAAAAAATCTCTGTCTTATTCCATAAAAGTTATTGAAAATACCATGTGATTAAAGTTATTTATATGGCATTGAGTTAAACTGCAAAGGTAACACTTAACCATTCTCTGTTTACCAAATTAATCTACCAGATTTGTTTACTTTGTCTGATTTACTAAGACAAATATGTTGAGGTCTGAAATGTTTTATCTGGCCCTGGGAAAGGAAAACGAAAGGAGTGTTGTGCATTTATTAATAGATAAGTGCAAACAGGCTCTATCCTATCAAATGAACAGCTAGGAGCTTTGGCCACTGTTTACTGAAAATAAAATTAGCCTTGGCTGGCAGGTACTTATCAGATCTGAGAATAATTAACTACCTACATCTGGTACTTGTTACTGAAAATGCTAGTGGGAGCCACTACCTTTGGTAAGGACTTTTCCCCTGAACAGCTAACCTCTCTATAACAGACTATCGGAATGCACCCTTTATTTCCAAATGCACTTCTGGCAGCATCAAAAGCAGTTCCACAAGCTGTTTCCCCGCTTCAACCCAACAGAAAAACACTTTTAGAAATCCAAAACAAACCAACAAGACATAATTGGTGCCCACATACTCTATGAGGCTCACCAACAGGATTACTGTCCTATCAAGCCCTGGGAGCTTTGCAAACATACAAAGGTCAGTGTAAGTTAATCAATAATAACACTTTGCACTTAAAAAATTATTTTTCAGAGGACTTCAAGGAATTTTAGCAATGTAGAAGAAAATAAGTACAGTGTTCACAATTCAAAACAAGAGCCTAGGAACCAGCAGCCCCCATTATTAGTAAAAAAGGCAATAATAAACTTGGGTACATTGTGCCTAACTTATTTCTTTTCAACCATAACAATTTCTTTACCAGGTAATAGTTTTTACAATTTTATTAAATGAAAGGAAATGCTCTAAGGCATACACATAAATAAGCAATGCAAAATAAGTTGTTTTATATTTATGTCATGGGAATTAAGAGACAGGAAACACTCTGCAATTATCTTGCTATGAAATTCTAAACAAGTCACTTGTTTAGTCAAGTGACCTCTCATTTCTCTGCTCTACAAAATCCATATCACAAAGCTATAGGAAGGAATAACTTCTAATAGTGCCAGGAAAATGTCTGTAAATAGATAGGAAATTCCAAATCTTTAAGAACATTTCTTCTCAAGAAAAACAGTAAAACTATATTAACAATAAATTGTGACCCCACCACCACCATTTATTAAGATATTTTTCTGAACATTTTTGGTAGATAAATATTATTTTTCTTTCTAATGTAACAAAGAAACTTGCATTAAAACTGTGGGTAATTTAGGCTGGGGTGCTCAGTGGCAGAGCACATGCCTAGCCTGTATGAGGCACTGGGTTTGAGCCTTAGCACTGCATAAAAATAAATAAATAAAATAAAGGCATTCTGTCCAACTACCACAAAAATTTTTTAAAAACTGTGGGTATGGGCTGGGGTGGTGGCTCAGTGGTAGAGCACTTGCCCAGCATGTGTGAGACAATGGGTTTGATTCTCAGCACCACATATAAATAAAATAAAGATCCACTGACAACTAAAAATTTTTTTTAAAAAACTGGGTAATTTTCCCAGCACTTAGGGAGGCTGAGACAGGAGAATCGCGGGTTCAAAGCCAGCCTCAGCAATGGCGAAGCTGCTAAGCAACTCAGTGAGACCCTGTCTCTACATAAAACACAAAATAGGGCTGGGGATGTGGCTCAGGGGTCGAGTGCCCCTGAGTTCAATCCCTGGTACAAAAAAAACAAAAAACAAAAAAAAAACTGGGTAATTTAAAAATCAGCAGCTGCCTTAATATATATGGAAATGAAAAGATGGCCTGTCTGTACCTACATGCCTTACTAAAATATGTTGGGGCAGACATCAGATACCTTGGTAGATGAGGACATGAACTAAAAACCAGGGAAATCTAAGGATGGAGCCAGTAAATAGGGCTTGAGAAACAGGAGGTAGGAGTAATAGCCAGGGAAGAAATTTAATACAGGGGAGAGAAGAGAGGCCAAAGAAAAATAGAAGAAATAGAAAAAGCAATGAGTATTTCTGGGGTTAGGTAGTATGCTCAGGCAAAGAAGTGAGGAGGAACCAGTAGGGATGGCAGGCCTGACCCAGAGGACCATGAACTGGTTAGGAGAGGTAGGGGGAGAGTCATCCCTGTAAGACATCAAGGCAAGCAAGAATTATTTGCCTGAAATCAGAGAAAATGTTACTTGATCTGAGTAGGGTCCAACAGGGTTGAAAAAGAACCCAAGAGATGAATAAATTTATAGTTCCACCCATGCAGTCATAAAGATTTAGAACATAACACTAAGAACCTGCATAAAACTGCCAAAATTAGAAAATGCTAAGTCTCCAATCTAACTCCAACAATAAATTTGACTTGCTGGATTGTGAAAGATTTCTTATGTGAATGCCATCTGCAATATCACTCTCATCATTCAGCTGTTCTCTGGAATACTGTCTGTGATCTGACTATAGATGCACAGCTTTCCTAGTATTCATTCAGATAGATAGGCACAGAAACCATTTGTAGTCTCAAGGAAATAGACAAGTCAAACTATTTTCATGTCACTAAATAAGAAGGTTCTTTTAAGTGTCAAACCCAATGACGAACAGCTATAATGCGTTAAATGCATTCTTCTGTCTTCATTATCCTTTCACAAAGCACTTGGTTTTAGGGTCAGCTTTAGCTCAAGCAGTTATTTGGTCATGTGGACTTTACAAAGCACTTATTATAGGAAGAAATTTTCTGTACATTGTCTAGTATCTTCACTCTCCTATTATCATCTGAATTTGTAAAAATGCTTTGGCTAAGAATTCTAAAAATAATTTCTTCCATTTGAAATGTTTAAGGACTTTCAAGATAAAATTACACATTTGTTATAAAAGCATTCAGTATTCAAATTTAAATATCCCTAGGTTTATATTTTCAGGAAAAATTATATGGCTTATTTTAGAATGAAAATTAGGCCTGGAAAGTTAGCTAAAATCGCATAAAACAATTGTTTAAAAATTTGCATTCAATTTTGATTTATATATTAAACAAGAATTTAATATGCTAAAGTTGGCTGCTATGAAAGTTAAACTTTCTCTAAATTGTGAGACTACTTAGTTGCACCTAGATATTTAAATTATTTCAATCTTATTCTATAACTTCTTTCTTTCAAATTTTATTTCAATAGTAATAGTCTAGGATGGAACCTAAAAGCAGGCTTTCTTAACCTTAGCACTATTGATGTATTAGCTCGGGTAATGATTGTGAGGGACTATCCTGTGCACTGCAGGGTGTTTACTGCCAGGGATGACCTCTACCCAGTAGCATACCTCCCACCTCCCTGTACAGTTGTGACAAACCAAAACGTCTCCAGACATTGCCAAATTTTCTCTGGGGGCAGAATCACTCACTTTTTTGAAAATCATTGCGATAGGGAAATGGCAACCATCACGGTTTCACATTTAGGAGAAGGAGCATGGTATTCCAGGGACATAACAAAGTGTGGAGAAAAAAAATGGCTTTAGATATAAAAGATTTGTGTCAAAATTAAAACTCATTAGCTGTGTAACCTTGTGAAAATAATAACATTCTAGTAGATATTTCTCTTTGCCTGTCCAGATTCCCTTTTTGGGAAAAGGTTCTGTTAGAGGAAACAGCTCTCTTCCACTCTCAGTCCAGACCCTGCACTAGGGTTGAGTACATGAACCAGATTTAGCCAATGCATAAAATAAATGCATGTCCCAGGCTTTAAGGTTATTTAGGGATGGACATCTGACTGACTGATGCTAGGCCAATTAGACTGAATTCTGAGACTTGCTGGAGAACTCAGGAATAATTTGTACCCTTTCTGCTTAGGTTACTCAGCAGTTAGAGAATAAGCCAGGAGCTTCTAGGTGGGAAAAGATGGAATAATAACAAAACCAAGCCAGTGGAGCTTCTAGGTGGGAAAAGATGGAATAATAACAAAGCCAAGCCAGTGGAGCTTCTAGGTGGGAAAAGATGGAATAATAACAAAGCCAAGCCAGTGGAAAGCACAGCCAAGTGAGACAAAGCCCTGATGAAATAACACTGAATACCTGAAGTCAGATCTACCCCTTAGATATGTCAGTGATACAGCAAATAAATTCCCTTTAATTTTAACTTAAGTCAGCAAGAGTTGGATTTTATCATTTGGAGACCAAAAATCCTATCTAATAAAATACCTATCTCAAACAGTTGTTGAAAGGACCAAGCAAAATAAAGAACACAATAGGCCTATAAAGAACTTCTTCCCCCTGATTCCCAATTTATAGAAATCCAAACACAATTATGTAAGAACTGAAAACACAATACAGTGAAAGATTAAACAACAGAACCTCTGCTGTTTTGACCGCTTTCCAATCAACTACCAGATATTCCAAGAGTTTTAATTCATGGAGCCAAAAATTACTACACTTTGAGTTACCAAAAAAAAAAAACAAACAAACAAACCAAAAACCAAAAAAAAAAAAAAATCCCCAAACCCAACAAATAAATACATAAAACCAATGAATAGCACTTGCAAACTCTAGTTTGTCTTCTTTTTGGTCATCATATCATCATTTTTATGTGGCCAACAGTAAGGTTTGCTTACAAACTTCCATGTTGATTTTGTTTTAGTGTCAGAAGACTGAAAGAAGGGAATTATAAAATTACTGGATTAAAGCAAACCTAACAGGGCTGGGAATAGAGTGAATCAAGAGAGGCACTTGCCCTAGAAGCAAAATTTTAGAGGTTGATTTAAAAAATGCAGTGATCAAGATAAATAATAATTTAATCTAATTTTTTAAAAAAATGTCAAAAAATCCATGATGAAGAAAATATCAGAATTTTAAATAAATATAGGATCAGTATCAGTGGTCTTTCATTTTGCCTTAGGCTCCAATATGGGTTGGCAAGGTTTTGTAAAATTTCTAAGTTCTAAGAAGCAGAGACATTACCTAGTGTTCAAAAACAACATCAAGGATTCAAATGAACTTGAGAGGCAACCTAGTTAAGAACTCTAAATTGAAAGTTAATGAACTTGGGTTCAAGTTTCAACTTTGCCAATTCTAATGAATGTAACTTTGAACAAATTACCAGGCTTTTTTAATCTGAAGATTTTTCCTAAATAAACTGAAAGGTCTATACAGATGATCATTAAGATCTTTCCTAGATATAAAGTTCTATGATTCCATTGTAAAATTGATTTCTTTTTATGTCTAAAAATAAATCACATTGCATATGCTGTAATTCCAGTTCAGCATTTGTGTTATCTGGGAGCTTATAAAATGACAAGCTTTACTCATTCAAGTCTACAGTGAAAATAACCCAAGTTGAGGGTGATTTTTTAAAAATAGGAGTGTTCTTACATGTTTCAAATGCCATCAGATTATAATAAGATCCTACAATGGGGAAGTCACCAGCTTTCTCTTGTGGGTACAAGGTGGCATGGTTGATCTGCATCTCTAAAAGCTGAAATAATTCACATGGCCACCCACTGACAAGTCCATTGAAGCACAAAGTAATTGGGTTAATAAGTGACTGCTTATAATTCTCAACAATTTCCAGAAACAGGAAAACAAAAATCTGAAATCAACAACTACAATGAGAAAGTGACAAGAATGTGGAACAAGGGTAAATGGAAAAAAAGTGTAATCTACTAACTCTAAAGAAATAGCATAATAAGTTAAAAGTGTAACAAGTCGCAAGTGGTTTAGAATCACTGGAAATAGAATATAAAAATTGACTATGAAAAACTAAACTTTCTGTGTTTAGGGTACAGGCATATACATTTTATGTCAATTTTTCACTGAACCCTAAGAAGAAAAGAATTCTCACACCTGAGAGATAAATGAACTAAGTAGCTTTTAAAAAGAAATTTATAATGAAAACAGAAGCTATTTAAAAAAAATAAACATTTTAAAATTTTTATATGGAAAATTTCAAACACAAACAAGGTAGTTAAGATCACATAAATGACTACCACTCGTTAGCAGCTTCAATATTTGTCATCTCATAGCCAATGTTATTACATCTATATTCCCACCAATTTCTCCTTATTCTCCAAGGGTTGTTCATTATAAGCCCAAAATTAAATCTTTTGGGGGCTTTAACTTCCCTGCTTGTAAAATGCAGATAATTATACTAGCCTCTTTACCTATCTATGAAGTTATGAAAAATAATCAAGACTTTTGAGACTCTTCTGACACTGTGGTATTTGAATATAAGAAAAAACACGATAGAAAATGGAGTCAGTTTTTCTTTAAATAAGTCTTTCGCTGAAGAAGCACAAAACTCTTTGGGAGAATTTATCTTTCATTCTCCCAGCACCTCTGTGTGGCCAATGGAAGTATTATTCTTCACTTTTAGAATATAAATGATATAGAAAATAAAAAAAAAAGAATTATTTAAGCCAGAATAAATGAAAAAAAAAACAACAATAAAAGCAAAAATAAATCTAACCCTTTAGTTCTATAATTACAATATAATAACCACTTCCATTGTTGTTATACTATTTGTGGGTGAAAACAATCGTTTTCTCTTCATGAAATGGACTTACACTCTATTAAGGAGTTCCATATGTTTAAAAGAGAATTGTTACATAATACATAGGTACTCAAATACATTAACTGACTTTAAAACTTACTTTGTAGATTCATACAATGATATTCTTTAGTTATTTCAGCTTAGCTAAAGCAAGAAATAAAGGAAGAAAATTAAATACACCTGTGATTCACCAAATTGAACAATTATAGCTTGGTATTTCATAGGTTTGAAATCCAAATCATTTACTTGGCAGATCCAAACACTGCTTCAGTATTATGCTAAAGAATTATACCAGTTGGGCCCAAGCCACAGAGCCACAGGCCTGGATGATGCAATTTCCAACTCAGCTACAGGGTATTTTTATAGCACTTACCAAGTCATTATAACTTCATACACTTATGACATTTTCCTTCCGATTCATACAATGGTTCTTGTTCACCAAGTTTAGTCAAGGCAGGTTGGGATGGGGTTGAAGAAGGAAAAAATGCTGTGTGAAGGGTGTGGTGAGAGTAGTCTGCCATGCGCTAGTCTTCCTAAATGTTGACTATTATGCATTTCGTGGAATATATCAGGGCAAAAGTTCTTTTTCTTTCTATGGTCACAAGAATAGTCAGCTGTGGCTTGAGCACTGTCTTCGAGGACCATCACAGAGAAATCACAACTCCACTTGGCTCCCGTGGCTTTCTGACAAACCAAATATAAGCAAGCCAACCAATAAAACAAGCAAATAAATAAAGCAAATAGATTTAAATCATATTTTCAAAACATAATAGTTGGTTATTGTCACTATTACTATTTTTATTCAGGATGCAAAGCTCATGTGGATTGTGGCTTCTACAATAAGACAGAAAGCAGAATTACAATATACAGGTTGAGCATCCCTAATATGAAAACCCAAAACTTTCTGAGTATTAACATGAGGCCACAATTGGGAAGTTCCACACCAACTCTCATGTGACAGGTCACAATCAAAACAGATACACAAAAGTACTGTATGAAATTACCTTCAGAGATTGCGTATAAGGTGTATATAAAACACAAATGAATTTCCTGTTTCAATTTAGGCCCCATCCCCAAGTTACCTCATTATACATATGCAAATATCTGAAAATCCAAAAAAGTCTGAAATCCAAAACACTTCTTGTCTCAAGCATTTCAGTTATGGAATACTCAACCTGTCAGAGAAAAGACAGTGAACTGGCAGTAAAGTTATCTAGGTGCCCATCTTTTATCTCTACTAACTAACTGTGTTGGGCAAGGCTGATATGCTTCAGGACAGTAGTTTTCTTATCTATCAAATAAAATACATGAGTTGAGCATGGTGGCACGTGCCTATAATCCCAGCGACCAAGGAGGCTGAGGCAGGGGGATCACAAGTCCAAGGCTAGCCTTAGTAACTTGGCAAGAGTTTCAGAAACTTAGTGAGATCCTGTTTCAGGAAGGAAAAGAAAAAAAGGACTAGGAATTAGGGATGTAGCTCAGTGGTAAAGCACCCCTGGGTTCAATCCTTAGTACCAAACTAAATAAAACTTTAAAAGTCTAGATGATGTCTAAGACTATTATTAGCTCTAAAATTCTTAAGACCACCTAATTCCATAACTTTCATGTCATTATTTCTATATAGTATCTTTGTTTTTCACAATGTAACCCCTTTTCTATGACATGCTTTTTTTTTTTATCAGCTCTCTGGATTAGCTTGTAAAAAAGTGTTAAAATCCAAATCAGAGAAAAGAAAGCACACACAGTAAGCAAACTTTTAAGAGGACTCTTTTATAAGTACAGGTTAAAAAAAAAGAATAAAAATAAGATATTCTAGCTCTTCTCCAAATCCCACCTAGGCCATTTTCAGAGATTCAGAAATAGAAGGACAACATATGAAGTGCCTGGCTCATAATACATGCTAATAAATATTTGAGTATCTAATCACTACTCCTTGTTCCCCAACCTTCCCAACACCACTACCAGAAGTAAATCTTTTATAAACTACAGCACTTTCTTTGAATCAAAGAGTTTCTGTGGAACCAATTTCATTTCCAAACTAAAACCCAAGCAGGGTAAGTTATGCGGATGTGAGTTTGATAAAGGCTGTTAGTTTTTCTCAAGTGCTCTCTTAAAAGAGAGACTCCTAAAAAAAAAATAACTAGATAAAAAAGAGATTAATCTTCCCCAAAAAGGAGCACAGGAAAACTGAGACCACTGTAATAGCACATTATTCTAGAATTTTAAAACTTGAAATAGAAAAGCCTCTTTCTGTGGAGATGACTTCCTTCCATTCTACAAGGATTCTGTCGACATCATCTACCTCAAATGCTTGGCTCACAAAAAAGAAAAAAAAAGTGGTGATGCAGGAAATTGTATGGAAACAAACAAACAAACAAACAAAAAAACCCATCATTTTCTCTCCCTGGAACCAGTGCTGCCACAACAGAGCAGGGTAAGCAAATAGCATGTGGAACTGAATTACTTATTTAAACCCTTTCTATAAGAAAGGGCGGAGGGTCTTCCAAGACATCTAGTTCTTACTTTGCTAACTTCTACATTGTGGGGGTAGGAGAGTAGGAAGGAGACACAAACTAAGGGCTAATTCGCCAAACAGCATGGGAAAAAGAGATGAACTCACAAACTTAGAAGAGTCTATTTCTGCTCCAAGGACCTAATGAATAAGAGCTCACATTTGCAAACTGGGGAAAAATAAAGACCTTGGAATATTGCATTCTGGATTCACATCAGCATTCTAGCACTACTATTTATATATGGACTTTTCTACTTTTGAGAATGACTATTTTTTAAAAAGTTTGCATTAAGAATCAATAAATAGGGAGCTGGGATTGTGGCTCAGCGGTAGAGTGCTTGCCTCACATGTGGGAGGCACTAGGTTTGATCCTCAGCACCACATATAAATAAATGAACAAATAAAGGTCAATCAATAACTAAAAAAACAAAAATAAAGAATTAATAAATAGGATGGATTCAAACTAAAAAGCTTCTCAGCAAAAGAAACAATCAATGAAGTGAACAAAGAGCCTACATTCTGGGAACAAATTTTTGCCACATGCATATCTAATAGAGCACTAATCTCCAGGATATATAAAGAACTCAAAAAACTTAACACCAAAAAAACAAACAACCCAATCAATAAATGGGCTAAGGAGATGAACAGATACTTCTCAGAAGAAGATATACAATCAATCAACAGACATATGAAAAAATGTTCAACATCTCTAGCAATTAGAGAAATGCAAATCAAAACTACTCTAAGATTTCATCTCACCCCAGTAAGAATGGCAATTATCAAGAATACAAACAACAATAAATGTTGGCAAGGATGTGGAGGAAAAGACACTCTCGTACATTGCTGGTAGGACTGCAAATTGGTACAACCAATCTGGAAAGCAGTATGGAGATTCCTTAGGAAACTTGGATTGGAACCACCATTTGACGTATCTATCCCATTCTTGGGTCTATACTCAAAGGACTTAAAAACAGCATACTACAGTGACGCAGCCACTTCAATGTTTATAGCAGCACAATTCACAATAGATAAACTGTGAACCAACCTAGATGCCCTTCAATAGATGAATGGATAAAGAAACTGTGGCATATATACACAATGGAGTATTACCCAGCATTAAAAGAGAATAAAATTAATGGCATCTGCAGGTGAATAGATGGAGTTGAAGAACATCATGCTAAGCAAAGTAAGCCAATCCTAAAAATCCAAAGGCTGAATGTTCTCTCTGATAAGTGGATGCTGATCCATAACGGGGAAGAGGACACAGGAAAAATGGAGGAAATTTGGTCAAAAGGAGGGAGGGGGAGAGGACATGGGGGCAGGAAAGATGGTGGAATGAGATGGACATCATAGCCCTAGCTTCATGTATGACTGCTTATATGATATGATTCTACATCATCTACAACCAAAGAAATGAAAAGTTGTGCTCCATCTGTGTACAATGAAATAAAATGCATTCTGCTGTCATATATACCTAAGTAGAATAAATAAATTAAATTTTAAAAAAGTTGGCAAGAACTACCTTATCACAAGCTAGTTAGATTTTTCAAACATTAATTTGCCTGGCTGACATTAATAGGAGCTGTAAGAACAGGAAGGAGATAACCTGCATAGCTTTTCTATATTCTTCCTGCTTTCTTTTCAGGCCCAAAATCATTTGATTCCCCCAATGAAGTTCAAATAACAAGCAAAACAAACAAAACCAAAATCTCACAACTATTTACCATTATAAAGGGATTGATATAATATTGTAGTACAATGCCAACCCAGTTCCCTTTGCATCATTTCCTTTTTTTAAAAATATTTTTTAGTTGTAGATGGACACAATAATCTTTATTTTATTCATTTATTATTTTATGTGGTGCTGAGGATCGAACCCAGTGACTCACACATGTGAGGGAAGCGCTTTACCACTGAGCTACAATCCCAGCCCCGCATCATTTCCTTTTTACATAATACATTCAACAAAACATCATTCTACTACCTTATGCTTGTTTCCTCCCAAACTGAATAACCTACTCATTGATGTGGTCAACAATGTGTACAAAGAAATTTGTTATGCAAATGCTTGTAAAGGATTTGAGGTGGAAGAATTAATCTAAAATTCTCTTTCCTAACTCTAAATTTCTGATGAAACATGGTGTTTCTGCCAGAGATTCCTGCTTTTGCTATTTGTCATCTCTATAACCCCCATTGAAAATTTAAAAGAAGATCTCTAGAGAACTTTTGCTTCTGACCAAGATGGAGTAACACAGACAAGATTGACCTACCACCTAAAACAACAATGTTTTAAGGAAACAAAACTTTTGGGGCTGGGGTTGTAGCTCAGTGAAAAAGCATTTGCCTGGTATGCGTGAGGCACTGGGTTCGATCCTCAGCACCACACAGAAATAGATGAGTAAAATAAAGGTATTGTGTCATTCTACAACTAAAAATAATTTTTTAAGAGGGAAATAAACATTTTTGCCCCAAGAAAAAAGACACAGGACAATGAAAGACAATGATACCTCAGAGATGGGAAACAAGAAAGAAAACCTCTATGATTGCCCCCCCAATTACTATTTTGATAGAACTTCCAGGTTGTGATACAGGGAGAGAAAACTCAAGTGGAGTCCAGCAGACTCTCCAAATTGTGGAGATAATGTTGAAGATCTGTAGAGAAGAAGGCAGCCAAAGTTCAAATGAGAGATCTATGGGGTTCTCCCTTCAGATACTCAGCAGGGAAGAGATTAATGCATACCTGCGAGGAAAACACCTGAAGCTAGCTAGAGAAAGAATGATCAGAGAGGGATAGAAAAAAAAAAAAAAGAGTATCTGGCACTCACATGAGACCAGGAATAGTGTTTATTCCCACCAATCAGACTAGAAAATATTATAACTTCATTGAGAACTAGGTATGTTACCCAGAAGGATCTTGCCTTGAGAGTGGGGAATAATTAGCTTTAAACTAAATGGTTCTAGTCCTACCTAAACAAAATATTTTCCAGTACTGAGGATAGAATCAAGAGGTGCTCTACCATTCAGCTACATCCCAATCCTTTTTTTATGTTGAGACAGAGTCTCACTAAGCTGCCAATGCTGGTCTTGAACTTGTGATCCTCCAGCCTTAGCTGAGTCACTGGCACTACAGGCATGCACCACCAAGCCTGGCTCTGCCTAAACAAATCTTAAAAGCAAGATCCAAAGAATCTGTTACCAAGTAGTTTAATTGCACCTCTCAAAAAACCTAAAAGTTATATTATAGAAATACAAATATCCAGCACCCAATAAGATAAAACTCACAATATCTGGCATCCAGTCAGATAACCAGGTATGCAACGAGGCAGAAAAATATGACCCATAATGAGAAGAAAAAGTCAATCAACTGAAACAGACTTAGAACTGATATAGATGCCATAACTAATAGACAAGATGCTTTCAGTTGTTAAAGTAAGGAGGTGATCAAAGTAAGATTTCATGAATCACAAAGTTCATTACCATACAAAGAGATTCCTCCTTCCCACAGTATTCAAAAGGGGGAAGAAAACAAGTAAAAATTTCACAGGGAATATATTCAGAGTATATTAATCAAACAATGGGTAAGTAGCAATTTCATTTACAGTTCAATTATTAAAGCATAGTTGTTCAATTCTTATGGGAGAAAGCTTCTGTGGATGTAAAGTTTAACAAAAGTTTTAGGTATACCTTTTTATGACAAGTTCTAAGGAGAGATAGCTTGACCAACACAATAGAGATCCACAATGACACACAAAGTCTCTAGATACTAGTGAGCAGTGCCGGTGTTGGAAGTGAACACTTCAGAGAAGAGCTCGAAGACTGACAGAGTTGCTGTGCTGCAGCCCAAGTTCAATGTGTCTGTCAAAATCTTGCGTTTTTGTTGGTGGGATTGTAAATTAGTACAACCACTATAGAAATCAGTACAGAGGTTCCCCAAAAGACAAGGCAGGGAACCACCATATGACCCACTATACAACTCCTCAGTATTTATTTTAAGAATTAAAGTCATTACACTAAAGTGTTAAATACATACCCATTTTTATATAAGCACAATTCACAATAGCCAAATTATGGAACCAGCCCAGGTATACATCAATGGATGAATGGATAAAGAAAATGTGGTATATATACACAATGGAGTTTTATTAAGGCATAAAGAAAAATGAAATTATGTCATTTTCAGGAAAATGGATTCAAGTAGAGACCATCATATTAAGCAAAATAAGTCAAATTCAGAAGGTCAAGGGTTGTATGTTTTCTCTTATATGCAGAAGCTAGAGAAGAAAAAGGAAAAGAAAGGTGTTGGGAGGGAGGTCTTATGAAAATCAAAAAGAGATCAGTAGAGTAGAGGAAAGGGACCAGGGGAGAGAGGGGGAGTGATATTGGCCAAATTATACTGTTATCCTGTGTGCATGTTTGAACATATAACCAATTCCATCATTATGTACAACTATAATGTATCAACAAAAATTGTGGAAAAAAATCTTGGGTTCATAGGTGTTTTAGAGTCTAGCAGGTAAGGTTGATAATTCACATATGTGTATGATTATCAACATTCTCACAGGGAAGGGGATTATACTCCATGTTCTTTTTTTTTTTAAGTATATTTTTAGTTGTAGATGGACACACAACATCTTTGTTTATTCATTTATTTTTTATGTGGCGCTGAGGATCAAACCCAGTGCCTCACATGTGCGAGGCAAGCGCTCTACCACTGAGCTACAGCCCCAGCCCCCTCCATGTTCTTATTGTAGTAAAATATGCCACAAACATAGAAAATTATGTAAGTGTTTGGAATCAATTGAAAGCCACATAACACAAAGACATTCAAATAGTTCTAACAATAGTCCATATGATTAAAAAGTTAAGTAGAAATACCTAAAAGATTCAAAGTCAAACTTCTTGAGGGAAAAAAAATCCCAATAAGGTCTGAGATGACAAACACACTGACTAGGATTAATGATAGATTAGACACAGTAGAAGAAATGGCTGGTGAAGTTTAATACATAATGACAGAAACTATGCAAAGTAGAATACATAGAGAAAAAAACAACCACAAAAATGAAAGTGCACCAGTGAGCTCCAGGACAACTTCAGCTGACTTTGTGTATGTGCATTAAGAGTCCACAAAAAATTGGAAAAACAATGGTTAAGATTTTTTCCAAATTGGATGAAAATGCTAAGCCAATGTATCAAAAAAGCTCAACAGGGGCTGGAGTTGTGGCTCAGTGGTAGAACGCTTTCCTAGCATGTGTGAGGCACTGGGTTCAATTCTCAGTACCACATATAAATAAAAAACAAAAGTCCACCAAAAACTAATAAAAATATTTTTTTTGAAAAAAAAAAGCTCAACAAAGTCCCAAACATAAAATAAGGAAAATTACACAAAGATATACCCTTATCAAATTGCTCAAAACCAATGAAAAAACCTTAAAAGCAACAGAGAAGAAAAGAAATATTATATACGGAGAAACAAAAATAAGGAGTGTAGTTTCTAATTGGAAACAATAACAGCAAAAACACTATGGAAGAACAGCTTTAAAAAAAGGGGAGGAGAAAAAAAAACCCTTCTAACCTATAATTCTATATCCAGATAAAATACCTTTCAAAAACAAAAATGAAATAAAGACCTCTCAAACATACAAAAACTAAAATAATTTCATTTCTTTACTATAAGAAATGATAAAGCAAATCTTTCATGTAAATCCATCTGCTTTGTATATGGGTACATACAAAGGAATGAAGATCACTGGAAATGGAAGCCACTGAATAAATATATTTTTCTTATTATATAACTATCACATAAAGATAATTGACTGCTTAAACAAAACTGTAGTATAAAAATTAAGACATGTACACTTATGTATAAAGTATATAGTGACTACTATAAGGCCACTGTAAGGTTTTTATACTGTATGTGATACATAATTCCACCTAAAGAGAGACTGCGAGAAGTTAAAGATGTAATACCATAAACCCTAAAGCAATCACAAAACTAACTAAATAGATTTATAGCAGTAAGACAAGAAAAGAGGTCAAATGGAATCATAAAAAATATACCTAGAAGGCAGGATACAAGGCTAATGTGCACAGTAAATTGATTTTCTATATACTAGCAATGAACATTTGGAAATCGAATTTAAAAACACAACACTCTCTGCACTAGTAGCAAAAAAAAAAAAAAAATAGGCATAAACCTAAGAAAATATGTATAAGATCTATATGAGGAAGCTACAAAGCTCTGATGAAAGAAACCAAAGTTGGTCTAAATAAATGGAGGATAGGAGAACTCAATATTGTTAAGATGTCAGTTCTTCCCAAATTGATTTATAAATTCAGTGCAATCCCTATCAAAATCACAAGAAATGACTTTGGACCCATTGATTCTAAAGTTTATATAAAAAGGGAAAAGATCCAAAATAGCCAACACCAAATTGAAGAAGACAAAGTTGGAGGAATAAAACCATCTGACTTGAAGATTTACTATAAAGTTACAATAATCAAGACCATGTGTTGGTTTTGATGAAAGAATAGATAACTCCATCAAGAGAACAAAACAGAGCCCAGAATGGATTTACATAAATATAGTTAACTGAACTGTAACAAAGGAGCAAAAGACAATTCATTGAAGAACAGTCTTTCCAATAAATGGTACTAGAACAACCAGCCATCTACATGAAGAATAAATGTAGGCACTGACCTTACGCCTTTCACAAAAATAACTCAAAATGGACCATAGAACTAAATATAAAATGTAAAACTATAAAAAATTTGAGAAGATAACAAAGGAAAAATCTACGTAACCTTGGGCTTAGCAATGAGTTTTCGGGTAAAATGCCAAAAGCACAATCTATGAAAAAAAATCAATAGGTTGAACGTTAACATTTTAAATTGCTTTGCCAAAAACACTGTTGAGAGAATGAATAGAAAAGCCACAAACTGAGAGAAAATCATTGCAAGACACATTCCTGATTAAGGATTTGTATCCAAAATATACAGATTCTAAAAACTCAACATAAAGAAAAAATAGTTTAGAAAATGCTCATTAAAGGCCAGTGGCGGTGGCGCATGCCTGTAATCCCAGCACTTTGGGAGGCTGAGACAGGCGAATCGCGAGTTCAAAGCCAGCCTCAGCAAGGGCGAGGCACTATGCAACTCAGTGAGACCCTGTCTCTACATAAAACACAAAATAGGGCTGGGGATGTGGCTCAGTGGCCAAGTACCCCTGAGTTCAATTTCTGGTACAAAAAAAAATTTTTTTTTAAATGTTCATCAAGGGATAAAGGGATGGGGCTGGGATTGTAGTTCAGTGGTAGAGTTCTCACCTCGCATGCGTGGGTTCGATCCTCAGCACCACACAAAAATAAATAAAATAAATATATTGTATCCATCTACAACCAAAAAAGAGAGAGAGAGATAAAGGGATGGCAAATAAGTACATGAAAAGAAGCTTAACATTATATGCCACTAGGAAAGTGCAAATTAAAACAATAAGAAACCACTAAACATCTATTAGAAAGGCTAAAATCCAAAGCAAAATACTAATGAGGATAAGAATGTAGACCAATAGGAGCTCTTATTCATTACTGTTGGGAATGCAAAATGTATAGACAGGTGGGCAGTTTCTCACACAAGCAGGGCATAGAATATTCCTGTGATCTAGCATTCCACTCCTAGGTATTTTATCCAAGAGAAAGGAAAGTATAACCCTATTCAACAATTTGTAGTTAAATGTTCATAGTGGTTTTGTTTGTAATAACCATAAACTGGAAAGGACCCACAACACCCATCAATATAAGAATAGTATGTAGAGGCAGTATAGACATACACTGAAATATTAGCCAAAATTTTTTTTAAGAAATTAATTACTAATACATGTAACAATGTGGATCTCAAAATAATTAAGCTGGATTTAAAAGCCAGACTAAAGAATTTATACTGCATGATTGAATGTATACAAAACTAGAAAATGCAATATAATTTATAGTAACAAAGATCACTAGTTTTCTTGAGGATGTAGGGAAGAGTGGGAGAGAGAAATTGGAAAAGTAATGTAGAAACTTTTAGGGATGATAGATATGTTCATTATCTTCCTTGTGGTTATGATCTAAGGAGTATACCCAAACATTTCGAATTGTACTAAATATGTGCTGTTTAAATAAATGAGATTATAAAAGAGTAAATGCCATTCTAAATGCCATTTATGTTAAAATTCCCTTGTATTACCTTTTTTTGTTAAATATTTGACTTTTTAATCATATATACATTCCGACTGTGTTGGAAGTCTCTCTCCATAATAGTTAGTTGTTTAAAATATAAAAAACCACTTCTTCATTCATCATTAAGTTGAAAATATTTGTTGAATATTTATTTATGTAAGTCAATGTACTAGACCATTGAAGGGGATACTATTAGATACTATAGGGATATATGTCAGATTACAAGGAATAAGCAATGCTGATAATGAGAAAATGTAATAGCAGGTGTCATTTACTTTGCTGGAGTATAAAAAGGCTCATGGAAAATTAAACAGAAAGGCAATTTTTTAGGTTCATGAAGATCTCTTGCCAGAGAGCTTTAAGAAATGCTGTAGTAGGGGCTGGGGTTCTGGCTCAGTGGTAGGGTGCTCACCTAGCACACATGAGACACTGGGTTCGATCCTCAGCACCACATAAAAAAATAAAATAAAGATATTCTGTCCACCTACAACTAAAAAATAAATATTTTAAAAAAAAAGAAATGGTGTAGTAAATCAGAATTTCAAGCAGAATACAGAATAAACTAAACATAAGTTCTTAAAGTTTAACTCTTTTATAATCTCACTTATTACACTATAATATATTAAATTTCAATGGAAGGACATGAGATTAGGAGAGAGTTACTTTTTAGAAGTAGAATTCAGGCCACATTTACTCATGTATGTCTCTATAGGAAAAACAGAAATAAATGCAGAGTCCCATCATAATCCAATTCAACTATTTCTCCTGGGCTTATAGATCTCAGCTGATCTTTCTAAAATTTATCAACTTTGGCATTCTTTCCTCAAGGGCCAGAACTCTCTGGCTGTTATGCCTCAAGTGGAATAAGACTCCTGGAGAAATTCTTTTACTACCACAACTATTTCAGCATGCTTCTAAGTGGTGAGTCTCAGTGCTTGCCAAATTCCTCTGGTCTGATCCCATCTGGATGAACCCAAAATATAGCCAAATAGGTCTTCTACTTCCTAGCCATATTTGATTATCCAATACCCCTCCAAAATCATGCCTGCTTTTATCTTTATGAAACCACAGGCCTAAGGCTTTTAATCTAATATATGGCATTAGGAACAAACAGGCACAAGGAACATCCATTCCACTCTTCATCACAGATAAATTTTCACTTTCATTTAACTAAAAAATCAAACAAAACCCCTTATGAGTGTTTTCAGCTTTTACTCTTCTAATCATAGTTATGGAAATTATACGAGCTTAAAAGCCCCCTGATAATTAGGGGCTCTATAAAGAGGATCCACTGTGTGATAAGCACATAATGTCTCTTTCTAGTTGGACTTTGTTTTTTTTTTTTTTTTTTTTTTTCAAGAGACAAACTGTCCCCAATCTCCTGGGCTCTAGCAATCTTCCTGCCTCAGCCTCCCAATTAGCTGGGACTACAGGTGTGTGCCACCGTGCCCAGCAAGTTACACTTAACTTCTGTCTGAAATCTAAGCCACAGTTCTTTCTCTCAGCCTCTCTTCATTAAAGGCAAAATTCTTTCTGTCTAGTTTCTCAAGGTCTTTCCCTCTTCTTCCAGCTTAAGTGCATTCCAGGCAGCAACAATATCCAAGCAATCTGAGAGGCTCTCAACTGAAATTCCCCTGAATCACCTCCTCTGAAGCTTCCAAACTTCCTTTTCTTGATTCTGGCTTTTGTTAGCTCCATTTCAGTTTTATTTCCTAACTTATTACTTCTCCCCATGCTCTAAGGTTCAACAATTTAGCTCTGCTTCCTTTTAACAGAACAGTCTTGGGCTCCTTTTTGCTGAATATAACTTCTACTTATACTCTAAACAGGTATGTATAATTTTACACTGAAACTATTTCTCACAAATTTCAATAAGTGTCAGAATAATATTAAATATCTCAAACTTCTCAAAAATGTGAATGAAACATTCTATGCAGAGTATATTTTAAGATTTACAACCTAATGTTTAGCTAAATGAAAATCAGAGGCCAAACCCAAGGACACTCCAGATGTCTTCTTTGAGTGAGTTTAAACTTGTACAAAAGTTTTTGGAAAGATGCACTGCAGCTAAGTACAGATGAAAGTCATAAAGAAAAGGGAAATGCATGAATCATAGTCATGGTATAAATAATTTCAGGAATTTGTTTCCAGACAACTATTCCATTCATATGTTATACAGATTTTAGAAAATTACTATTGAATAAGAGAGGCTCATACTACACAATAGGATACCTATTTAAAATTATTATTTAAATTATTGGCAGATTTTTATAATAATCATTTGTTGAATGTAATATGGATAATGGGCACTTTATGTAGGTTATATAATTTAGTATTCTAATAACAGCAAGTAATATTGTTATTAGTTCCATATTACAGAGGAAGAAACAAAGTCCCCAAAAGCATTACTTACTTGTACAATTTACCCTGCCTGTAGGTGGCAGAACAAGCTATTCAAACCCAAATTTGTATGGCTCTAAAGCTTCTGTTCTTCCCAATAGGATTCATTTCCTGTTAGTTGAAGGAGCAATCACTAGTGTTTTGGAAAATTCCTGACAATGCAGCCTGGGTGGTATAGTGGAACCTTGTGAGCCCATGCTCTGGCAGTTGTGTGCTCTTGGCCTAATCTGTTCCTTTTGTTGGCTTTCTTTTTCTTATCTATAAAATGAGGAATTTAGATAGTTAATCTAAGGGCCATAATTATAATGTGAAAGACAGAATAGGGGAAAGGATAAGTAACAGAAAGTTTTACTGGATATTAGAAACAATATAGCCAAACAAACTAGACAGGCAGAAATGAAAGAAAAATGGCTTTGTAGTATTGTTCTCCCAATTATGAATAAAATACTTTATATAATACATATAAAGTGAAGCAAGATCCTGTCACTAAAACTTTAATCAAATAGATTCAACCATTTGAATTTAACATCAAGTAATATTTTAATTATTTAAATAAAATATACAAATTCACTAAGACATGAGAAAAACATCAGACAAACCCCATATAGATATACTTTGAGTTTGTTTTTTATTTTATAAGATTCTGATGAATACATGAAGTTCCTCTTTCACAAGAAGTGTGGACTAGGTGCTCTCAGGTATAGCTATGGAGGTTCCAGAAAGAGTGACAGAGAAGAACAATCCATTGTATCTGAAAAATCTCTATTCATCTATAAAAGACAATGCCCTACTACAAAAGACAATTACTGTGCAGGGCTTCTATTTTGCTTTGCTTTCAACATCCAGGCCAGCAAAGTCAGCCTGTGCAAGTGGAACAATCAAAAACCTTCATAATACTTGGCTTCTTCTTACATGAAACCTTCCTTCCTTGGTTTTCTAAAATGATGAGAACTAAGTGCCTCTTTGCTCAGTTGCCATCACCAAGAGCCAATAGGAGATGTCTGCAGACAAGATCTGTGGGAAAACATCACAGGCCAGAGGTGAAAGGACACCACAACGACTGGGACTGAACAGAAAACAAATGGCCAAAAGCTCTCTGGGGCTTGGGAGACCTCGTGGTTTGAAATGGACTGTCAGAGCTGAAGAGGGTCAAATTGCTAAGCTTGTGAGGGAGTATAGAGGCTCTGGTTATCCACTGTAAGCTCTCTCAGTAGATAAATGTGTCTTATGTGGAAGAAAAAAAGATGATGATGATGAGCAGTCTGGCAAAAGAACCGAAAGACAAACCAAATCTTCCACAGGATGTGAACAGATAAAAACGCCGAGGAATATAGATGGGGAGAAGCTCCCAAAAGAGAAAGGAAGGGGGAAAAATTAAAACCATCAGTCCCGATATTTGCCAAGGAATGAGAGAGAGAGAGAGAACACTGTTTAAACCGCCTTAAATCAGGTAAAGTGACTGCTGGTCCCAATGGAGTCCACACACCCTTACCATGCCTCGTCACCAATTCCATCACCTTGTGCCTCCCCTGAAGATTGCAGCTGCTTTCCAAAAGCTCCCAGAAAGCAATAGCCAGAATACAGTGACAGCTGGAAGGAAGGGGGATTAAGCAAGGACCTGGCATAAATAGAAGTGTGGCCAAAAGACACAAATATGAAGGGAGAGAGACAATTTTCCTATGTGGTTTGTGTGTGCGGTATTGGAGGAAAGCTCAAAATAAGAACTAGCCAAAGTTCTGGGCCTTGATGGCCTGAAGGATTTGGCAGGCACGGCCTTTCTCATGGCAGGCAAGCCAGGAAATAAAGCTTTCAGCTGTCTGCTTCAATGTTTTGCTCACTGTCACCATGTTCGTGTTCGGCCCTGGGCCCATTTGTATTTTCTTCTTCTTTGGGGATTAGCACACCAGTGTGGTCAAAATCCATTCTGGTTATTCAAGACTGACTGAACTGTGTATCATTTCCTCACACACTATATTTGTCAACTAGGGACTTTAAGAACATGAAATTCTGACAGTACACAATGAACTATAGAATCAGATGATCTGTAAAGGACCTCAGAGAACATTAATCCATCCTCATTTTAAAGATGGGGAAACTAATAGCAGCTAAGAGAAGTAGGGTAACTTGCTGAAATCACCCTACTATTCAGAAAGCAGCAAAGTTCGTTCAAGTACCCAACTCTCCCATTTCTACCCAGTCAGCTGCTTCTCCACAAAAAACACAGTAGTCCCTGATGTCTCAGATAAAATAAATAATCCACTCCCAATCTCTTTTTTTATGGGAATTTAATAAGAATTATGGTGTGTCCTCTATGCTTTCTATTAAGAATTTACATGGAAATTTGGTAAGTAATTATGCAAAATGTTTGTTCCCCCAAAGAAATAAACCTGGAGATATATACAAATAACAGCATTCAGAGAATGAGAAAAAGAAAAAAAAAAAACTAAACTAAACCATAGCCAATTACAATGCATGTCTTTAAAAATCAGCTTCATGAAACTTACATTTTGACTTTCACTTACATATACAATTGTAGCTGATATAAAATCATGAAGATAATGCTGCTACTCAAATTACGGACTTAGTTTATCCTGTCATGTTGATTCAAGAAATCACAGGTTAATTTCAGGCCCCGGAGGCATCTTTTAAATTAAACTAGGCAGGTATTAAAAATATAGTATTTCTAACTCAAGAAAAAAAATTAGAAATCAGAGAAGAATATTTTCATTTGAAAGTAATTAAAAAAAAAAAAAAAAAGGCTGGGTGTGGTGGAGCACACCTGTAATCCCAGAAGCTTGGGATGCTGAGACAGGAAGATCACAAGTTCAAAGCCTGCCTCAGCAACTGCAGGGCACTAAGCAATTCAATGAAACCCTGTCTCTAAATAAAAAATACAAAGCAGATCTGGGGATATGGTTCAGTGGTTGAGTGCCCCTGAGTTCAATACCCAGTAATATATATATATGGTTCAGTACTATCCTTGCTTTCAGGGGACCAAGGAAAAGCTTGGAACATATTCCCTGTAGGTAAGAAGGAGCTACTGTATTCAATTTTGGGGGCGGGGGTACTGGGGATTGAACTCAGAGGCACTTAAACACTGAGCCACATTCCCAGCCCTATTTCCTATTTTGTGTTTTATTCAGAGACAGGGTCTCACTGAGTTGCTTAGTGCCTCAGCGTTGTTGAGGCTGGCTTTGAACTCACGATCCTCCTGTCTCAGCCTCTTGAGCTGCTGGGATTATAGGCGTGCGCCACTGCACCAGGTTACTATATTCAATTCTGGGAATAAGGACAATAAAAACTGCTTCTGACACAAAGGCACACAACTAAAAATTAACTGAGGAAACCAAAATATAAATGAACTGAGGCAGAGTAGTAAATCTAGTGATAAAGGATATGTGAAAGCACATGGGAGGGGCATAAGGCCAATCTGGGAAGGTCCAGGAAGGGAAACTGAAGAAAGTGACCCCAGAAATGAAGGATAAACAAGAATTAGGCAGGTTTTCAAAAAGGAATTCATGGCTGGGGATGTAGCTCAGTAGTAGAGCATTTGCCTAGCATGCATGAACCCCTGCGTTCAATCTCAACACTTAGAAAGGGGCAGAGGGGCATTTCTCTTATTCCTTAAGTTTTCTTATGTAACACATGAGAATTTGATCTAGTCCAGAAAACTTGTAAAGGAAAAATGACATCATTATTATTATGTCATATTAGTACTAAAAGAAAAAAAGTACTAAATACAATAAATAGCAAAAGACAACAACTTTGAACAAACCAAATAATAATGTAACACCCAAACAACATCAGAGAAAGTGGAAATTTTTCAGAGTCGTCACAGGAACTTTGTCTACCCATATTTACAAAGAGCACTAAGGCCATGAGAGGCATTGTGCCAGGTGCTACAGCAAATACAATAATGAACAAACTGGTCTCTTATCAGGGAATTTATCATATCACGTTACCTGCATATTCCTTTCCCAGAGAGAAAGATCTAGAGCAGCAGTTCTCAAACCTTTTGGTCTTGGGAAACTTTTATACTCTTAAAAATTATTGAGGGCCTATAGAGTTATTTATGAGTTATGTTTTCCACATTAGAAAGTAAACTGGTGATTTACAAAGGCTATTTAATTCACATAAAGCAACTCTAATATGTCCATAAAATCTTATCATAAGTAACATATTTTATGAAAAACAATTCGATTGCCTAAAATAAAATCTTTACTGGGCGGAGAGTGGTGGCATATCCCTGTAATCCCAGTGACTAGCGAGGCTGAGGCAGGAGGTTTGCAAGTTCCAGGCCAGCCTGGGCAACTTAGTGAGAACTTGTTTCGAAATAAAATAAAAACGAAAGGCTATGGATGTAGCTCAGTGGTAGAGCACAATGGGTTCAATCCTTAGAACTGCAAAGGTAAGCTGGGTGTCGTGGTGCACACCCGTAATCCCAGCAGCTCAGGAGGCTGAGACAGGAGGATCTCAAGTTCAAAGCCAACCTCAGCAACTGCGAGACACTAAGCAACTCAGTGAGACCTTGTCTCTAAATAAAAAATACAAAATAGGGCTGGGGATGTGGCTCAGTGTTTGAGTGCCCCTTAGTTCAATCCCCAGTACCAAGAAAGAAAGAAAAGAAAGAAAGAAAGAAAGAAAGAAAGAAAGAAAGAAAGAAAGAAAGAAAGAAAGAAA
>CM053401.1:30382312-30405059 GCA_028644305.1 Xerus rutilus
ACAGCTAATGTCTTATCATTATGATGAAAACAGACTGACCTTACAGACCCTTTGAAAGAAACTCAGGGACTGCCAGGGACCCCAGTCTCCATTTCAAAAACTACTGGACCACAGCAATGTAAGTAATGTTCAAAACTGAGTAAATTAGAGTATGAATTCAAACTTACTCTACCTACAGTGCTAACTCAGGGGAATCCTACAGTAATAGAGTTCACAACCTAATCCTATAATTCTAGGAGTGGACTTGTTTTCTTGTAACCTAGGTAATGTGACTGTGTCCACTTTCTCTGGCAGTGCTAAGACTGCCTCCTCAAACATCACTCGTAGCACAATGATGAGGTTGACCATACTCTCTATTTGCTGGGACAGTCCCAGTTTGTTCTTTTTTAAAAAGAGTGATTACTAATAGAGTCCTTTTACTCTCAAAGCTACTCAGCTTGGGGAATAAATTATACAGTCACCATGACAATGCCTTTTAAAAGCAGAGCTAGTATTCTGTTTCTTCCCACCATGTGGACAGATCCAAATGAAGCCATTCTGGATTTGGTTTACATAGTAATATTCTGCCAAACTCTTTTGCTAAAAATCAGCCAGCCCTGGAAGTAAATGCCTCCTGAACTCTTGGTTTCTGTTTCTTCTTTTGCTTTCTTACATTGACATCTACCAACCATTCTTAACAGTTCTACATGGCAACATATATGCTATTTTCTTGAGATGCACTTAGTCTAGAGTTTGAACTACAGGATGTCATTTTGCCCAATTGTTTCAAATTAGTTGTAATATAACCTACAGATTAAGGGCTACCAATTAACCAGACAGGGTTAACCACTAGACTCATAAAACATTACAGGAAACCCAGTACATCAATTCACCTCACCCTCCAAAATCGAAGCAACTCAGACAAGACTTCTTTGAAAAATTATAAAATCTACCAGGCCTAACCCCATGAGCATAGCAGGGGGTATGAAGAGGACTGGAAAAGAGGTGCTGTAAATTCTGATTTGTGAACCTTGAAACTGGCATGAATTTGGCTTTGCATCTCCAAGTGGCAAAGAAACCTCAGCAGTTATCCAATTCTTTTAGAAAGTAGGGTAAAATTATAAGAACATTTTTATGAGTTGTGGCTGGCAAGCTCTAGCCTGTTAAAACTCTTTAAAAACCAATGCCTTGGTGGAGGTAACATGTACTGTTTACTGTAGCTCTGGTTGTTAGGGGTTATTGCTAAGGTCCTGGTTTTCCATGACATCAGCAGCATTCCAAGGGAAGCGTGTGTCAGTGACTTTCAGTAATGACTCCCTTTTCCAAATGTTCAAAGCTTTTGCCAAACTGCACTACACCTGCACACCAGCTGAACGGGAGGAAAAGGAAAAGCAAGATGGATTAAGTGAGATTTTTGTCTGGATTCCTTAATGAGACTAAAGGCTATTTTTCCTCTAGTGTTTGATTTTATGTAAAAAAGTGATGCCAACCCTTTTAAGAGTGACAAGATTCATCCTTAATTCTTCATAAATTGATCTGGTTATCTCTTATGACTTCTCACTGTCATATTCCAGAAGAGCTTTTTGAATATTTTCTTCTGTAGGAAAAGTTGAAGACTTAATGAGATGATCAGCATAATATGCCAACTATCTGGAAGGGTTTCTGAGGGAGGTATCTGCTGCTCCCCAAATTAGCAGGACACATTACTGTATGAAGAGACATTACTGTGTAGTTGCTTTAAGAATCACCTGGCTTTCAACATTTCAAACCAGACATGTTCTCTCAAGGCAGCAGTAGATCTGTACCCCAGAGCCTTACCTCACCAAAACCAAGGTGAACCTATCCTGAAGGCACACAGTGCCCACTCAAAAAGTTTGTGACTGGTTTTAGGGCCAGGACTTCTACACTGGCCTTTCTGTGCACTTCTATAAGGCCTTTTTTCCAATTGGCTTGAAGCATGTCATCAACATTAACTCAACAGTAGTCATGACAACTCCTGAATAGAGTGGTCACAAATATTAGTTCAGGTGGGAGAAAGTGGGGGATGGGAGTGAGGAGAATGAAACTATTCTGCCAAGACCAAGACAGTGGGGAGTTCCAGAGCCCCATGTCCCCGCACTACTACCCCGTAGATAACCCACACCTTACAGTACTTTCTCCAGTTCTGCCAGGGCTTGATATTTTTTGTCCTGATCAAGTGGTTCTGAAAAATAAGCATTGCTGTTCATGAAGCTGTCGAAACAAAAAGAATTTTATAAGAAACCATGAAGAACTGTCCTCTCAAGATTTTATAAAAGAATGATTTATACATTTAATATCTGCTTCTATGAATGACACAAGGTAGAAATTTCAATTATCCTATACCTCAGTTTCCTTATCTATAAATCCAAAAAGAAATCACTTAAAGTATTTCCAAGAGATGTTTTGAAATTTTAATAATTAATGTTGGAATTACACAGAAATCTTTGAGGATCTCGAAAGTGCTAAAAAGTGCTCTTTTACAGTATATTACATAGTTCTAGAGGAAATTTCTTTAAATACTAGTATTTATGTTCTTAGGAAATAAGAATGAATTCGTGTGCTTTCAAGTGATTTTAAATAAAGAATTCCTATAATTATAAAAAATAATATCTATCTTCAACTTCCAGAAACAAGGAATTTTTAATTTTTATTTTATTTTAATTTTTTTAATTTTTATTTATTTATTTTGGTACTGGGGATTGAACTCAGGAGTACTCAACCACTGAGCCACATCCCCAGCCCTATTTTGTTTTATGTAGAGACAGGGTCTCACTGAGTTGCTTAGCACCTCGCCATTGCTGAGGCTGACTTTGAACTCGCGATTCTCCTGTCTCAGCCTCCCTAAGTGCTGGGATTACAAGCTTGAGCCACTGCGCCCGGCTAGGAATTTTTTTTAACATAGTAGAGGCAAGATCCTCCATGACACATAGCAGCCACAAATAACATACTAATAAAGATCGCTGTTTCCCCCAATTTCTCTTTGACTTCATCAAGAAGGTTCAAATATGAAAAACCATGAGAATAAAAGAATCATTCTCATTCAAACACAGACTGCCTATGAAGATTGGAAAACATGGCTCTTGGCTTCAATTACTGAATTATTCTACAAAAGTATGTCCAGTGTAAGCTCACACAGAGTTCTGAGCCTCAGTTATCTTGAACAATTTTTAAAGGGAGAATTTAACAAATATAGCTTGTTAACAGGAGATTAAGCCAATTCAAAAATAAATCTCTCAATAGTCATTTTGGTACAAAGAATTAACAAAGTTACCCCTAAGACTTAAGTTCCACAAATCATTTTCATAAATAAGTAAATACATAAATTAGTTAGCAGAGAAACAGAGAGACAGAGAGGTTTTTATACAAAATGTTTAAATCCCAAGAAAAGCGAACTGAGGAAAAAAAGTTTCTTTTCTTCTTGAAGATAAAAGATTTAATGAGGTCCTAATCCTCTCAGTAAAGTTCCTTTGGTAATTGCCCTATTTTAAGCCACACTAATTTTGCTAGGACCCTTTGCTGTTAAAAGATGTTGTTTTATTATGTTAAACTACACACAAAAGAAATGTAACAAAACAGCAAAATATGTTTCTGATTTTTGTTATGCTACCAACCTATACTTATCCAGAAATTTTAACTGCCAAGTGTCTTTTATCTAGTGCAGACTTCATCTTTCACCAACCACCCTCGCCACATGAAGTAACAACGTCATTAGGAGTGGAAAACTCTGGGAATAAAAACCCAAGCCCTGGAAAAAAATACTAAATGGGAATCTGCCTCCAGCTCTGCCAGATTTTGAAGTTTGCCCTGGCCTCTTGGGTCTGGAAGCTAGACTTTTGTGCCCAGAATATGGCTGGATGAGAAAGGCAGTCTCAAATCATACCCTGAGGGCTAAGAACAGAACACACAGTCTACAGTCCTCTAAAGAGGATTGAGGGCTTGCACTACAGAAGCTCCTTTCTCATTGGCCCTTGGTGATGTCATGCTCATGTCTCCCGGGCCCAGGAAATTCCCCGTGACTAATGGAGAGCCTCAGTTGTGAATACACATTCCATCTCAGAGGAGCAGCAACAGGCAGAGTGTCAGGACAACGCAGAAGGCAAGGCGCAGCTAGGGAATGCCAATCAGCCATGCACAGGGCCTTCAGGAATTCTGAAAGACTGCTCTCATTCACCTTCTCAGAAAATCTTCAGCAACTGCCTGGATACCTGTAGCCTGTTACTACTTACTGCACAGCAGTAACTCTTAAAATTTTTGTTTGTTTGCTTTTAGTAATTACTCTCTTTAAGCAAAGAAAAGCGGCCTTTATAATAGGATACACTTCCTTCAGAGAGGTTTGTAATGTATTAAGGCAGCAGTCAGAAAACTTTCTGTAAAGGGTCAGACAATAAAAATTTTAGGCTTTGTGTGCTATATAATCTCTGTTGAAAATACTCTTTTTTGCCCTTGTACCACAAAAGCAGTTATAAACAATGCATAAGTGAAAAGGCACAACTGTGCTGCAATAAAGTATGATTCACAAAAACCAGTGGCAGACTGGCTTTGGCCCATGAGCCATAGTCTGCTGACCTCTGTGTTTCTTAAAAGATAGCTCACCTTTCCCCCTGCCACATACCTGGGTCAAAGTATTCTCAAACAAGGATTAATTTACAGGAAAGGATGTGAAGAGATTTTCAAATATACCCGTGATAAGTAGGCCACCTAGAATACAAAAGTGGTTTACAGAGATGAGGACTAGCCCATGGTTTCACTCTGTAGGTTCTGGAGACAAATGACTGGGTATCAGTTCTGACTCTGCCATCTTTGAATTTCAGGCCTTGGACAAATTAGTTTATTCCTCTCATCCTTGGTTCCTTCATTTGCAAAATAAGGTTCCAAATTGTTCCTACTCAGTAGGTTTAATATGAAACCCAATGAGATAAAATAGGAACAAAATTTAGCATACTGCCTGATACTGTAGTGCTCAACAAAATGCTAGATTTTTTTAAAAAGTGATCATAATTACTACCTTTGATTGTAGTAGACCGAAGTAAAAAGGCACAGATCAACACAAATGCTAGCACACTGTGAATTTCTTTCCAGTTCTCTTAATATCTATTAATACCATCATTTCCTTCAAATGCTTCATAGAATTCCACATGGGATGGACCAAAATTGAATCAAATCCCTATTATTGAACAATTAAATTGTTTACCAATGCCATTATAAATAATGGCATGATGATACTCATATATTGCTAGTGGGACTGCAAATTGGTGCAATCACTCTGGAAAGCAGTATGGAGATTCCTTTGAAAACTTGGAATGGAACCACCATTTGACGTATCTATCCCATTCCTGGGTCTATACCCAAAGGACTTAAAAACAGCATACTAAAGTGACGCAGCCACTTCAATGTTTATAGCAGCACAATTCACAATAGATAAACTGTGAACCAACCTAGATGCCCTTCAATAGATGAATGGATAAAGAAACTGTGGCATACATACACAATGCAATATTACTCAGCATTTAAAGAGAATAAAATTATGGCATTTGCAGGTAAATGGACGGAGTTGGAGAACATCATGCTAAGCAAAATAAGCCAATCCTAAAAATCGAAAGGCCGAATGTTCTCTCTGATAAGTGGATACTGATCCATAATGTGGGAGAGGCAATGGGAAGAATGGAGGAATTTTGGTCAAAGGGGAGGGAGAGGAAGGAAGGGGACACAGGGGCAGGAAAGATGGTGGAATGAGATAGACATCAATGCCCTAGGCGCATATATGACTGCATATATGGTGTGACTCTACATCATGTACAACCAGAGAAATGAAAAGTTGTGCTCCATTTGTATACAATAAATCAAAATGCATTTTGCTGTCATGTATACCTAATTAGAACAAATAAATCAAAAATAAATAATAGCATGATGAATATCATTAAATATGTACCTTTGTATGCAACTTTATTTTTTGTGGTGCTATGGATCAAACACAGGGTCCGTGTGTGCTATGCACTACCATGAAGTTACACTCACAGCCCATATAGAAGCCTTTGAGCACTTGCTCAATTTTATTGCTGGGGGCAAAGATATACGCACATTTTAAATAACCTGTACTTATTCTGCCAACTGGCTCTCCAGAAAGGTAATAACAAATTCTATTTCTACCATTATTGTAAGAGAGAATCTTTTGCCTCACATTCTTGATAATATTACAATTACTTTATTTATTTATTTATTTTTTATTTTTTTGGTCGTAGATGGATGCAATATCTTTATTCATTTATTTTTATGTAGTGCTGAGGATCGAACCCAGTGCCTCACGCATGCGAGGCAAGCGCTCTGCCACTGAGCCACAGCCCCAGCCCACAATTACTTTATTTTAACACTGGAAAAACTAATACCCAGAGAGGTTAGATAATTTGCTACGAGTGTGGGGAGTGTGTGTGTGTGTGTGTGTGTGTGTGTGCTCGTGTGCATGCGCACATGCATCACCACACACTAGGGCTCAAACTCAGGGCCTCCTGCACTCTAGGCAAGTACTCTACCACTGAGCTATACTCCCAGCCCAATGACTTACCTAATATTAACTAAAAAATGTTAAAATGTTTCTTTTGGCCTACAATGTTATAAAACATTTGATAATTTTTCGATTACTGACAGATCTTTCTGGAATCCATGATTCAAATTATTATAATGATTCCATTTTATGATTGAAAAAAATTGAGGCCAAAAATCTACTTTAGATAGCCAAAGTTCTTCAGATAAGGCAAAAAATATAGCAGGATACAATCAAACTAGAAATTAATTTTCCTTTATTGTTGGACTGTGCAAAATTCACCATAACATCTTGAGCAAAATTTAATTTTCAAATAGCAGAGAAATATGCTGCCTTCTCATGAACTCATTTAACTTTATTTTGGCAAACAGCAAATCCAAACAGGACTCTTCTTTCTTTCCTTCCTTCCTTCCTCCCTCCCTCCCTCCCTTCCTCCCGCCTTTCCTTCCTTCCTTCCTTCCCTCCTTCTTTTCCCTTCTCTTCTCTTCTCTTTTCCTTTCTTTCTTTATGTGAAACTAAATAAGCCTATAAATGAATGTCTTTTTTCCAGAGGGAAAAAATTAAATCATCTGAGCTTTTGACAAGCAAGTCATAGATCTGGGCATTTAATTCATTCTTACCTTTATTTTCTTCTGAACAATTATACTTTGAAATCATATTATTTATTTGTTTATAACAATTCTAAGTTCTATAAGAACATGGACTGTGTCTTACTATCTTTTCAGTACCTAGAATAGTACTTGGCTCATAGTAAATGATTTGTAAATAGTTCTGGGATAAATGAATGCTCCCAGGTGCCATCTATGTATTTCCCTCACTATACAAACTCCTAGGCAGGCAGGCTGACTTTGGGGTTGTTATTCCATATGTATTATGCTGCAAAATAAACAATTGCCTAAAAGATGAGTAGTTTCTCTTACCAGGTGAGTCCCTATCCAATTGAATCCCAAGCAAACTTCCACTGTTCAACCATGCCACATGTTTGCACACACTGGCCTATCATGATCTCCCAACTTACCGTTCACCTAGGAGATACTGTCACTGTTAGCCTTTGTTAAGTGCGTGCATTGGTTTTGCTTATATGGTTTGTTTGTTTTTCTTTCAAAGAGCATAACAGTAAAAGAGCTTCCCAGGATGGTCAGTAACTAAGAATGAAACAGAAAGACAAATGCACACCTATTCACTATTTTATTTAAATTTGTAATGAATATGGTAGTTGTCTATTCGACATGCATGCTTCCCTGGATGACTGATCTAGTCCTACATATTCCACTATGGTATCCACTAGCCATATATGGTTATATAAATTGAAATTAATTCTTAAAATTCAATTCCTCAATTGTAGTAGTCATTTTCCATATACCCAATAATTGCCACATGTAATAACTAATGGATACTGTATTGGACAGCACAGATATAAACATTTCCATCACTTGAAAACAGTTCTATTGGATAGCATGGGGTCTAGTCAAATATGGTAATCCAGGCTGGGATTGTAGCTCAGTGGTTGAGTGCTTGCCTTGCATGCGTGAGGCACTGGGTTCGATCCTCAGCACCACATAAAAATAAATAAAGATATTTGTGTCCATCTACAACTAAAAAACATTTAAAAAAATATATGGTAATCCCATTCTCCTTGCCTGAAACTGATTATAAAATGGGTGTGCAACAGAGTTTTGGTCATTAACACATGGGGAAGTTATTAAGTGGTTTCTGAGCAAGGTTTTGTTACTTCTAAAAACATCACACAAGAGATGATTTCTCTTCTGTATCTGGGTAATATCAGTTTAGGATGTAAATGTTGCAGCCAACTTCTGAACATAAGTGAAGCCAGTCTAACAAGCAAAGCCTATTCAATAAAGATGATAAAGCAGAGCAATGGAAGGAATATGCTTAATGAAACCACTGAGGTGTTGAAATGCTACCAACCCTGTATCTTCATCATGTGAGATGAAGATGATAAATTTCCTTATTGTCTAAACAATTTGGAAATGGAGATTTTATAACTTATAGCCAATTGCAATTAATAACAGAGGTTCATTTACACTTTTGTGTTATTCTCTAATAAAAAAATTCTACATCACTCAATGTGCTACTGAAAATTTATAAGAACTCTCTATTTGATATTGTCTCCAAAATTTGGCTATACAAAGCCTCCTTCACTCAAACCTTAACTAAAGTACACTGTCTCTCATAGATTTGAGCATTTCGTTTCTTTCTCCATTATTAATTTTTATTTAACATATTACTTTTTCATCTGAAAAATTTAAGTTTAAAATGCAATATGAAAAATATTTTACAAATAAGCTTTCAACCATGAAATTTTCCTTTTGATGAAGTCAACGAGAATTCAAGAGTAGATTGGAGATTCCAATGTTACCAGAATTGGAAAAAGTCCTCAAAGATTACCTGGATCAGTCCTTTCATTTTACAAATGAGGAAAGTGAGGTTCACAGAGACAAAGGGAACAACATCCCTCCAAAGTTGCTCACATCCTAATCTCCAAACATGTAACCTTACATGGATAATGGATTTTGCAGATATGGTTACAATTTTGAGGTGAAGAGATTATCTTGGACTTTCTAGTTAGACATAAAAGATCTCATAAGAATGAGGAAAGGAGGTGAAAAACAGAAAGAAGGAGGAGGAGAAAGCAGAGGAGGAGAAAGATGTAATAAAAGAACAAGAGACTAGAGCAATGCACGTTAAAGATGGTTAGAAGGGAACATGAGCCAAAGAATGCAGAAGAAATAAGAGAATGGAAAAAAAAAATAAGAAAATGAATTCTCCCCTGAAGCTTCCAGAAGGAACCCAGCCCAATCAATGCTTTGCTTCTAAGCTTTTCACCTCCAGAACTTTAAAAGAATAAATTTGGGTAGTTTTATATTATTAAATCTATGGTAATTTGTTAAGGGTACCAAAAGGAAACTAACATAGTGTCTTTCCTCAAAGTTATACCACTTGGACTGGTGATGTCAGAACACAAATCTTCTAAGTCCAGTTCTGCTTCTACTAAAAACTTTTACATATTACTTCTGTTTCCATACTGCTTTCTGAAAGATAGGAAAGCCTCAGTTCTGTGCCTTTATTGTGTTACGTGGAAAAGCACCTGACTAAACACAATTTGGGACCATTGTCTAGTAAAAGCATAGTCTCTGGAGCCAGATGGACTGGTTTTGAATCCTGGCTCTGCCACATATTAACTATATGACTTCGGGCATACTATCTAGCCTCTTTGTGTCTCAGTTTAATCATTTATAAAATGAGGCTAGTAGTATCTATCATATAGGTTTATCATGGGGATTTTTTTTTTTTTTTTTTGGTACTGGAGATTGATCTCAGGGGCACCCGATCACTGAGCCACATCCCCTGCCCAGAAAGAGAATTTCTCTGTAGTGTTGGGAGACGTGCAACTCAGGCACTCTTAGCAACCATGTTTCACATGACATATGTGAAAGTGAGACTACAGCAAGGGAAAATAAGGTCAATACCTAGAGAGAAACAAAGATGAAAGAAAGAGAAATAGGGCCAGCTGCACTGGAGTCTCTGACTGTTTCAGAGGCCTGGTGGAATGTCTGCCCTTCCCAGTTTGGCTATTCAATCTTTTCTTTGCTCACACGATAAATTCCTAGAATCTAATAATTTTTTTTCACTTTTACCAAACTAAAGTCAAGTTTGTGCCACATGCAATGAAGAGAATATTCTTTTATAAAGGGAAAGTCCCTAACTTTTAAAGTCCTGAAAGCAGTTTTAGTTGTTAGAATGTTCTGCATGCAGGAATACAGTAAACCTCTTATGTTAGTCCAATAATTGCCCCACACCCTTACCAAGTCTTATCCCTATTCCAAATATTTGAAGATACTAATCCTATAACTTGTTGTGGATATTTGTTCCTATTTATCTCTATAGCATGCATTTCCTTATTATTTTGATAACAGCACCCCATTTCTTTTTTTCCTGGTGCCTCTCAGTTATACAGAATGGTGATTCAGTGTAGCATATTCACACATACATGAAAGCACAATTTGATCCATTTGACTCCCCCAACTCTTCTCTTTTCCCTTACTTTACCCTAATGATCATTCTCCTACTTTCATGGTATCCTTATTTCTTTGTCTTCTCTCTAGCTTACAAATATGAGAAAAAACATGATCCTTTTCTGAGTCTGATTTACTTCACTTGAAATTATGGCATCTAATTTCTTTGGGGGAAATTATCTCTGTACTACTAGATGCAGTCTTCTGGGACTATGGGTCAAGATGCTCTTTCTTTGGTCAAAGGGTGAACATATGACCCAAGCCAAATCCCCTAGCTTTAAATTTTGACAAAAATGCTGAAAATTGCTGGAGTGTGATCACTCTGGCAGTGAAGCCCTGAAGAATATAACCCCTAAGCTTACTGAGACCTCTTAAACTGCTCCAGTCCCAGACCTAAGCTTGATTCTTTCACTTTCTCTTGGACTCTGTAAGCAATCTTAAATCCTTCTAATCAGGTATTTTATTAAGCTAGCCAGTTAGTTTATGCAGGCATGGAATCTTTTTTTTTTAATTTTTTTTTTTGGTACTAGAGATTGAACTCAGGGGCACTCGACCACTGAGCCACATCCCCAGCCCTATTTTTTGTGTTTTATGTAGAGACAGGGTCTCACTGAGTTGCTTAGTGCCTCGCCGTTGCTGAGGCTGGCTTTGAACTCGCGATTCTCCTGTCTCAGCCTCTCTAAGTGCTGGGATTACAGGCTTGTGCCACCGCGCCCGGCTTGGCATAGAATCTTAATTTAAACATATCCTAAATTTTTTTTTCTTTTTTCTAGTAAGTAATCTTAGTATGTTGAACTTCTTGGGACTTGATTTCCATCCTGTAATCTGATTAGTTTCCTCTTAAACTCATGTATTAAAATCTTTCTGAATGCATGTCAATCAAACGAAAGGTGTTCTGACCAGAAGAGAGACGGAAGAATAAATCCATTTTGATCTCAATGTATGCTTCTGTTAATCCAACTCCAAAGTTCTTGTCACAAGCATATGGCACTGATAGCAGACTTTGAGTTTACAGTCAACTTAAAATTTGTCTTTTTCATATTAACTGCTACAAAATTAAGTATTTCCTGCCCTATGTTATATAGTCAAATTTTTAAAACACAAGTAACATTTCAGCCAGTTTGACTTTGTATAGTCTTAAGTATACAAAGGTTTACCAATGTTCTGGTATGGTTGTCACTAACTCAGACAGACATTGAGCTTTTATTTTCTGACAATATGAGACTATTCTGATCTAACAAAGGAATGAACTAAGAATAATCCTATTTATTCATTTCCCCAGAGGAATTTAAGAATTCTAAATTTGGATGTCTGTGTTGCATATTGAAATCAACTAAGTAAATGTATGTAAAAGAACCTCTAAGCTACTAATATTCAAACAACAAAGCCAGATTTTTTTCCCTAATGCATAAGCAAATAAAATTACACAAAGAGAACTCCCTCCCTTCCTATCTCTCCCCGCCCTCACACAGACACACACACACACACACACACACAATGTCAGGCATATAGACCAGGTGTTAAAAAAAAAACAGATCGTGGAACCTTAATTGATTACTATTAACCCTTCGCAATTGCCATGAAATTCCTCTCTGGTGTTTGCAGGAACTCCAATGGGATGGGTTTTGCCCCTGGTTTACCTTCCAAAATTTTATTTCTAGGATCCTACTTCAATTCAAAAATTTTATGTTGTTCAAAGATCTCCAGGCTTCAATAAAAGAATCAATTCTTACACAAAAAAAGTTTAGAGAGACTGGCTTAAAAACCATTGTACATTTTGTTTGAATTTGAGAACTTTTCCATTTTAATTTTAATATGGCTTTAATATTCGATATAAGATATTCTACACATTGAGAAGTTTGAAGAACAAGTCTAGTTGTAAAGCAATTAACAGATGATGCCTAGAAAGGCAGACTAGTTGCTCAGTCTAGTCTCCAACACTGGTTTTTATCTTGGTGAGTTTTCTTTATCCAGGATCTGAATCTTAATCAGCCTCAAAACCTAATCTTGTCAACCTAGGAAGAGAGGACCCACATTAAATACCTTCACACAGAAGCTGATGAATATAATAATAATGTCAATATATTAATCTCCTGAGAAAAATTCAATTGCTATATAAACCAGGGACATTTGAGTCAGCCAGGCTAGCATATTTTCTCCCCTGAAGGCAACCTCTATGGACCTGAGAGCAACCTCCAGAAGTTGAGAGCAGTCACTAGCTGATAACAGGAAAATGGGACTTCATTTTTAAAGCTGCCTCAGAATGAATTCTGCCAATAATAGCAATGTACTTGAAAAAGAACCTTGAGCTCCAGAAGAGTATACTACCACCCTTGATTTCATTCTGAACAGAGAACTTAGGCAGGCTGTTCCAGATTTCTGAACTACAGCACTAAATGGGCATTGTTTCAAAATGCTAAGTTTGTGGTTACACAGTAGTAGAAAATTTACACACCTATATATCAATGATTCTTGAATTGCAGTTTCCCAACTAGCACTAGTACTAACTAGGAAATTATTGGGCAAATTCTTAGATTACAAGAATCTGGGGTTAGGGTCTAGTGATCTGTATTCTAACAAGCCCTCTAGCTAATTCTGAGGGGCACTGAAGTTTGAGAACTACTGAAGTACACAATGCTTAAGTACTTGGGCACGTGATTCGATTTTGTGCTTCTACATCTAACCCACATCTATTCTGACTGATACACTCACTCTTTGGGTATGTTAATAGCTGCTATTTAGTTTTCCATCAAATCCTTTTTCTTTTAGATTCATATTCTTTAAGACTGTTGTGTAAATATCTACTGCTTATGGATTTCTGGCTTACCTCTCTAAGGAAATAGCTCATTTCCCTCATGAAGTGAGAGGCATTCCACTGTTGCTCCTCTATGGTGTATCCCTTCTATTTATTTTCCGGCTCTTTACTTAAAGAATACATGTGACATATAAGTCTGTAAATTTTAGTTGTGTGTTGTTCGCCCCAAGCTCTCAACTCACAGAATTCTGATAATTTCCACCGTCAGTATTTGCCTGCAAGTGAGCATCCTTCCCCACTAAATAAAGAAATAATATAAAGCATAGTGTAAGGTGTCAAAGGACCTACGTTCCAGTTTAGGCTCTACAATGAACAAGCTATGTAATCTCAATATCTCAGAGCCTGTTTATTCATCTGTAAAAGGAAAAGCTCAAAATAGATGATCTCTAGGATCTTCTGCAGCTAGATTTTTCTATGGCTTTCGGTTGAAAGCTTTTGATGACAAAAGAGAGAAAGATACAAAGTAATATATGATACTTCAAATGACTTAGCTTATATCTCACAAGACAGCAAAGGATCTTTCCATTTCTAGAAAGTTATTTGTGGGAATAAAGAAAATTAAATCCAATGACAAACTACATATTAACTTTTAAAATAGTTACCAAAACTACCTTGAGAGTTTAAGCTAAAGTTATTCAATGCCACCGTAAGAGTAAGGACTTGCTTATTCCATAATTTCAGGTGAGAACAGAGATACAGAGCAGGATCTATAAGCCCCTTAATAACAAAACCTGCACTTCTGTCTGATTTGATTTGAAAATTACAGAAATTTTGATTCCTGAGAAACTCTGCTCTTGTGATTTAATTGATTTCTCTTCATATTATGTTTTCTGAAGGTTTATTTCTTTGGGTGAGAATCCAAGAGACAGAGAAACAAAAAGGATTAAGTTTCTAAAAGAATGAAGCTTCATCTCCTAAAAAAAGAACCTGTGAACAATCAAACTAGACCATATTCTAGCTTCCAAATAGCATCTTCAAAAAGTTTCAACATGTCTTAAAAGCTGTTTTGGTCCCAAGCAGTGATTCTTCCCAAGTAATTTAAAAAACAAAACAAAACATTCACTTCTAAGTTAAGAGAAAGAATTTTTATGGGTTTTTCTAATTTCATTATATACTCATGTCTTCATTTGATGCAGTAGGTATTTGTTGATCATCTCCCATGCTGTCTAGCACTATGACAGAAACCTGAGCATAAGAGGCAATGCATGCAGGGTATTTGTATTGCCAGGGAGGGTGGGGGTATTGTATCCATCACTAGATACAATGAAAACTCAAAAAATTCAAGTCTATCCTATAACAGATCAGATAAAAAAGACATAATGATCAATTCTATTTAACTTTAGAAGAGATGACAGATTATCAACTTTGGGTTTTAAAGAGTTAATAAGCAAACATATCCTTCCTGTCATGAAGATATGAACATAGTGAAGCAGGATATTAACTGTCATTTGTGGTTCTCCAGGATAAAAAGCACTATAGTGTATATATGTATTAAAAGAAGCAATCATTATTTGTTCCTTCTTATTATGTAATACAGCTAATTTTGAAAAATGGGATGTCTATCTCTGATTTGTATATTCAAGGTCACTGACCACTGGATAAATCCAACATTAATGCAATAGAAATTTAATGACTACTGTCTGTATTTCAGTACTATGCTAGGCCCTGGGGAAACACAGATGGAGGATATAGTCCTATCCCCTTGGAACTTACAGTCTAATAGAAGAGATAGCTATACAAACAAATCATTGGAAGGTGTGTGAATAGTGCTCTTTAGACCATATAATCCTAGCAGAGAGGAGGGAGTGAGCAGACCTGCTCAGTGGAGGAAACCAGGTGAGCTGGGGGTGTGCTACATTCAACAGTTTGGTCACAGTAGTTTCAGGAATACAAAAATAAGTAAGACAAAATCCCACCTGGATTTCAATAGTCAATGCAGAGAGAAGTGAAATATATATATATAATTCAATGCAGACTGACATACAAGATAAGCACTTTTACAAAAGGTCAAAATGCTTTGGAAAAGCAAAGCAGAGGATGATTGCTCTGTTTGAACAAGATATTGAGGAAGGCTTCATAAAGGAGGTGGTATTTGAGGTGGTGCATTGGCTCTGGAAGGTTCTATTTATACAGTGGACATAAATTATTTCAGTTCTTCAGAGGTGGTTTTAGACTTTCCCTGAGTTACTTTAAAATCTTCACAGAGAAACTGCAATAAGCAAAAATATTTTCTGTAGAAAGAATCCACCCAAACACCTTGACATTCTCATTCCACATATTTCACACATGGTATCTTTTATGTCTGGGAAAGTAGACTAGGAAATGGTTCAAATACCCAAGGGCCTCTAAGCATATATGTTGGAAAGTGTACCTAATTTCCAAAAAAGGTCAAATTGCAGAAGACTACATTTTGATTGGAAAACAAGCTGCTCACTCCTGGGTATGGACCAGATGCTGCAGTTCAGGCATTAGGGAGTAAAACACACCTTTACTGTCAAAAGATTCTGCGCTGCCTGGTCGTCAGCCCAGCAATTTCACAATTCGATGTCACAATGTAAAACCCACCTTCATTTATAACATTTTATATACTCATTCAAAGGAGTAGAACATTTCTGAATGAGGTTTCTAATCTTCGCCAACAATAATTTAAGACTAGAGACTTGAATATAGAATAGTTCATAAAGATACCAAGTAAATTGCCACTGCTGAGTATAAGATTTTGGAGAGAGGGCATAAACACAAGTGCTACATGGCTCCCCAGAGAAAGAGCATGCAAAGCAATAGGCCCAAAATATTGAAAATGGTCAGGAAATAAGGAATCTAAGAAAAGTGCTAAGTATGAATGTAAATATCTGAAAATTGATTAATTTAAAAGTTTTTTGTTATTACTTCAGGATAAAACATTATCATCAGCAGGAAGAAACTATATGACTAGAAAACATAGATGCATATAATTCAATCACTATTTCATTGCAATTACTGCATCTAAGTCAGACCTAGCACCAGAGAAACCATGGGAAAACACCTGCATAATTAGGAAAATCAGGTGTGGGATATCTTGCCTTCGCTGCCTATGTATCATTATGAAAACTCCTTTCTAGACTGTTTTTGTCTGATGGGACCTTGGTGCCTTCTTTATTATGTTTATTACACTTGTGTGAAACTGAGAGAGACTTCAATGAAAGTGAGGTTCTAAGAACAGAGCCTCCCATCAAATTATATGATATTTAAGATGAACTGACTGATCACCCAAGAAGAAATTTGCATTAAAAAATGTGTGTGTGTGTGTGTGTGTGTACACAAACACATACCCTAAATGGTTAGATCACTAGAAATGAGGCACTATTTATCTTTTTCTCAGGAATATTCAATCCTTCGCCAACAAAACTGACCAAAGTCCAATTGCATAGATTATTACTACAAATCTAGATGTATACACATTTAACCAAAGTACTCTGTCACTGCTCACAAATATTAAAGTTCAGCTTGCAGGCATAGTAATTTGTATTCATGAAGCCCAGTGCTAAGAGCTATCAGACCAAGTTCACATTCAGAGGAACACAGTGCACTGAGAATTACACAGCAAGCTACACATAAACAACCGCGTGTGCTTTTTCCATTGCATCTTTTCTTCCAACTCTCATGGAAACAAGCACTGCCACAGCGCCTTGGTGATCCAGTCATTTGCCAACAATGACTGGTCTCTCGCATCTGAGAAGAACATCAACTAAAGAAAATGAGAGGGTAAAAAAGAAGGTAAACACAAGACAATTGATTTCTCACCCCTGTAAATTCTGCAGTTCCACTTGCTTAACTCAAAATTAATTATGCCTTGAATTCTGTGCAAATGAATGCTACAGCCCTGTCCAATTTTCACACTACTTTGTCACATGCCTAGTGGGGGCTCCATAATGTCACTGCTACTGTCAGTGCTCCACAAAGCATATAACTTGCTGCTGCAATATTTTAAATAAGGATACATTTCTCATCCAATATGACATTATGTGGGAAAATTTAGCTTTGCCACCTATTTGTCATGAGAGCTTGGGAAATTTACATAATCTCGTTCAACTGTACCTTTATCTCATCCTTAAAATGAGAGAAAGAAAATCTTTTTTCTCTTATTATTAACACCTGAGGCCTATTCATTGTTTAAAATGAACAAGAACAATTTGCAAACTCATGACACCACAGAGCAGTTCACTCTTTTACCTTAGGAAAAACACGTATATGGCCTCAAAGAATAGAGCCATCACATGAAATATGTAGGCACAAAAACCACACCATCTTGTACATAAAAGCCTTCTTTGTCTAGCTAGAAACTAGAAGGCACCCAAAGTCTCATTAATATGTCACTCTCTGAATAAGAAAGTACCAAGACTATTGCTACTCCATTAGGAATAAAAAGGCTTGAGGTAAAACTGGATAAAACTGCATACGCAGAGCAGCTCCATGGTAAGAACAGAAAAATAAGGCTGAATCCACACTGTTCAATGATATTTGAGTTAACATTTCCTCCTTCCATTTAAGACATTTCCAAAATAAAAGCTCCAATCTTCATACATGCTTATTATACAACATACCATCACTACAGAATAAAATTTCATGTTTTTAAAAATTAAGGAAAGATTTCTACCCACTAATATCTACTGACCAGATGATTTAAATGGTGTATCGCAGATCTTTGACCTATGGACTACTAATCAGAGCCTGGAGAGCTAATGCATCATTCAGGAATACTTAGAATCTGCAGAAAACCTGAATCATAACACATACCACCAGAATTTTTGTCCAAGATAGTAAATGAAATTCCATAAATTTTCCTGTGTTTTAAGGTCTTTTCAATAAGACTTATGGAATGCAATCATGAATTAATATCATCTAAATTTTAAAAGACTAAGATCCTTACATTTATGTAGTTATTTTAATAGAACAGGCAAAACTTGAACATGATGTAAAATATAAAAGGATATGCAGTGAAAAATGAGTCTCTCTCCTTTCCCTGTTTCCCAGGTACCAATTCTCCATCCTAGAAAGAATCTTATTTTTTTTTGCCAGGGGTGAGGGTGTTACAGGGGATTGAACTTAGGGACACATGGCCACTGAGCCACATCCCCACCCCTATTTTGTATTTTATTTAGAGACAGGGTCCCACTGAGTTGCTTAGTGCCTCACTTTTGGTGAAGCTGGCTTTGAACTCATGATCCTCCTGCCTCAGCCTCCTGAGTCTCTGGGATTATAGGCATGCTCCACCATGCTCGGCAATGATCTTTTAATAAAAAGAAACTATGTGTTTGTGTATGTGTGTTAGAAATATTTCTTATCACTTTGCTTTATTTAATAATGCATCTTAGATTTTCTTCCTTCACTACTCTAAAACTTCATCATTATTTTAGTAAGTTGTATAGTATATTCCATGGTGTATCATATGATTTATCAGCACCCTATTGATAGATGTTAAAGATTTTTTCTAATCCCTTGCTGTTATAAGTAATGATGCAATAACTCTGCTTATGTCAGTCATTCTGCTCAAATGAAACTACAATGTAGGAAAATTCCTAAAAGAAGAATTAGTCAAAGGATACATGCATCTAAATTTTTAAAAGATTGTCCACAAAAGTTATATCAAATTTATCATTCTACAAAAAGTATAACAACAATTGCTTATTCAAACCCTTGACAATACAGTTTTGATCAAACTTCTTTATCTTCAATAATCTAATAACTAATGTTATTTCCTTAATTTCTACCTCTATGAGTGAATCTGGCATCTTTTTTAAAAGTTTAAAAGCTATTTGTATTTATTTTTCTGAGATTTGTCCTTGTCCTTTACCAATTTTTTATATGAGTTCTTAGTCATTGTTTCTTACACATCTGTACATGTTCTTATTATTAAATAAAGAAAACAGGCCATGGTCTATGATATATGTGAAATATTTTTTCCAGATTTTCATTTGTAATTTGACATTGCTTATGATGAATTTTTCTGTTATGCATAAATCTTGTTTTTAAAAGTATTTAATTATTCTTTCTCTCATGGTTTCTAGGTTTTATATTATGCTTGAAAAATGCTTTCTCATGCAGAGATTTTCTAAAATGGCCTCTGACATTTTCTTCTAAAACTTACCTGATTTTATTTTTTAACATTTAAATCATTGGTCTACCTAGGCATTTATTTTGGAATCAGGTTTAAGGTAGGGACTCAACTTTATTTCTTTGTATAAGAATAGAATTTATTATATTATTCATATTTCCCTTTGTGACATACAATGTCAAAATTATATGAAATTTCCACATATATTTACCTCATACTCACCCCACATTTATTTTCAGATAACCAGTTTTTTCCATTTAACTATATGTATCAGCGCCACAGTCTTTAAATTACTATAGCTCAATACTTTTTATAAAAAATAGACTAGTAGCTCCAGAGTGCCTGTGGACCAGCAGGAGCCACAGAGGGCCCAGATCCGCCCTCAGGAACCTCCATGGTTGTCCAGCCAACGGGAGACCAGGGACTGCTAGCCGTTAGACATTGGAGAGCCCAAATTCAGGGTAAGAGTCGCTCCAGAGACGCCAGCGGAGGCAGCCCTGCCCAAGGGCGACCTGGGCCCACCTCAGTTCCGCTCCAGAGTGCCTGTGGACCGGCAGGAGCCACAGAGACTCCACGAGTGTCCAGCCAACGGGAGACCAGGGGCTGCTAGCCGCTAGCCACAGAGGAAGGCACACCCAGGGTAAGAGTTGCCTGCAGAGATCTGCGTGAAGAGGTCCCACTCAAGTGCGCTCTGGGCCCGCCTCAGTTCCATTTCAGAGTTCCTGTGGTCAGGAGAGACAGAAAGCCCAAAACCGCCCTTAGGGAATGCCAGGGGTACCCAGTTGAAGGCAGACCAGAGCCTGCTAGCCTCTAGCTCCAGGGGAGCTCACACTCACTGAAAGGGTCGCACACAGACTCTCCTGCTTGTGACCCTAAGTGAGACTTGGGCCCACCTCCAGTTCCACTCAAGAGTTCCTGTTCACCAGCAGGAGTGCAAGAGAGGGGCAAAACAGCCCTCAAGGCCACTCCCACTGCCCCCTGGAGGTACGTCCACTACCTCCACCACCAACTTTAGCGGCAATAGTGCCCATCTGAGGACACTGGGAGAATAGAAGTAGCTCCAAGGTGAGACACAGGTAATCTGCAGTGTCAATACAAGATTATAGGATAGAAGCCGCAATACCTCAGATTGGTATTTCAAGAAAGGAAGATACACAATCAACATGAGAAAACAAGGGAAGAAAGTGCCCCAAATAAACCTGGATACCACTGTAACACTTGACAGCACAGTTGTTGAAATGTCAGAGAAAGAATTAGAATGTGCATAATTAAAATGATCAGCGAACTAAAAAATGACATAAGTGAAAAATTACAGGCAAAAATTGATCAATCCAACAAAGAAACAGGAGAGCAAATAAAGGCAACCATCAATCATTTGAACAAAGAGATAAGAGAGCAATTACAAGTAGCAAAAGATTACTTTAAGAAAGAGCTAGAGATTGTGAAAAAAAAAAAACAATCAGAAATACACGAAATGAATGAAAAAATAAACCAAATAAAAAACTCAATATAAAGCACCACCAGTAGACTAGATCACCTGGAAGACAGAACTTCGGATAATGAAGACAAGATATACAATTTTGAAAATAAACTTGACCATACAGTGAAGATGGTAAAAAATCATGAACAGAAGATACAAGAAATATGGGACAGCATCGAAAGAACAAATCTAAGACTTATTGGGATAGAAGAAGGTGCAGAATTTCAAACCAAAGGAATGCACAATCTCTTCAATGAAATAATATCAGAAAATTTCCCAAATATGAAAAATGAAATGGAAAATCAAATACAAGAGGCTTACAGGACACCAAACATACAAAATTTCATGGAAAATCAAATACAAGAGGCTTACAGGACACCAAACATACAAAATTTCAACAGATCTACACCAAGGCACATTATAATAAAAATGCCCAACATACAGAATAAGGATAGAATTTTAAAGGCCACAAGAGAGAGGAACCAGATTACATATAAGGGGAGACCAATTTGTTTCTCAGCAGATTTTTCAACCCAGACGCTAAAAGCCAGGAGATCATGGAATAACATATTCCAAGCCCTGAAAGACAATGGATGCCAACAAAGAATCCTATATCCAGCAAAATTGAACTTCAGATTTGATGTCAAAACTTTCCATGATAAACAAAAGTTAAAAGAATTTACAGCAAGAAAGCCTGCACTACACAGCATTCTTGGCAAAATATTCCACGAGGAAGAAATGATAACCAACAATGAAAATTTACAAAGAGAGGAACCACACTAAAGGAAAGACCATTCAAAAGAGAAAACAACTAAAGGTAAAAACCAAAATAAACCAAAATGACCAGAATTACAAATCATATCTCAATAATAACCCTGAATGTAAATGGCCTAAATGCACCAATTAAAAGACATAGACTGACAGACTGGATTTTAAAAAAAAGACCAAACAATATGCTGTCTTCAAGAGAATCATCTCACAGGAAAAGACATCCACAAACTGAAAGTGAAAGGGTGGGAAAAAACATATCACTCACATGGACCCCGCAAACAAGCAGGAGTTTCCATCCTCATATCAGATAAAGTGGACTTCAAATCAAAGATGGTGAAAAGAGATAAAGAAGGTCATTTCATACTTCTTAAGGGAATCATACATCAACAAGAAATAACAATCATAAATATCTATGCCCCAAATAATGGGGCTTCTACATATATCAAATAAATCCTTCTCAAATACAAGAATCAAATAGACCACAATACAATAATACTTAGAGACTTTAACACAGCTCTCTCACCATTGGATAAATCTTCCAAACAAAAACTTAATAAACAAACCACAGACCTCAATGAAACTATCAATAATTTAGACTTAACAGACATATATAGAGTGTTCCATCCATCAACGAGAGAATACACTTTTTTCTCAGCTGCACATGGATCCTTTTCCAAAATAGATCATATATTATGTCACAAAGCCAGTCTTAGCAAATACAAAAAAATAGAAATTCTACTCTGCATCCTATCTGACCACAATGAAATAAAATTACAAATCAAAGACAGATTAAAAAACAGAAACTACTCCATCACCTGGAAACTAAATAATATGCTATTGAATGAGGCATGGATAACAGAAGACATCAAGGAAGAGATAAAAAAATTCTTAGAGGCAAATGAAAACTCCAATACAACATATCAAAATCTTTGGGATGCCATGAAGGCAGTGCTAAGAGGAAAGTTCATAGCACTAAACTCTTTCATTAGAAGAAGTAAAAGTCAACAAATAA
>CM053401.1:30405559-30443347 GCA_028644305.1 Xerus rutilus
TTAACAAGACTCCTATAGCACAAGAAGTAAAATCAAGAATCAACAAATAGGATGGATTCAAACTAAAAAGCTTCTTCTCAGCAAAAGAAATAATCAATGAAGTGAACAGAGAGCCAACATTCTGGGAACAAATCTTTGCCACACACACATCTGATAGAGCACTAATCTCCAGGATATATAAAGAACTCAAAAAACTTAACACCAAAAAAACTAACAACCCAATCAATAAGTGGGCCAAGGAGCTGAACACAAACTTCACAGAAGAAGATATACAATCCATCAACAGACATATGAAAAAATGTTCAACATCTCTAGCAATCAGAGAAATGCAAATCAAAACTACCCTAAGATTCCATCTCACACCAGTCAGAATGGCAAATATCAAGAATACAAACAACAATAAGTGTTGGCAAGGTTGTGGGGGAAAAGCACACTCATACATTGCTGGGGGAACTGCAAATTGGTGCAATCACTCTGGAAAGCAGTATGGAGATTCTTTAGAAAACTTGGAATGGAACCACCATTTGAGCCTGCTATCCCACTCCTAGGTCTATACCCAGAAGACTTAAAAACAGCATACTACAGTGCTGCAGCCACTTCAATATTTATAGCAGCTCAATTCACAATAGCTAAACTGTGGAACCAACCTAGATGCCCTTCGATAGATGACTGGATAAAGAAACTGTGGTATATATACACAATGGAATATTACTCATCAATAAAACAGAATAAAATTATGGCATTTGCAGGTAAATGAATGGAGTTGGAGAATATCATGCTAAGTGAAGTAAGCCAATCTCAGAAAACCAAATGCCGAATGTACTTGTTGATAAGTGGATGCTGATCCATAATGTGGGGAAGGTCATGGGAACAATGGTGGAACTCTGTTCACAGGGGTGTAAGGGGGGAGGGGGCATGGAGACTGCAAAAGTGGTGGAATATGATGGTCATCATAGCCCTAACTTTATGTATGACTGCATATATGTTGTGATTCTATACAACTTACAACTAGAGAATTGATATGTTATCCTCTATCTATGTACAATAAATCAAATTGCACTCTGAAAAAAGAAATCCTGGAGTCAAAAAAAAAAAAAAGCTGGACTAGTTACACCTCAGTACACTTTTTTCCCAGAATTTGTAATTATAAATTATCTTATTTTTGTAAGTTTTTAGTTGAGTCACTTGAGTTTTCCAGATATACAATCATATTGACTAGAAAGTATAGTTAAGGCTACTCCTTTTCAGTGTAAAACTGAATTTCTTTTTTAGGACTCCTTTGTTTTGATTTTTTAATTATCTATCTGGTTGGTTGATGTTTGTTTTACCTACTAGACCATTAAGTATATCAAGACAAGAATCAAGCCGGGCGTGGTGGCTCAAGCCTGTAATCCCAGCACTTAGGGAGGCTGAGACAGGAGAATCGCAAGTTCAAAGCCAGCCTCAGCAACGGCAAGGCGCTAAGCAACTCAGTGAGACCCTGTCTCTACATAAAACACAAAATAGGGCTGGGGATGTGGCTCAGTGGTTGAGTGCCCCTGAGTTCAATCTCCAGTACCAAAAAAAAAAGACAAGAATCAAGTATGTTTTGTTAACCACTGTATTCCTGCAGTCAGCATAATGCCAAAAGCATAGAAGGTGCTCAACAAAGCATATTTACTTAATATTACAATAAATACATTTTTGTAATTAAGTAAACATATTTACTGAACTATTGGAGGGAATAAATACAATTTTGTGCAATGTTACTTTGTATCCTTTTAGCAAGAGGATATGTCAAAAAAAAGAGGATATGTCAATATTATTCACTAATTTTACAGATAACCAATTTGAATTGGAGAAATATTACACACATAGTGGTTCTTTTTTCTATTTCCTCTGGTCTCATAAACATTTGAATTTAATAAATCAGTAGGATAATTTTATAGAGGAAGTTATTATGTTGTCCCTTAGACTATAATTCTTATTTAAAGAGAAATACTTGATTTGTAAAGATAAAAGAAACAAAGTTGAAAAATACAGCCTCTTGTCACTTGTTCTCAAGGGCCATTTATAAGTCCTTGATTTTTTGTTTTTTTCCTGTGGCTTTTTTAAAAAAAATTTTGGCTATTGAAAAGTTCATATAGAAGAGGGAAAACCGGATTGGCCCAGCTTTCAAGCTGGTAAGAGGGCACTAACCAACCTATGAATTGTGAATCTTTAGGGCAGGTTAATATTTATCTTCCATTTGCCTGGGACATTGGAATGGAATCATATGGTACTAGCCATGTCTATCACCCCTCTACAACATGAAGTAATATCCCTTCACAGCATGAAGGTAAGCAGATGCCATAAAGCATGTACTACCAATCCTCACTGCCTAAACTCACTGAAAGTTTCATAAATGCTCTGGTTTTCAGTTTCCTCACTTTTACACTAAAGCTAATAAAGTATTGTTAAAAAGTTGTTTATAGGGCTGGGGTTGTGGCTCAGTGGTAGAGTGCTTGCCTCGCACACGTGAGGCACTGGGTTCGATCCTTAGCACCACATTAAAAAAAAAACAAACATAAATTAATAAAATAAAGCTTTAAAAATATTTTTAAAAAATTGTTTATAATGATTAGAGATAATATATGTAAAATGTCTGATGCACAGTAGGCACTCCAGTGTCAGTTGGTGTCATTAACCTATGAGATAATATAAAAGGTGTTCCAATTTGAAACCTAGAGAAGAAAAAAATCCATAACTTCTGTGGGCAACAAAAGCACATCATGAACTCAGAGACATTACTTTCATATAACCCACTCCTCCTCATTAGTTTCTACATTATGCCTCCCCTAAAGAAATGGTAAACAAGGCCTGGTGTTACATGACTGTAATCCCAGTGACTTGGAAGGCTAAAGGGAAAAGATGACAAGTTCAAGGCCAGTCTTGGCAACTGTGAGACTCTGTCTCAAAATAAAAAGGATGTAGCTCAGTGATAGTGTGCCCCTCAAGTCAATCCCTCCACCAGCACACATAATGATCATAGAGAATTCTACTTGTAGCAATATGATAAAAGACTTGACACCTAAAATTTCTGGTTACAATATAAAATATGTCTTTATAAAGTATGGTTCAGCTGGAGATAAAATAAGAGAAATAAGCATAGGCCAAAAACAACTGAAAAAATATTTCTCAGAAGAAAAAAATTTGAGCAAATTCTCCCCTGAAAGAGTTGTAAATCCTTACAGAATCAGAGCCTATGTACTAATGAGCACATGGCACAGTCAGAGTTGGCTGGAATAAGATGGGAAATGAAAACCACTACTTAAAGCTAAGATTCCCAAAGGGTAACAACCTCAGTCAGTAGAAAAAAATGCACTGCAAAACAGAGGACCTGCCCTTCTTAGTCATGGCTATGGGTGGATCATTCAACAAATACTCAAGTGCCTATTTTGTATCAGGCACTATTCTACACACTGGGTAACAAAGATCTCTGCCCTCGTAAGAACATCTAACTACAACCAAGCTAATATGGTTTAGGGTTAGAAATTTAAATCACTTAGGAACCCTGAAAACCTCCAGATTAAAATTTAACACTCATAAGTATTGTTTTGGTAGTGTCCCTTGATTTTCAGTGTCTGCAAGCCTCTGAGAGGAGCAAATGAGAATCTCCTCTGAAAGAACACACTTTAAACACTATCCTCAAAGGCTTCTCAAAGTTCCAGGAATGTACACTGAAGAATCACTGTAAATGAGGATAAAATAAAAGAAGAAATCATAATAAACATTAACAAATATTTTGAATCAAATATTAATAATAATGCTATGTACTTGAGAGATATTGCTATAGCAGTACTTGGCAGAAAATTTATAGCCTTGAATGTTTATGCTAGAAATGAAAAACAACTTAAAACTATGAAACTAAGGGTCTAAGCAAAAAAGTTAGATAAAGAACAATGGACTGAACATACACACAGTAGGAAGAGATGAAAATAAGGGAACCAAAATTAATGAAGTCGGGGGTTGGGGGGGATACACTAGAGAGGATCAAAAAAGCCAGACGTTGCCAGGCACGGTGGCACACGTCTGTAATCCCAAAGGCTCGGGAGGCTGAGGCAGGAGGATTGTGAGCTCAAAGCCAGCCTCAGTAACTTAGGGAGGCCCTAAGCAACTCGTGAGTCCCTGTCTCTAAATAAAATACCAAAAAGGTTTGGGCATGTGGCTCAGCGGTTTAGTGCTCTGAGTTCAATCCCCAGTACCAAAAACATAAAAATAAAAATAAGTTAAAAAGTCAGAAGTTGATTTTTTAAAAGACTAATATAATCAAACTTCTAGTGAAACCAAGCACAGTGGTGCACGCCACTGATGCACAGTAGGCACTGCAGTGCCAGTCCGTGTCATTAATCTATGAGATAATATAAAAGGTGTTCTAATCTGAAACACAGAAAAAGAAAAAAATCCATGACTTCTGTGGGCAACGAGAGTACATCATAATCCCAGCACTTTGGGAGGCTGAGACAGGAGAATCACAAGTTCAAAGCCAGCCTCAGCAATGGCAGGATGTGAAGCTGAGACCTTGTCTCTAAATAAAACACAAAATAGAGCTGGGGATGTGGCTCAGTGGTCGAGTGCCCCTGAGTTCAATCTCCGGTACCCCACCCCCAAAAAAAAAACCCTCTAGTGAGATTGAGAATGAAAGCGCAGATTTTTAAATTTAGGAGTTTTAAATACACGGATATTTATATTTTTATTTTTGACATAATGTTCATACTAATGTTTGTGATATAATATTATAATTCTATATTTATATTTCACAACATGTAATAATCAAATCAGGGCAATTAGAATTTCCATTTCCTCAAATATTGGCTATGACAATTAGTTATACAGTTCAAAATAACTGGAGGGGAAGAGTTCAAAAGGTCCCAACAAATAGAAAATTAAGTTTGAGAGTTTTATTATTTTGTTTTTTAAATGATGCTGGGGATCAAATCCAAGGCATCACACATGCTAAGCAAGCACTCTTAAAATTGAGCTACCTCCCTATTCCCCAAATTTAGGGGTTTTTTTAAAGGGAATAACTAGAAATGTAATCAAGATTTTAAAAAGTTAAGAACATATCACAAATAATTTTATCACAAATTTGAAAATTTAATGGAGAAATTTCAAGAAAAATTATAAATCAGCAGAACTGACTCAGAAAGAAATAGAAAATAAGGATGTCCCCCAAAACATTACAGAAACTGAATTGTATTTAAATATTTTCACACACACACCCCAAAGCCATATACCTGGCCTAAGGAGTTCTATAGACAAGTTCACCACATTTCAGAAACAAATGATTTCAGTCTTCCAAAACTATTCCAAAAAACTTTAAAAAAAGTAATCCACATTCATTTAAAGAGGCTTGTACAATTTTATTCCATGGACAGTTGGAAAAGGGTAAATACAGGCCAGTCTTACTAACGAATATAGATACAAAAGTATTAATAAAATATTAGCAAATAAAATCATAACTGAGTTGGTTTTATTATAAATATACAAAGTTATTTAAACAATAGGAAATTAGGTTAACAGATTAAAGGAAAAGAAGCATACAATCACCTAAAAAATATATGGGAAAAAGCATTCAATTAAACAAAAATCAATGAACACTCCTAGAAAAGTAGGAATAAAGGAAATTTCTTTAATCCAAGAAAGTAATCTAGAAAATAGAATGTGGGCAGAAGGTACTTCTGGGCTTTGTCATAAACCATCCCTACTGACCCTACATTCTCTCCTCTCAGGTCAGCTAACTGAATGGGAAGATTAGGCGCACACAGACCACAAGATAAAATGATACTAAATCCCTAATTATCCTTGGAGAAGAACTGCTGGGTGCCATCAACCAGCATCACCCTCATTTAACTTTAGGTAAACAAAAAGTAAATGCTGAGTGTGTTAGGACACTAAAATTTGGGGTTGCTTTTCAGCACCTAGTGTCAATCTAGTATTTGAGCATTCCACACCCCTCAAGAGCTAGTTTCAGTAAATCCTTATCTTCTAGGTTGCAGTTGCTCTACTCTCCATATGAGAACTGTTGAGATCAAAAAATGGTTTCAATTGAAGAATGTCCTAGGTAGTAAAACTGATACATGTGAAGGCCCTGATGTGGGACAGAATGTGAGATATTTGAGGATTTGAAAAAATTCTAGTGGCTGAAGAGTTAAAAGGAGAAAGAAATGGAATAGGAGAGGTAGATAATGGGCAGATCACACAGGACTTTAAGTCTTGCTAAAGATTTTGGATAATAGCGTAAGGACACTGGAAAGCCCCTGGAAAGGATTTAAGCAGAAGTGCAATGTGACCATATTTGAACTGTGAAAAGATCACTCTGCCTACAAGGTAAGGATACAAGAGCAGTACGGGGCTGCTCATGTTTAGGAGGCTATCAGAGATATTAACAGAAATACTATGTTGCCAAGATCAAGAGAATTAGGTCAGGGAATTAGAGAATTATTAAAAAATTAAAGTTGGCAAGAACTTTAGAGACTTAAGTAAAAGGAGAGATGGTACATATAAAGAGGTATTTTAGGTCTTAGAAGGGAGTGGGTAATTACAGATAAAGAGATCACTTAGAAAACTACTGAAAATGGTAAGGTTTAAAATGATAAGTCTAACCAAGGTGATGGCAGAATAAATGGATAGGAAGCACAGAGATACAAGAGACTAAGAGCACTATGAAAAAATGCACAGAGCTCCACACACATCTGCACCATGGTTATGAACTGATCTGTTGTTTTTGTGCACTGTAAGCTCATTTGTGCTTAGGCATCTCTTATTCTCCTTTTAAATGTGGCAGCCCACACAATTTTGGCTCATGGTAGGCTCACAACAGATCAAATAAACAAAATAAATACTTGACAAGACAGTGATAGAAATGGAGATATTTTTAGATGATATGTTAGATATTTTTAGATATTTTTAGAACAGAGTCTATGGTTGTCTCTTCATTTTGGGGGGGGTTGGGGTAGGGTGAACTGATGGGGTACTTTGTTTTAAATGTACTCACTGGGAACCATGATAGGTTAGAAGAGACTAAGGAGTCATGATGATAAAATGCAATGTGGGATCCTGGATTGGATTCTGAAACACAAAAGGGTATTAGTAGGGAAAACTGGAGGAGTTAAATAATGCCTGTAGATTACCAAATAGTATTTTACTGATGTTAATTTCCTAATTTTGATAGCTACACTATGCTTATGTTAGATGGTAACATTACAGAAAGCTGGGTGAAGGATACATGAAAAATCCCTTCCATTTTTGTAGCTTTTTCAAATTAAGTACACATTATTTCAAAATAAAAAAATGAAAATAAATAAACATTCTCACATATAGCAAATTGATATTTTTATAGTATCACGCTTTTGAAAAAGAAAAGAAAAATTAATGTAGAACAAAGGCTAGAGAAAAGGTCAGTGACTATTTGGGCAATAAATTTCTTTGCAGGGGAGAAGTTGATTAAAAAAATATGGTGTGACTTTAACTCAATGTGAGACTGTTTTCTTTTACAGTTCATAAATGGCTTCTAAAGGCATTTCAAAAGGACGAGTTCTAAAAATATTTTTTGCAATGACAGCATCATTGGATTAGCGTAAAGAGTGGCTACGTTGAAGAACAGCACTCATTTAAACAGTGTACCTTATGGCATATTTATTTTTAAAAATCGCCCTTCATTACCTTATGGTCACACCTCAGGGTGTTAAAGCAGTTTCTGAGTACTCAGTAAATGAAAGGGAAGTTAATTGAAGGCAATAATTTATCATGTCTCCCTTTGCTTTCTAACTCAAGGGTTTGAGTTAATTTTAATTTCTCATGTGATGGAAGATCTTCTCATTTTACCTTATTGGAGTTTTGAGCAAATTTATTACTCTAACAGAAATTTGCTTCTGTATGGATAGAAAAAGAAAGTACCAAAAGAAACATAATGACAGCAAAAAAGCAGCCTACAGGCAGTGTATGGTCATCAAGGTCAGCCCTCCCAGGTCATGTGTTGATCTCACAGTATAGTCTATCTAGACCAATACTGAGCATACACCAGACAGTCACCAGTCAGTTGGTCATGACATCTGCAACATTTTTTATGGAGAATTTATAACTTGGCCTCTTATCCATCAGTTAATATGCTCAGATAGTCACTCATCAGAATTTGTGCTGGAAGGCCTTTGAAACACATAACCAATAAAATAAAAATACTGTATAAACACATATAAACAATCACCCAAATAGGTACCATGCCCAAGTCTCTAACAAAACAAAAGTATTTTATTTCTTTATTTTCCTAATAAAGCAGCATGGTTTAGGCTATAGGTTCAAGCCTTAGAATCAATGTATTAATTTCTCTTCCTTTTTGCCACTTCATTTGCCTATATTTTGCCTGTTTTGCTTATAAATTAGATGTAACAACATTTTTTTCTTCTAGGGGACTTATGTAAATTAATAAAGTAGCTATAAAATATTTTGCAAACATGAAATGTCACATACTTACTAATACCTTGAATGTGCTCGTTATATTGCCCACTTTGAACCTTAATATTCACTTATAACTCTACACTTAAGATTTCCCCAAGGGAAAAAAAAATCAAGCTTTTTTTATCTATGGTTTTATCAACTTTATTTGTGTAAGCAAAGATACAGAAACAGGGAAAAACCACAACTAACCCAAAACCAAGCAGTATTCATCGATGCTCTAAGCCTGTGAAGATATAAAATGTACCTTGGTGACAATCACATTCATGCAGCATTTCTAGTTGGAAATTGCAACAGATATGTAGTTATTTACTGAAAGTTAAATTATAAAAATTGAATGTTTTCAATATAATGTCATGACTAATACACTAAAATTTGCATTTACTTAAGTATTAGTGAGTTCATTATTGGCAATTGTAGATCTTCATCTATGAACTGCTTGTTTAAAACTCATCTATTTTTCTTATGATTTGTCCTTTAACTCATAGAATTCTTAACATGTTATGAATATTAGCCACTGTTATGCATGGCAAAATTTTAGTTCAGCTTTCATTATTGTATCCTTTATAATTGGGATGATCTTAATTCATCTAAGGTATAAATACCTTTCCTCCAAGAAAGCTAAAACTAACAGATGCAAGTTCTAGTAAGAATTTATAAACTCAGTAAACCAACTGAAAATATCTTAAACATAAATATGCCATTCTACTTGATAGCATATAAAATATTTTAAGGCAAAACTCAGACATTGTAGGTCAAAACCTTACGAGAGGGGCTGGGGTTGTGGCTCAGTGGTAGAGCACTTGCCTAGCACATGTGAGGCACTGGGTTCGAACCTCAGCACCACATAAAAATAAATAAATAAAATAAAGGTATTTTGTCCATCTACAACTAAAAAATATTTTTTAAAAACCTTATGAGAGAGTTCATAGAACTTAAAGATAGTCAATCTTAAGAATGTGTCTTCGTAATTTAGGGAAAATACTGTCCAATTATGTAAGGTAAATATTTTTTCTATGTGGTGAGTTTATTTAATTCATAAGGAAGAAAACAATGATGACATGCCCACTAAATATAAACTATATTCTTAATACCTTATTAACATGCACTTCCTGAGTAGCTTCTAAAGCATCTGGCAAATACTGCCTGATACAACCAAAGACTACCTCCTGGATCTGGGAAGCATGGGAGCCTGCTGCCACTTTTCCTTCTGAATTCTGTTCAGATAAAACCAGCCGGGACACAGCTGCAACCCAGCTGTCGGCTTTGATTTCCTGTGACAGCACTAAAAACAATCACTCCAGCCTGATCACATGATAATTAAATCCAAATTACTACAGCTAAGGCTCACCACATTAAAAATTAAAGTTGCCAAGAATTCCAAAAGACTATCAGCATAAGGAGCTACACTTGTGGCTGTATCATCATGCACGCATGTTTTGTCATCTCAGGCCAGGCAGACAAAAGGGCTGATGATATTGTGAAGGGGATAAACAATTGCGTTGGTTGGATGAAGGAGAGAAACAAACCATTACAGCCTATTATTGACATAAATGCTATTAACAGCAGGTCATCATCACATCAACATTCAGAAAAATACTTTCCTCACAGTTCAACAGACCATAAGCTTTAGAACAGGGGATGTGGCTCACCAATTTTTCTGACATCAGTCATTGCACAGTGCCCAGAACATTACAAGTTCTCAATAAATGTTTTTTGAATGAATGAGAAAGGAGGCTGGGTTAGAATAGATAAGGTAAGTGATACAGATATTTAAATATCTAGGTGACAGTGGAATAGGGCTGATGACTTAATTCTTTCTGTGATACAAGGGAAATAAGAAGTAGAATATCCACATTTCCATACACTCTTTCACTTACAGCCATGAGATGAGGATAAGTACCTTGGAAGAAACTGAATATTAAGAACATCTTTAGTGTCTGTCTACTGTGGAGCTCAAACAAGAACAGGAAAGGAAACAGAGAAGTTACCAGAAGCAGTTTCAGAATTGAGAAGCAATATTTGCACCAATATAATCAGTGGTAAATCCACAGCTTACTTTTCAGTAACAGCATCTACTTCAGTAAACATCTTTTTTAAGTGGGGAAATGCTGGTGCCTCTGACCTGCCTGTGCACTCGTTCTGTGGAAGTGGTACTGAGTGCAGGAGTGTACTGGTAACACTAGGATCACAGATAATCACTCATACAGATTATATATAAATCATATCAGAAAAGTGGGAAAAACAATATGTACTTATTTTGCTAGCACTGTTTAGGTAGATAAAAGGCTGGGTCTAAATTAGGAACTGCTGATGTTTCAATATTTTGTTCTTATTTTCAAATACAGCATTTTAAATGGGGAACTATAAGATCCCCAGGAGTTTCCTATGCCTCGGTTTGAAAATGTGTCCATGTATTTGGCTGGAAAGACTAGATCTGGTGCATCTGCCAATGCACTGGAAACCTGGGTCCAGACCCTTCAAGAATGATGACAGCGTTCACATTATGACAAGGTGAAGAATAAGAGCTAAAGATGGGCATCATGTGACTTCTGATGTCAGTTAAAGGAGGGACTGTGGATTTGTATTCTAAATCATAAAAAATAAAAAGGTGCTGAGGAGACACCAAGCAAGACCTTAAAGGCAAGCAGTTAAGTTTAGGCCCCTAGTGAATTAGACAAGTTTACTGTTCAGTGGGCTTGCAAATACAATTCAATGTAAGGAGAAGCTCCAGAGACTAACCCTATATGACTGCAACATTATACTAGGATTCCTAACTGCAAGTACTAACTGAATTTCCTAGATGAGGTTATGTAGTGGATAGGTTATGCTTCAATAGTAAATCCCCAAAAGGCTTTTAAAAAATTCTTTTAAAAGAAGTTCTATGTATTATACCATACCTAATGCTGGAAGACCTGGCAGAGATTCTGCTATGAGCCACCAGCTAGCAGCAGGGTTACACAACAGTAGAGTGAAGCTTTTGAGCAGCAGAAGGGCCTACAGTAAACCACGGGAACAAAGCCCAAACAATGGGCAAGAAGGTGGAGAGGGGGTCAGCAGGAGCAACACACAGGTAACGCATCTCGAGTGCTGGGAAACACAAAGTACAATCACAAATCCAAGGCTTAATAATGTAATACATATCACCACAGATGACCATCTGCTTTGAGTTTATTACGGGATGTAATTGCTCCCTTCTTGCTGGCAGCCATTTCAGAAGACCTGGGTGGCACCTCTGGCAACCTGCCCAAGGTGGTCCTTTCTTAGGTATATTTTGGCAGGAACAGAGGTACTGGGTAAAGGAAGTGGTTTGGTGAACATTACTACATTTTCAGTTTAACCAAAACCAAAGCACTTAGGATGGCATTGTAGTGAGGTTGTGCTGTATTTACATCTCAGAAAAGAAAGAACAGCCACAGATTTGATATGTGAAAAGTCTTGAAAGCAGACACCTACTCACCAAGAGCAAATAATAATTTAAGATGAATGAATTGAAAAGACATGCAACAACAGCACAACCACATGAGAGCTTTTGTGTATGTAAATTTGCTTATTTTTTCAACCACTGATATCCTGTTTCTGAAAATGTATTCCTAGCCTCTATTCTCCTCTAACAAAACCCAATCAGATTCTGACAGCTCTTTCCCAAACAGCTGCCTTTCATTTAATTTCATTTAGTGTGCAAGCCGTTTCAAGTTGCATGCACAAGCATACTGTGAAGAATTCATTTTCTCTAGTTTCCTGGTCACAATAAAAGAACTTAATAATAAAAAAGTTGAACTTTGGTCTGAAATGTTGCTATCCTGCCGAAATGGTGAGTTACACAAGTGGAAATGATCCAAAGGTTATTTGGTCCACCCCCTACCATGCAAAAAGACCTAAATAGATCCTTTCATGTAATTATCTTACTTGCCTTTTAAAATCTTGTAAGAAAAATTCCACATTCTCACTAAAAAAATTTGGTCCAGACTTTGATAATTTGAAAAACTAACTTCCCTAGGGATAAGTACAGGGGGAAAAAACAGATTTAGGACTCACAAACAGGAACAAGTCAGATGATAAGATTTAAAAACTAGTTTGATCCTAGAATACATATACAAGAGAATAACAGGGAAGAGGTTTGCTAAAGGAAACTGAGCTCTTGAAGGAGACAGACATAATATTGCATAATAGTTTAGGAGCTTTACAGTTTAATAACAATGCATGCAAATTCTTCTAATGCCACTCTAAGGTACAGTTCACTTATCTTCAAAATGAGTATTAGCAACAACATTTCTTGGGTGCTTATATCTAGACACTACTCTAAGTGCCTTACATAGATTAATCAACTTATAAATACTTAAATAATAGAGTTGTATAGATTAAATAATGCTCTTAAAGGGTTGTCACAGTTCTTGTGTTCAATAAATACTAAAACTTATTTCCACTTCTTTATCTCCACTTAAGAAGAGGAGATCTTGAAGTAGTAGGAATACCTTTCAGCGTCTTCATCACAGAATCACTCACTCTCTACTTCTTCCCACACCTCTTGTGCTCTACACACCCTCCCTCAGTTTCAAGGCCACCATAATCTTGAAAGCCACTGGGTATTTCAAACAGGAGGCCTGTGCTGTACCTCGTAGACAGCTTAGTCCCTTTCTTAAATCTTTGCCTTTCATAGAAGATATGCTCTATTTAATTTTTCAGTTCCCCATTGTGATGGTCTTTGAAAATGGCAGATATCTAGTTATGAACTACAATGGAATTTGGGCTTAGAGTCTCCAAATTGAAAGTATATATAAGCCTCAGCACCTCTCCACGCAATAAAACCAGAGTTCTCTTTGTGATCTTTCTATGTTCAGTTCAACCACAACTTACACTCAAGTAGGATATAACAAGGGTGACTATGGAGTCATTTGTCCAAGAGAATTTTCCCTACTTAGAGGAAAGTAGAAAAGAATGGCTTACTTCATACTAAGGATAAATATACTGATATACTACGGAAAAAACAAATGAGAAAATGGAATTAACGCTGCCAAAGAAAAGCAATGAAAAACATTTTAAAGCACAATTTCATAGGAATAGGATAGGATAGAATAGAGGATAGGAGAAAGATAGTGGAATGAATCTGACATAACTTTCCAGTGTACATATATGAATACACCACAGTGAATTTCAACATCATGTATACCCATAAGACTGGGATTCTAATTAGATAAGATATACTCCATTTTTGTATAAATATGTCAAAATAGACTTCGCTGTCATATATAACTAAAAAGAAAATAAAAATTAAAAATATTAATTAAAATATTATTCTTCAGCGTTAAACTATAATTTTTAGAAATTCACACAAACAATAGCCATTTTTAAAGATACCCATTCCCACTATATTTAAAAGTTGAATAATTTATTATGGTTTAAGTAAAATGAATTACCTATACATCTAGGTTCAAACCTGCTTGAGGATTAGAAGATAAAAATTTCTCAAAATATGTTATTGCACCATGAGGCCTGTGGAAGCAACAACAAAGTCAGTCAAGGATTAAGGGAGCAAAATTGGAGGTTTCTGTCACTAAGAGGCAAAAAGGAAAGGCTGCCTGAGAGTAGGACCAATGTGTTCACAATTCAAATTAACTGTTAAAGTGCGGAAGCTGAAGCTCTGTTAAAGACCTCTCTCGGAGTATGCCAAAGTGCTGGTTGTAGGGATACTCAGAACTCACTTTGTCAAGAAGCTAAAACCTCATCTATTTTGAAAGGGAGACTGGAAATGGAGTTGATGTTACCCATGCCATGTGTTATCAAGTCCTGCTGCCCACTCTTTGTCCTTAAGCCCCACATCCCATCACTAACAAGAATGCCTGGGCTAAATACCACATCCAGAAACATAGCTCCAGAACCCAAATAACTAGCTTCTCTTTCAGATCCTGAATAAGAAGGAACAACAGCAAAAGAGGTCCAGTCACAACCCTGGGGAAATGCAATGGGGGTGCCAATAGGAAAGACCCATCTCCTAGCAAAGATTTTATCTTCTATTTGTACTGAGCTCCTTATTTCCTTCAGAAAACTTTGCTTCTTATTATATCACACATTGGGTAGAACTCTCATACTTCTCACTAGCACCATGCCAGAACACTCAAGAAATAAACTTACTTGAATCTTATGTTTACAAAAGAAAAAGGCATGTACAAATTCAAAGTGTAAGCTGGGCTCATAGCCACATTATAAAAGTCATATTCAACCTGCCTGCATTTTATCAAACCATGAATCATTTCTACACTGACACCCCAAGACTTCTGTGCTCTAGCCAGAGAATGTTTCAAATGTGTGGTCATTGAGTGCCGTGAATAACAGAAAAGGTAGGAAAAGCAGTTTCTAAATCAAATCTGTACACTTGAAAATAAACACATTTCCAAATGATGTAATTACAGCAATATGTCACTCTTGCCTTGAAAATTAATATAACATTACAATTTTTAAAAAAGAGATCAAGAAGGAAATATGACATCATATTGTTCTCAATCAGTTTTTTCCCATATTTAATAAGGCTTGGTGTAAAGTAAGGCAATAGAAAAAAAAAGACAGATAAAAATAAAGAAAATTATAGGTTCTCATAGACAATAAAGGTCTAGATATAATATACTTGAAGTGTGTCCAGACACAGATAATTAAAGTGGTATACGGAATCTAAACCCCCCAAATAAAAGTAATAGGTGTTTTTAAATGTATGCAAGTTTTATTGAGATATAATCACATAACATAAAATTTGCCCTTTTAAAGTATTAATTCAACGTTTTTAATATACACATAGACATTTGTAATCATAACCAATATCTAATTCTAATTCATCTCTCTAAAAAGAAACCCCATGCCCATTTGTAAATCACTCCCCATCACTCCCTCTCTCCAGGCCCTGTCAATCACTAACCTATTTTCTATTTCCATAAACTGGTTTATTCTGGATATTTCATATAGATGAAATTATGCAATATGTAGCTGTTTGTGATAAGCCTTTTCACTTAACATTCATTCATGTTAAAACAGGAATCAGTACTATATTCCTTTTATCACTACATAATATTCTATTGTATAGATCTACCACACTTTGTTTATTCATTCATCAAATGAGAAACATTTAGGTGGTTTCTATTTTTTGGCTATGATGAATAACACTGCTGTGAATATGTACAAGTTTCTGTGTGGACATGTTTTAAATTCTCCTGGGCATATATACTTGGGTTTGAAATTGCTTGGTTGCATAGTAAACTCACTGTGCCTTTTGGAAGAATACCAAGCTTTTCCAAAGTGGCTGTGCCATTTTACCTTCCCATCAGCAAATTATGAGGGTTCCGGATGCTGTACATCCCCACCAATGATTGTTATTGTCTGTCTTTTTTATTATAACTATCCTAGTGGTGAAAAATGGTATCTTATGGTGGTTTTGGTTTGTATTCTGCTAGTGGTTAATGCTATTGAGCATCTTTTTCTGTGTGTATTGGCCATTTCTAAATCTTTTTTAGAAAAAAAATGTCTATTCAAATTCTTTACTTATTTCTATTAGGCTATTTGTCTTTACATGTTTGTGTTATAAGAATTATTTATATGTTTTGGATACTAGACCTTTATCAGATATGAAATTTCCAATTATTTTCTTTCATTCTATGAATAGTCTTTCAGTGTCTTGATGGGGCACTATGAAACACAAAAATTAATTTTGATGAAGTCTAATTTATTTATTTTTACTTTGGTTGCTTTTGGTGTCATACCTAAGAAACTATTACGTAATTCAAGTCATGAAGAATTATACCTATACTTTTCTCTAACAGTTTTACAGTTTTAGATCTCATGTTTAGGTGTCTGATCCATGTGGAATTTGGTGTGAAGTAGGAATTTAACTTCATTCTTTTGTATGTGACTGTCCAATTCTCCCACTATTATTTGTTGAAGAGACTGTTCTTTGACCCGTTGAATGATCTTGACACCCTCATCAAAACTCAACTGATCGTAAATGAAAGAGTTTACTACTCACCCACAACTCTAATCCGTTGATCTTATTTTCATCCTATACCTATAACATACTGTCCAGATTATTGCAGGTCCGTGGTGTTTTCTGAAATTGGAAAATGTGAGTCCTCCAACTTTACTCTCTTTTTCCCACCAAAAGCACTATATAGATTTAATACAATTCCTATTAAGGTTCCAATGATGTTCCTCACAGAAATAGAAAAACCAGTCGTGAAATGCATTTGGAAATATAAGAGACCCAGAATAGCCAAAGGAATTCTCAGCAAGAAAAGTGAAGTAGGAGGCATCACAATACCAGACCTTAAATTATACTATAGAGCTATAGTAACAAAAATGGCATGGTATTGGCACAAAAACAGACATGAAGACCAATGGTACAGAACAGAAGACAGAGACAAACTCACATAAATACAGTTATCTCAGATTGTATTTATGGTGGTGCACGCCTATAATCCTAGCACTTAGGCTAAGACTGGAGAATCGCAAGATCAAAGCCAGCCTCAGCGATGGCAAAGCACTAAGCAACTCAGTGAGACCTGTCTCTAAACAGAACACAAAATAGGGGTAGGGATGTGGCTCAGTGGTTGAGTACCCCTGAATTCAATCCCTGGTACCAAAAAAAAAAAAAATACAGTTATCTCATACTAGACAAAGATGCCATAAATATATATTGGAGAAAAGATAGTCTCTTCAATAATGGTGCTGGGGAAACTGGAAATCCATATGCAATAAAATGAAATTAGACCCCTATTTCTTGCCCTGCACAAAATTCAACTCTAAGTGGATCAAGGACCTAGGCATTAGACCAGAGACCCACTGCTTATTAAAAGACAAAGTAGGCCGAATCTCCATCATGCCAGCTTAGGAACTGAATTCCTCAACAAGACTCCCAAAGCTCAAGAAGTAAAATCAAGAATCAATAAATGGGATTGTATCAAACCAAAAAGCTTCTTTACAGCAAAGGAAACAATCAAGAACATGAAGAGAGAGTGTACAGAATGGGTGTGGAGGTTCACTGGACTGGACTGGGAGAACAGGGGGTAAGAAGGGAGAGGGAATGGGAATGGGAAAGACAATAGAATTAATTAGACATAACTTTCCTATGTTCTTATATGAATACACAACCAGTGTAACTCCACATCATGTGAAACCACAAGAATGGGAAGTTATACTCTATGTATATATGATATGTCAAAATACATTCTACTGTCATATGTAACTAAAAAGAACAACAACAATAAAAGATTGTTTTGGCATTTATGGATCCCACTGAATTTCAGTACCAGTTGGAGTTTTGATAGGGATTATGTTAAATTTGTAGGTCAATTTAGAGTTCATTTTTATATTAACAATATTAAGTCTACTGAATTATAAGTGTGGGACATCTTTCACTCATTTAAGCTTCTTTCTTTTTTCCTTTTTTTTTTTTTTTAACCAGGGATTGAACCCAGGGGTACTCAACCATCACACCTAGCTATTAAAGCTTCTTTAACTTCTTTCAACAATGTTTCATAATTTTCAGTGTACAAATCTTACAAAATTTTTAGTTCAATGTATTCCTAAATAAAATGTGTTTTTTGACATTCAAAGTTTTAGGTTTTAGTGTCCCTTGCAGATCTTTTGAAGCATCAAGTTTAAAAAATGTATAATTGTTTATGAACTTCATATTGTATGCTATATCTCTATCAGTTTAATTATATCCATAGTTGCATATGTTCAGACCAATCCTAGATGTTAATAAATACCTTAATGAAGAAGGAAATAATGCTGATCTGTGAAATAGTACAATACAAGAGGGTACAAACTGTAAATAAATATAACAAGTTCAAACTAAAATTTGGTCATTCACAGGCTATGCAACACTAGAAACTTTGTTCTTTCTTTAGCCTCAGCTTTCTCACCTATAAAATTAAGACAATCTCTACCTTGAGAGAATTATATAGATTAGAAACAATATATAAAAGCCTCTTAAGGACCAAACTTTGTCTTGTTCACTATTATATCCCTATCCCCTAGGATCAACGCTTTGTACCTAAAGGGCACAAAATGAATATTTACTAAGTGAATTAGCAAAATGTCTGAAGTAGTATCTAGCAAAAGTAAGAGTTCAATAAGTGGTAGAGATAATTATCATCATCAACATCATCATGAGATTATTGACATTAGCGCAAATAATATCATGCTCCAGTGAAGCATTAAACTGAGCCGGGCATGGTGACACATGCCTGCAATCTCAACTACCTGGGAGACAGAGGCAGGAGGATGGTAAATATGAAGCTAGTCTGTGCAACTTAGTGAGACTCTGTCTCAAAATAAAAAGGATTGGAGATTTAACTTAGTTTTAAAGTATTTGTACACACACACACACACACACACACACACAGAGTAGTACAGTGATAACATATTCTGAAAGGAATGGAAATACAAATAAATTTAGTCAGAGATACTGTAAATCTAAAAAGAATAAAGAAGAATTTTAACAATTCCAATATGGCATAAATATTGCAGTCCATCTTTAAATTGATTTTCATTTTCTTAATATTGTTCAATACGGGAAAGGCTACCGACATTGTGCCAGATGGGGTAATATTCAAGGACAGAATAAGAAAAAACTACCATGTCTATTCTATAGTGGTTATAACAGTATATTAATAATTCTAGGAAGGTACTCTAATTGTTAAAAAAAAAATAGAATGAAATGGTTTTCAGGTTCTTCTGTAAATTTCCTTAAGTTTATTTTTCTAAAGAAGAAAAAGAGTCCAGGTTCAGTGGCAGACACCTGTAATTCCAGGTACTCAGGAGGCTGAGGCAGGAGGATTCCAAGTTGGAGGCCAGCAACTTAGTGAAATTCTTTCTCAAAATAATATTAAAGAGCAGAGGATGAAGCTGAGTGGTAAAGCACATCTGGGTTCAATCCCTGGTATTTAAAAAAAAAAAAAAAAAAAGGAAGAGGAGCCCACAAATATGCCTGGCAAGAAACATCTAGTCTCTGGGATCCTATAACTTCTCAAACTTTCATGGAACAAAAACTAATGCTCAAACCAAAATTCAAGTGCAGTTACCATATGCAGACTCTGAAAACGCCTTCTGATGTTTCAAATGATTGCTTTTTTATTTCCTATAGTTTTGTCCTCTAAAAAGATTTAGAAGGAGCTACTGTTTTGCATTTAAGACACAGCAGTGAGACTAAAACACTTTCAACTTGACACTAGTCCTTACTGATTAGTTTAAAAATCAATTATTCCACCTCTATTTTATTCCTATAATTACAAATCAAAAAGAAGATGATTCTAGATATTGTTGAAGATAGGATAAGGAATAAGATCTTTCAGTGGTAGAGCACTTGCCTTGCATGTGTGAGGCAATGGGTTTGATTCTTAGCACCATGTATAAATAAATAAAGATCCACTGACAACTAAAAAACTTTAAAAAATTTTTATAAAAATAAAGAATAAGATCTTTCAGAAGATTCAAAATTTAGAAGCTACATAATCCTAACTGCCCTTGCCCCCCGACAAAAAAAAGCAGCAACAGCAGCAGCAGCAGCTATATAATCCTGTCACTTACATTGCTAAAGCTTGTCACTATGCTTTCAAAGACAGCTTATTCCACCAAACAAAAGTGGTTGCTTTAATTGATGGACAGGATTTAAAAGAACTTTCTATAATAAAAACAAAAGCAAATAATACTTTACGGTTAAATGTAATATGTAGAGTCTAAAATGAAATTCCAAATATTATCATCCTGACATGCATTCTGTACTGATTTGAAAGCCTTATTTTTGTCCTTAAAAAAATAATAAAACCAAGCTATTTTTGAAATTTTTAAACAATGCATGATTTTTTTCTAAAAAAATAAGCAATCAATTGCCTGGCGTGTGTGAGGCCCTGAGTTCAATCTTTAGCACTACAAAAAATAAAATTAAAAGCAATCAAAAGTATAAAATGGATGTAAAATTCTCCTTCCCTGACCTATAGACCTATAGTCCTCTTCCCCCAATGAAACCACTGTTTCTTATTAACAACTTGAAGTTTTCAATGCACAGGCAAGTGTAATCAGTCACACATATACAGAAGAAACTGAAATTCTGCTATTGACAAGTGTGAACCACCTGTTTTAATACAAAATAAAACTATGCACTAACCTAAACTTTTATTTTATTGTCAGTATCATAGTACAACAGAGTAATTAGAGAATCGAAGAACTACAAGTAATGTTGGGGAATGTACCAGATCCTTGTTCTATAGGTCAGGTAAACGAAACTACAAGGAACTATTTCTTACTCTTACCACTTGAAGCTCTGAGTATTTATTTCTTCTATGATTTTAAAGATATTGCTATCTTCTAATAGACTTTAGAACACATTTTTCAAGAAGAAAAAAAAATCCTCAAGTTTAAAGAAAAGAAGTTACAAACTACTAAAGTATCTTCCTCTGTTTTTATCTGTCACTTCATCAAGGGGGAAAAGGGCTTATTTAGCTTCATCCAAAACAACATTTCTGCCTCCTGGGCAGACTCAACAAATGTATTCACATCTGTATTCTTAACAAACAAGTAAAAATAAAATACAAATCTTATGAATTTAGCTAATTCCTGTAAAATCATGAATTTGATTTTCTCAGTTGAGCACTTACAAATTCAGAGTTCACAAGCACCAATCTGTACCCTGTGTAATAAATGGATATCTCATTAAGAAGCTCTAGAGGGAAAGTTCTTGATTTCATCAGAAGTGAATGAAATCTATGGTGGATTTCTTGCAATCCATTTAAAAAGAATCACGTGGGCAGCCATTCACCCGGTTGGTATGTGAGCAGAGACATGATGTCAACAGCCTCTAGAGATAACCCTGTTCCAAAGCGGCTGTTTGGTGAAGCTGCACAGTGATGAAAAGTGCTGCACTGAATGACTGCTAGGAGAACACATAGTGGAGTGGGCAGATTAGACAACAGAGCTTTAAGACCCAAATGCAGTTTGGGTCACACCGTGTCACCCTAGGCCTATCTGCTAAGTACTTTGTTTTTCAGTTGACCTGCTTTGTTAATTGGTCAAGACAATATTTATTGGTGTGGGGTATTCAGGAACGTTAGACAACAAAGGCACTGCTCAAAGAACCTGTTATGCTTGAGTTCTTAAAAACAAAAAAATCAAAGCGCCTAGAAGCAGCTGTTTGCCTTCCATCCTATCTTTGCAAACTTCTTTAGAAACCAGGATCTTTATTCTCCATTATATATTACATAATCTCTTTCTTATTCCTTAAACCTTTCAAAAGTCACACAGAAATAAAAACTGCCCCTTAAGCCTACCTAGCACTAAATACTGAAACTTCTGTAGATTGTTAGCAATAAAAATGCCAAATAAAAATCTCCCGGATACACTCTTTCACTCTGTATATATTGCTACCTTGAGTTTCTGGGATTTGTCTCCAACATAAACAGTACTAGTGTCACACTGAAGGAGGTTACATTGGCCCTCTGAAAACTATGACTGGGTGAGCTCTATTTCCTAAAACAAACACAGCAGGAGTTGGCTCCCTGCAAGCCACTTCCCCAATACTGACAAACACCAACCAGAGCTCCTAATAAGAGACAGAATATCTTAACCTACAAAACTCCCTACACCTTTAAAGGCATAATTACATAAATTTTTCATCTATAAAGCACTTTTGTTTGGGGGACTTATTTGACCCTAATTTTACAATTAATTTGTAAAATTAATTTTCTTAAAAACATTGATAGCTCCCTATCTAATGTGATCTGTCCAAAGCAATCAATATGTTTTCCTCTCTTTTGTCCTCAGGGATAGGACCTGTTCTTACTCTTATTCTTAATGAAACCTAAAAAGATCCCTTCCCCTTCCACATCCATGTACACTACCACTTGGTACGCTGAAGACAACAAGAAATGAGGTAGGTTCTGGAGACAGACATAAAACATTATAACAATAGTCACAGCAACCATACTATATTCAGAAGAGGAAGAGTTTAAAATCTCAGTTATTATCACAGAATCGAATACCTTATACTTAATCAAAATCTTTGGTTTTGGTCTTTACCTTCTGGTTGCCTGCCTTTGAACCACTTCATTTTATGACCCTCCTCTCCATGGTAGGAAGAAAAACACAACAAATTGAAACTCAATATGGTAATTTGTTTCCTTGTTCCTCATAAAAGATTTGTTGAAAACTTAGATTGAAACTATTCTGGTGACTCATAAGGTTTTGAATTATACAGGGAATCCCACTTACTTATTAAGTATTCTTTATAAGTCAATAAAGTAAATTGCTATAGCTCTCTTCACTATATATAATACTGAGCTCTAAGAAGGTCAAAAGACATGTATCAGTATAAGAAAAAAAGCAAGGGGGTCAAGATCTGGGGGAGTTCCTGCATTTCCTGTTTGGTAACTGAATGCCTCTGAGCAAGCCATTTACCCACTCTGGGCTTCATTTTGCTCTCTGCAGAATGGTGGAGAATGGGTCAATGATTTCTGAGGCTTTATGAATTTATGAAAATATTTTAGGCAATTAAATATCTATGGCCCCTTTGATATAAGTCAATCAAGTAGAAATTATTCGTAACAGTTTTTTTGTTGTTGTTTGTCTGTTTTTGTGGTACTGAGGATCGAACCTAAGGCTTAATGAGTGCTTGGTAAGTGCTCTACCACAAGCTAGTCCCAGCCCCATGAAGATTTTTTAAAAGTGAGGCATGAAGAGTTCTTTTTCCTTTTTAATTTTATTCATTTATTTATATGTGGTGCTGAGAATCAAACCCAGTGCCTCACACATGCTAGGCAAGCGCTCTACCACTGAGCCACAACCCCAGCCCGCGTGAAGAGTTCTAAAAAGTAAGAGATGAGAGACTAAGGTCCATAACTGGTAAATAAGAGGAGCCAGGTAACCCCTGTCCTCAAGATACTTTACTGAACTTCTGACAGGGTCCATACTAAAATTCCAAAAATCTTCCTGAAGAAAAGAACAGACTTTCAAAACTAAAGCTCTGTGTAACATGCAAAGCTTTTACATGCTCAATAGGCAAATAAGTGTCAGATAAAATTTACAAAAATAGTTTTTAAAGCCATTTTTTTCTAATAAGGAATTTTTTATTTGATCACATTTCCTTCTATACTTGAGGTCTTTGGAAACAAGCTTCTGTCTTCTTTTCCTATCAAATTCACACATGTTTACATGGGCAAACTATTCCAAGCATGAACAAAGTCATAAGACAAGAGTCTGACCAGGAAGAAAGTCAAAGAGAACTTCCCTCCTCCTTTGAAATTTTACCTCCTATCCAGGTCCTCCCTCTCACCTCATACTCCTCTCATTAAACACAGTATTTATTTATCTTTGATTCTCCTCAGAGGTGCCTGGAGAAGCCTGTCAAGTGAGCTGCCACCTTCCAGATTTAATCGGTTTTCCTCAGTTGTTTGGCAGCTCTAAATGCAGAAACCAAAAACTCTTCTGCTCGATTGGACTTTTTCAATACAAGAGCTGGCATAGCCTCACATGTATTTCATCTGAGCGGAACAATAACAATATTAAGTTCCTTCCATCACAATGGCCCTAGTGTTATTGGTTGAGCTGTCACTCCACCTGTCAGCTGCTACCAGAGGACATCGAATTTGCAAATTTACACAGTTTTTTTTAGTAATTTTCTTTTCTTATTCCCCCCGCACCCCCATGCGCCACCTCATTCTTATTTGGGACTCTACATTCCTATGGCTCCTATTCTTCAAGGACATGGAAGCTTATTTAAACATAAATTTTTACAACTTAGGAAGGATGCCCGGCTTACAAATTGAAAACTGCCACAGACACACTTAACTGTAGTAAACTAGTGACAGAACAAAGAATAGCATCCAAAATTATGATTACTTTTTGTTACTAAAGTTAAAGAGTCTAATATGATTTCAATTGGAGTCACAGGCTAGGTTGGGAGTCTGAGAAAAGGAAATTGATAATATCTATATCTAGTTACAATGGGGGAATTTTATATACATCTACAACCTGGGCCAACCTCAAAGACATGAAAAGCTATGACAATTTCATGCACCCTGAGCATTATGACTAAATATGAGTAGGTTGGAGATTTGTTCCCTGTGTTAGGAGCCTCTAACCAATAAGAATATCTAGGTTCTTCTCCACAAAAGAGACTAGAAAGTGATAAGAAGATAGGGAGAAGAAAGGGACTGTCCCATCCTGAGAGTGTCCAACATCAGAAAATCAAGCAATTAAAGAAAGCAAGGGTTTTGAATCATGGTACATAATGTTGATAAAGAACAGACTGTGCAGTTAAACAATAAACAACGCTGATGTTTAACAGTCTCGTCTACTACTGTCTCCAGAGCCCCTAGAACAAGGATTGGTTTATAACAAGTGTGCAAAATGCTATTCTCTGCCCAGAACCCTTCCTAACCAACACCACCACCAAGCACATGGCTCTTCTCTCACTTCACTCAGCTCTCTGTTCAAAATTTTCCTCTTTAGACATGCAGTGACTGTATGCTTCAGAATTTTCTTATCCCTCTTCAGTTTCCTCAACATGCTTAATGCTACCTAGCCTTGTATGTCTCTTTTCTTACTTTTTTTCCCCCAGTGCTTGGGGATGGAATCCAGGGTCTTGTACATGCAAAGCATGTGCTCTACCACTCAGCTACATCCCTGTTCTTATTTCTTTACTTTTAAATATCTGAACAGGTACTGTTTTGTTCTCCAGCTTCTTAAACAATATCTGGCACATAATAAGTACTCAATAAACACTTAAAGAAATGAATGGTTAGACTGCATTATAATCTACAGACGTATTCTATTCCAGTTAATTAGTAATAAACAATCACTGTTTATTCACTGACAGTCACAAGTCATGAGACTGTAAACAAAGGGCTCTAAGAACAAGGAGTAAAGGCATCTGAATCAGACTGGCAGAATCAGTAACGTTCTTTCAGTGAAGCTTCAGTGAAGTGTTCAGAATGAACAGCATGTGAGAGAAAACAAGGTATACAGTCACATGATCAAACAACAAGGTGAGTAGGCAAGAATGGTGGGAGGTAAGCCCAGAAAGATTTAGGGAACACACGAAGACCCTGGAGGCTAAAGTAAATAAATTCTTGAAGCACTGATAATTTTAAGCAGAGGAGTAACAAGATCTGATTGGCATTTTAGGAATACCACTGGATAACACCGTAGAACATGGATTAGAAAAGGCCAGAAGAGCATGTGCGAGGCCATGAGTTCAACCTCCAGCTCATACATACACAAAAGAATAGAGGAAGAGAGGTTTTTGCTATAGTTCAGACAGAAGCCATGAAACAAAGACAATTCATCATGACATTTATTTATTCTTTTCTTCATTTCTCCAACCAAGAATTCTTAGTGCCTGCTCACTCAAGCTGTGTGCAAGGCCCTTGGAATAGATGTTAGAAATGGGAATGGGAGAGTCAGCTTTAAAGCTGTAAGTAGATAAAATATAAATAATTGGCTGACCAATTAGAGGAGTTTAATATGACTGCCACGTACATGATCTGGGAGGGTAGTACAGAGTAGTGCCATTCACCCAAACAGGAAATGGAGTGAGGGAAGGAAAGGGAGCAAAGGTAAGGGTGACTTGACTTGGTAGAAAACAATATATGAAGTTTCAGATGATCTGAAGTACCTGCTGAAAAAACAATTAGAGATGTCCATTGAGCAATACTGAGCAAGAGAAAGGGAATTCATTATCTTCACAAAAACGAGCTGAGTAATTATTTCATTCTATATAAATTCCCTAAAACTTCCATAATTGTCATACCCCTGAGACTTTAAATTTCCTATTCATATCTCAGACAAAACCATTCAAATTATATTTCTTTAGGGAAGGAAATGTTTTCATAAAAAAAATGTATACCTTTACTAAGAAATATGGACTTGGAAAAATACAAATTAGAACAGGGCCTGGTAGCCTGTGCCTGTCTTTCCTGCCACTCAGGAGGCTAAGAAGGATCACAATTTGAGGACATCCTTGGCAACACAGTGGAAGCCCATGTCAAAAGAAAAACACAAATTAAAAGACACCTAATTTTTCAGAAAAATAACTATTTTGGTATTCAACAGTTCTGGAATTCTGTTAATTCTAGTCAAGAGAGAATTCCATAAAAAACAATAGAAAATGAGTAAGAGATAAAAGAAATGAGGAAGATGAACATGTACCTGTGACCTTCCTAGGAGAACTGTGATTGAACTCTCAAGCCAGAAAAGCTTTATAAATACATACAGTTTATTCCTCCACAGTCATTAAGAATAATCTGAAAATTGACTCCAAGCTTTCTAGTAACCAAAGAAGAAAATACAATTAGGTCTAAGATTAATAAAAACTACATGATTTTTTGCAAAATGAATCATTATTTCCTGATCCTCCTATCAGGAAGAACTTTGTCTCTAGGTCCTCTCTAAGATGGTATGGTATGATATGTGGTGATCTAGAGAAAATTAGAAATGCCTTCACAGAATTAAAGATGCTTTGATTTTTGTAGTCAAGACAAGTTGTGCAAAGTACACATTAAACAAAAAGAAACTCATAGGAAAAAAAATAAATTTGATCACAGAGAGAACAGTTTATTCAGTTGTTTCCTATAGCATCCATCCTTGAAGGTCGGTGATGGAGGGAGGGAGGGAGGGAGGGAAGGAAGGAAGGAAGGAAGGAAGGAAGGAAGGAAGGAAGGAAGGAAGGAAGGAAGGAAGGAAGGAAGGAAGGAAGGAAGGAAGGAAGGAAGCCTGGCTGATTGGTTTTTGCAAAGAGTAAAGCAGGTGTCCAAGTACACAGGTATCTGATGTCATAACTTAGACTAAAATTAAAATGCAGAAACTAGGGAAATGAATGGAGAACAAATCATTCTCACGATCTTCTATAAATACCACTTCTCAGAAGCAGGTTTTTGACCATCTGAACAGCAGAGGATTCAACATTCTCATCTCTAAAAGGAATCTGAATTCAGATTTTCTGTGGTACCACTTCAATATACCTACATCTTTAGATGTCCTTTTCAAAAATTAAGGAGCCTAATGAAAACATATTCCATATGAATAAAAATTGTGTAGAACCTATTCCATGAAAAATATGGTGTGGTCAGATCAAAAACAGGCTTTGGAGTTAGGTTTGGCTCCACATCCTGGTTGTGCTATTTATTGCTGTACAAGCCTAGAAAAGTTGCTTAATCTTTCTGAATCTTTCCCTTTATAATGCAGGTTGTAATGAGAAATAAGTATGAAGTGCTAGTATTAATGTTGAGCATTTGAACATTAAAATAAACAGAGATGAAACCAACAGAACTAATTTACCAAAAAAAGGGGGGGGGTAGTATACATGAAATTGAAGGTAGGGAAACAAGGACTCCATATCTGGCAAAAGAAGGTATTCTATTCCTCAAGAGAGTAGGTGGGCTAAAAATGACTCAAAAACACAATTCTCAATTTATTTGCAAGACTAAGACCCAGATCTTTTTTCACCTTCCTTCAGTTACATACATTTAGTCAGTGTTCAGTGTTTGTTATAAAAAGGAAGAAGCGACACATCAAATAATAAATGCCAATAGAATAACTCATTCGTCTCACTTATAAGAAACCACCCACACATTGCTTCTGTATATCATCAAATTTAAGAAGTAGCCAAAAGAACACTTATAATAAATGACTTAATTATAAACCTATACTTGCCTGAAAAAATTTTAATTTAACAAGCAACATAAAAAATAACGAAAGCCTGCTCTCAATAGAAACTAGTCATTTTGTCTTATGACAGATGAACACATGTACTTGAAAAGAAACGTTTGCTTTCCTTCGTATAGATATCTTCATCTAAGGAAAAAAGGAGAAATGCCTGTTTCTCTCACAAAACACTTTAAAAGCCAGAAAAGTACAGCCAGATGTAATACTTTAAGAGCACTGTCCTTTCTTATATGTGTCTCACTTATGAATCATAAAACTTAAAATATTTTATTTCTACTTTTCTTCAATTAACTTTTTGGCTTATCACTAACCTACTTTCTGGTAACCTCTCCTAAAGTACATTTACTCCATTCCTAGACCAGTGGGTTAATCACACTCCACAGTTCAGGGTGCGCTATTATTATGACTTCTCTCTATAAGGACCCTTTCTGGTTTAGTTTAATTTATTGTTTTTTCCTCTTTATCCCTACTTTTCATTTGTCCTATTCCTATCTAAGCAAAAAATTTCTGGCATCTGTCTTTGGATATGGATTGTAAAGAGTGTGTTTTCAATTTCATAAATGGTAATGTTTGATGCATACCTTTCTTATGTTTTTCACTAAAAACTCACTTCAAAATGTATCCATGAGCCAGGTATGGTGGCACATGCCTGTAATCCCAGCACTTTGGGAGGCTGAGGCAGGAGAATCATGAGTTCAAAGCCAGCCTCAACAATGGCAAGGCACTAAGCAACTGTGAGACTGTCTCTACATAAAACACAAAATAAGGCTGGGGATGTGGCTCAGTGGTCGAGTATCCCTGAGTTCAATCCTTGATACCAAAAAAAAATGTATCCATGATGTGGTATGACCCTCTGATTCATACTAAACTGTTGCATTGCATTCCAAAATATTAAGCCCCTACCTCAAACAATGACAGTATACCCAAAGGCAAATTCCAGATGAATTAAAGCCTAAATTAAAAAAGCAAATAACGCTGTGGCCTTGGACCCCTAAAAGCATAAACTATAAGAAACAAAAAGTGATATGTTTGACCAATTTAAGATCAAGGGTGATTTAAGCTGGGCATGGTGGTACACATCTTAATTCCAGAGGATTTGGAGGTTGAGGCAGGAGGATAGACAGTTGAAACCCAGCCTCAGCAACCTAGCGAGGCCCTAAGCAATTCAGCAAGACTCTGTCTCTAAAATATAATATAAAAACTAAAATAAAAAATAAAAAACAAAAAAGCACTGAGGATGTGTCTTGGTGTTTAAGCACTCCTGGGTTCAATCCCCCATATCAAAAAGAAAACAAAAAAATTAAGGGTAATTTAAAGACTCACATTAACAGTGAGTCTTTAAGTCACAATAGTAAGAAGCCAAATAGCTAGCAAGTATATAAAGAAGACCTCAACTTCATTAGTAAACAGAGAAATGCAATTTAAAATTGAATATGACTTTATATCCATCAGTTTGGGAAAATGAAACAGTCTAAACATATAAAATATTGGCAAGGAAGTGAAGTAGCAGAAGTGTTCATGTATTATTGGTGGGATATAGACTGGAGCAGCCATTCCAAAAAGCAATCTGGCAATATTTAGTGACCTTAAGAACGTGTATTCTCTTGATGACCCTGCAATCCTATGCTTGAGTACTTGCTCGAGAGAGTACCAGGATGTTCCTCCCATCATTGTTTGCATTAGCAGAAAGGAAGAGATGATCTACTTTTTTTTTAATGCAGTATAAAATCATATAGACCCAGACTATAAAAATATGTCTTTTATTTCTATGATTTTTTAAAAATAAAAATCTACCATACATTTTCTGTAGAAAATTAGGGCATGTTTGCAAGCCTGAAAACAAATTTAAAAATGGCATCACACATTTGGACATATATATTATTTTTCTATAGACTCAAAAGGAATTTTTCTTAAATAACTGAATAACTTCTATAAATTAAGGCCCTAAATATGTTATATAATCATAGAAGTATTATTAAATGCAAAAGCAATGTGCTTTGAAACCTTGCTTAAGGAATTTATTATAATTTGCTACAGCTAATCCTATCCTGTAACTGTAACCAAGTGGAATAATAATCAAAGGATAAAAGAGTTGAATTTTCCAAGGTTAGGCTGGTCATTTGACAACAAAAGTTCTCTATTTTTACTTTCCCATGTTGCCTTAAAATAAGTGTAGTCATCTGTTCCCAAGAGCTACAGCATATAAAGGCTAGAAGTTTAACAAAATGCTCTGAAGTACTCCAAACACTTCATAGAAAGGTTTGATGGACAAGTGTTTTCATGTGTCTGCCACACATGATTATAGAGTTATTATGGAGTCCATACATACATGTGGCTCTGGAGTCAAAGAAACGTCTCAGGTGCCTAGGTTTAAATCAGACAATAATTTGGTCACTCTGGAATATCAGGGAACAATTCATAAACAATTATAAACAATTCAACTCATTTTTAACATCTCTAGCTTCCACTTAACTTTCCTAAACTTTAGGTATAAACCCAAAATGAGTATCACTTGGAACATAAAAGCCCACAAATATCTGCTGCTTACAGTTCTCCCAAGAAACTACTATCCTGAGGTATACTTAAAATACAAAACGTCTTTGCAAAGCTGACATCTTCAGATACACATAAACATGTACCTGACAGAGACTACTAAAAGAACCACATTTAGAGGAGGGGGGAAAGTGGGAGCTGAAAGGGCATGTGCAAAATGCAAAGGAGGTACTTGGCAAGGGTGCAATTTGAGAAGCCCAGACAGATTGGGACTTATGGCTTTGTTCCATCAAAAGGTCGTTTGAACCACAGTATTTTATTTTTATAGTAGGGTATTGAGTTCTGAGGTCTCTGATACACCCCAGGGAACCAGCAAAAGCTAGTCTCAGCACTGTGCCAGCCCCTTGCTGGGTCACTAATGAAGATGGAGAACTGCGAGTGCACCCAAATAAAACACAGGAAAAGGCGAAAAAGGACTCCAAACAGGTCTATTCCTTTTATTCCAGAGGAGCAACCTTTTCTGTACTTAGGGACTAATGAGTCGTGAACAGGAGGTGGGAACAAATCACACAGTGCGTTACAGGGAGGGACAACACTGGCTGGGCTTTGTGTTCAGCAGCGGGTTCAGTTTTCAGAGCATTTCCCAGCAAGGACCAAAAGCAACTTGAACAAAGGAAACACAGCAGTTAGATACTTGAACTGTCTCCAGTAATACCACAGAGAATTGGGCGCTTTGAGGATGGAGTGACTAGTGGGGGTAGGGAGGAGAATATAGGTAAGAGGGCCCATGGAATCCAAGCAACATGGCTTGTAATGAAAGTTCATAAGAAGCAGAAAACAATGAGAAGTTTTTAAAACTTTTTTTTTCAGAGTTGTTACTTTGAAAGTTCTGTCCTTTCTAAAATACATAAACTCTGATCCCTCAGCAGACTTTTAAAAGAAGAACCAAAGAAGGTATTTTATTTTCCATCCTCATCACTTAATTAGGAAGGGCATTCATGAGGTTCAAAGTTTTAATTGCCTACAACTCCCTCCCCAACCCTCTTCTTCAGTTACACCCTTATAGCAGCTGAGCCAGAGTCAAACAGACATCTGAAACTACTCTCAAGGAGGAGAAAAACACCAGCACAATTACCCAAGACACTCTCCCATCCCTCCCTCCCTCTCCCTCTCTCTGTCTTTCTCTCTCTCTCTCTCTCTCTCTCTCTCTCACACACACACACACATGCACACGCACACACACACACACACACACAGTATGGCTAACACAAAATAAGCTTTCCTAGTGTAACTAATAGTAGCAAATGCTACAACATGAGAAAGTTTCCCATAATCCGAAGAAAAGGAAGAAGAGGAAAAAATGAGTTCTTAGACAAAGAAAATAGGGGTTGAAGAGGCAACTTCCATAAAACAAACAAACAAAACATCTTCTAACTGAGATGCATTCGTGGACAATGACAGTGATCCAATAAATTTGATTAATTCCATATTCCTTAAAAATCTGGAATTTTACTTCTTTTCACTTTATTTACTATGATGATACCATAGGCCAATAAAACACATTCTTAGTTGTCCCAAAACAAACCCTCTGCCCCTTCTAAAATTTAGACCAAAGCATCACCATCAGTTTACCTTAGATTCATGGGGAACAGAGACAATCAATTTTGATTTGGAATTATAACAAGAAATTCAGATTATATTCACTAAGGGTTCTGTAATAGTAATTTATAGTTTAATTATATTTAAATGATTAGAAATACTACAGCTCATCAATATTTAATATCAATGATGTACCAGTATAGGTGTATGGGCTCTACTCTTAACCATGATGCAAGTTAGACATTACCAGGTATTACCATGAGAATATGACCAAAAGTAAATGACTTGCTCAAGACCACACACCATAGTCATGATGGAGTCAGGAATTTTTCTTCTTTTCAGGGCTGGGGCTCAAACCCAGGGCTTCTGGCATGCTAGGCAAGTTCTCTGCCACTAAGTTACATACATCCCCAGCCCTGGAGCTAGGATTTGAGTCCAGTTTTTCTCTTTTGTTTTTTGTTTGTTTGCTTGCTTTTGTTTTTTGTCTTCAAAACTTATTATCTTAACTTTAAACAGAAGAAACTGAGTAGTCACCCCTGTAATATTTGAACAATAGAGGTTTTTTAAGCTTAACACGATGATAACACAGGATTTTCTACAATCAACAATCCATCATTTTGATTAGCATTTGTAGAGAATCATAATGGGAAGGCCATCTTTGTTAATGCAAGGCAGCAGGTTATCTCTACACTGCATGTAGGAAATCTCCATAATCCCTTCTATTCTAATTATTTTCCCTAGAATTAGTTTCCCAATCCTAACCAAATCCATAGGCTCAGACTTCAATTCTAGTATATGCCTGTTTCTTGAAATAGAGTCACCAAATAAATGAAATCTGTGAGGATGAATGGGGATGCTATAGAATTTAAAACAATATGGGGGGCTTGGATTGTAGCTCAGTGATAAGAGTGCTTGCCTTGCATCCGTGAGGTCCTGGGTTCGATCCTCAGCACCACATACAAAGCAATAAAATAAAGACTAAAAATTTTTTTTAAAAAACAGTATGGACTCTGCTAGGAGCCACTATGACTACACAATCCAGAAAACCTTCACATCTCAGCAATATTGTAGCCCAAAACTTCTTAACTGATCTGCCTGTAAACTTACTATCCCCCATTCTACCAAATTTTTTAAAATATTTTTTTAGTTGTCAATGAACCTTTATTTTGCTTATTTATATGCAGTGCTAAGAATCGAACCCACTGCCTCACACATGCCAGACAAGCACTCTACAACCCCAACCCTATTCTCCCAATTTTTATACACAGCCATAGGAACCACATGGCAACAAACATGTCATCATCACCAAGGCTGGCACATAGTAGGAGCTTAATACTATTTAGCTGAGTCAATCAATCAATTAATAAACAGATCAACCAACCAATCAATCCAAGCTTCAAGGGTTAAGCTCTTCTGTTTCTTGAAAAATCTCCCCAAAATTGAGCAGTGTCTTAGGAAAGAAAATAGTGGGTCCTGGCTTCCTCCCAACTACAGACAATAGCCAGAATTGGGAAGACCATCACCAAGCTCCCTACAGGCCCAGTTACATGAGAGGTATTGGTAACCGGCAGAAACACTACAAGATTATAGGGTAGCAACTGTAATACCTCAAATCTGCACTGCTAGAGAGGAAAACACATGAACAACATGAAAAAATAAGGGAAGAAAATGCCCGAAACAAACGAAGCTGCTACAATAATAGAATCCATTGACACCACAGTAAATGAAATGTCAGAGGAGTTCTGACATTAAATAATAATTAAAATGATCTGTGAAGCACAGAATAATATAAAAGAGCAACTACACACAACAATTGATCAATCCAACAAAGAGATTAGAGAGCAAATACAGACAATAATTGATCACTCTAACAAAGAGATAAGAAAGTAAACACAGGTAGCAAAAAATTTCTTCAAGAAAGAGAGACTCTGAAAGAAAACCAAACAGAAATCCTTGAAATGAAGGAAACAATAAACTAAATTTTAAAATTCAATAGAAAGCATCACCAACAGACTAGATCACTTGGAAGACAGAACTTCAGGCAATAAAGAAAATATATAATCTTGAAAATAAAGTTGACCACACAATGAAAATGGTAAGAAACCATGAACAGAACATTCAAGAATTATTGGATAAAATGAAAAGACCAAATCTAAGAAGTATCGGGATAGAGGAGGCATGGAAATACAAATCAAAGGAATGCACAATCTCTTCAATGAATAAATATCAGAAAATTTCCAAAACATGAAGATTGAATTGGAAAATCAAATATAAGAGGCTTACAGGACACCAAATGTACAAAACTACAACAGATCCACACCAAGTCACATTATAATGAAAATGCCTAGCATACACAATAATTATTGATCAAATTTTAAAAGCCACAAGAGAAAAGGTTCAGATTACATACAGGAGGAAACCAATTCGGATCTCAGCAGAGTTCTCAAACCAGACCCTCAAAGCCCGGAAAATTAACCTTCATATATGATGACAAAATTAAAACCTTTCATGATAAAAAAAAAAAGTTAAAATAATTTAAAACAAAAAAGCCTGCACTACAGAACATTCTTGGCAAAACATTCCATGAGGAGGAAATGCAAAACAACAGTGAAAATTGGCAAAGGGAGGAACTACATTAAGGGAAAAGCCAATAACAGCAGAAACCAAGTCAAGTTAAAAACCAAAAATAAACCAAAATGACCAGGAATACAATCCATATTTCAGTAATAACCCTGAACATTAATGGCCTAAACTCATCAATTAAAAGACATAGAATGGCAGGTTGGATTAAGAGAAAAAAAAAAAAGAGCCAACAATATGTTGCCTTCAAGAGACCCATCTCATAGAAGAAGATATCCACAGTCTGAAAATGAAAGAATGGGAAAAAATATCCCACTCATATGGAATGCTTAAATAAGCAGGAGTTTCCAACCTTATATCAGATAAAGTGGACTTCAAACCAGAGAGAGTCAGAAGGGATAAATAAGGACATTTCATACTGCTTAAGGGAATCATACATCAACAACACATAACAATCATACATATTTATGCCCCAAACAATGGAGCATCCACATGTATCAAACAAACCCTTCTCAATTTCAAGAATCAAATAGACCACATCACAATAATATTGGGTGACTTAAACATACCTCTCTCACCACTAGACAGATCTTCCAAACAAAAACTAAACAAAGAAACCACAGAGCTCAATAATACAATCAATAATTTAGACGTAACACATATATACAGAATATTTCATCGATCAGCAAGTGAATACACTTTTTTCTCAGCAGCATACAGATCTCTCTCTAAATAGACCATATATTATGCCACAAAGCAAGTCTTAGCAAATTCTATCAGCCCATAATTGAATTAAATTAGAAATCAATAATAAAATAAAACATAGAAGCTACTCCATCTGGAGACTAAACAATATGCTATGAATAATGCATGGATAACAGAAGACATCAGGGAAGAAATTAAAAAACTTCTTAGTGGTAAATGAGAACTGTAATACAACATATCGAAATCTCTGGGACACTAAGAAGGTTATGTTAAGAGGAAAGTTCATTGCATTGAGATAATTCATTAAAACAATAAAAAGTCAACAAATAAATGATCTGACATATTTAAAAGCTCTAGAAAAAGAAGAACAAATCAACATCAAAAGTAGCAGAAGAGGGCAGTTCCAAGATGGCGGCGTACACAGTCCACTCTGCTCTAGGCTCTCAGGGACTAAGACTGGAAGTGGGGGAGGTGCCGTTTTCCAGCCAGCTTCCTGGCATCATTCTGCGGCTCAACATCCCACATAGGAATTTCGCTCGTGTATGTGTGAGTACAGGATCACCGGGAGGCAGCGGTAGCCGGGAGGCATGGCTTCGGCGCCGGCTGGAGAAACGCGGTTGCAGCACGGGCCTCGGCACAGGGCTCCGGCTATCCGAGACTCAGACTGGAATTAGCAGGGTGCCATCTTCCAACCAGTTTTTTGGCAGCTCTCTGCGGCTCGCCGCCCCACGCAAGAGTCTCGCTCGTGTGTGTGAGCGCAGGGCCACCAAGAGGAAGAGGTAGCCAGGAGGCGTGACTTCGGGGCCGGCCGGAGAAACGCAGTTGTAGCCTGGGCCTTAGCCCAGGGCTACGGCTCTCCAAGACTGAGACTGGAAGTAGCAGGGTGCCATTCTCCAACCAGTTTCTTGGCAGCTCTCTGCGGCTTGCCGCCCCACACAGGAGTCTCACTCGCGTGTGTAGGCGCAGGTCCACCGGGAGGCAGCGGTAGCCGGGAGGCGTGACTTCGGCGCCGGCTGGCAGAAAGCAGTTGCAGCCAGGCTACTCGGCCCAGGGCGCAGACACTCCGAGACCGAGACTGAAAGTAGGGGGGTGCCATTTTCCAACCAGCTTCTTGGGCAGCTCTCTGCAGCTCACCGCCCCACGCAAGAGTCTCGCTTGAGTGTGTGAGCGCAGGGCCACCGGGAGACAGCAGTAGCCAGGAGGCGTGACTTCCGCGCCGACAGGTGAAGTGCAGTTGTGGTGGGGGATCCGGCCCAGGGCTCCAGCCCGGAGTTTACCCCGGGCGTGCCGGGACTGCTTCCGCACACGGTGCCTGGCCCCAGCGCCCACCCAACCGCTAGCAGTTGCAACTGTGGACTGACTGTCTCCTGAGCAGAACCCCAGCTATTGTTCTTTGTGGACCACCTTCTACAGCAGAACATCCTACACACCAGGGGGCGCAGGTGAACACCTGGGAGCAAACCTTGGCCACGGTGGAACAGCGACTCCACCAGTGGCACAGAGTTTCACCTTGGCCAGGGACCAGTACCAAGGATACCAGCGGGGAAAGTCCAGCAAACAACGGACAACGCCACCTACTGGAGGAGAAGTAACGAAACCCTGCAGGGAAACTATAACCATATAGGAATTAAAACTGTAACACCTTGGATCAGCAGAGCTAGAAGGAAAGACACACAAACATCATGAGTAAACAAGGGAAGAAAGTGACTCAAACAAACCAAGATACTACACTCCTAGAATCCATGGGCTGTACAACAGCAGGAATGACAGAACAGGAATTCAGCATGTACATAATTAAAATGGCCGGTGACTTAAAGAATGATATAAGAGAGCAAACCCAGTCAGCAATAGATCACTTTGATAAAGAGATTCGTAGGCAAATACAGGAAGTAAAGGATCATTTCGATAGAGATACACAGGCAAATACTGGAAGTAAAAAATCACTTCAATAAGGAGATAGAGATTCTGAAAAGGAACCAAACAGAAATCCTTGAAATGAAAGAAACAATAAACCAAATCAAAAACACAATAGAAAGCATCACCAGCAGATTAGACCACTTGGAAGACAGAACCTCAGATACTGAAGACAAAATATTTAACCTGGAGAATAGAGTTGACCACACAGTGAAGATGGTAAGAAGCCATGAACAGAACATCCAAGAGCTTTGGGATAACATTAAAAGACCAAACTTGAGAATTATTGGGATAGAAGAAGGCATAGGACTCCAAACCAAAGGAATG
>CM053401.1:30443847-30465123 GCA_028644305.1 Xerus rutilus
TAGAGAAACACTGGACGCAACATGGGGGAGGTGGGGGGCAGGAAAGGGGAATGGGTATATTAAAGATGGTTTATAAAAAATATATATAAATATATATATATATACTGTTCATTGAAAGTGCATATAAAGGTGTTTAATATGAAGAATTTAATCTGCTTAAAATTTTGTGCAAAGTTAGAAAAATTATGATTGTAACAATTTTTTTCTATTTGCCTCAACAAATGTTTTCAGTGAACAGTGTGTGCAGCTTCTGAAAATTTGTTTTTTTCTGTTATGTTTGATAGCATGTATTAAAATGCAACTTTTGAGAAAAAAGAAAAAAAAGTAGCAGAAGAGGGAAATAATTAAAATCATGGCTGAAATCAATGAAATTAAAACAAAAGAAACAACTCAAAAATTGATAAAACAAAAAGCTGGTTCTTTGAAATAAATAAATAAAATGAATAAACCCTTAGCCACTCTAATGAAAAGGAGAGAGAAAACTCAAATTACTAAAATTCATGAGGAAAAAGGAAATATCACAACAGAAACTATTAAAAGACGGAAGATAATTAGAAGCTATTTTGAAAATTTACAATCCAGTAAAACAGAAAATCCCAAAGACACTGACAAATTTCTAGAGGCATATGATCTGCCCAAACTGAACCAGGAAGTCATACACAACTTAGATTAATTTCAAGCAAGGAAATAAAAGACGCGATCAACAGCTTACCAACCAAGAAAAGCCCCGGACCAGACGGATTCTCACCCAAGTTCTACAAGACCTTCAGAGAAGAATTAATACTAATACTCAGCTGGATGCAGTGGCACACGCCTGCAATCCCAGCACTTTAGGAGGCCAAGACTGCAGAATCGTGAGTTCAAAACCAGCCTCAGCAATGGCAAGGGACTAAGCAACTCAGTGAGATCCTGTCTCTACATAAAACACAAAATAGGGCTGGGGATTTGTCTCAGTGGTCAAGTACCCCTGAGTTCAATCCTCAGTACCAAAAAAAACAAAAAACAAAAAAACAAAAACCAATACTCCTCAAATTATTTCATGAAACAGAAAAGGAGAGAACCCTACCAAACTCATTCTATGAGGCTAGTATCATCCTGATTCCAAAACCAAACAAAGACACATCAAAGAAAGAAAACTTTAGACCAATATCCCTAATGAAAATAAATGCAAAAATCCTCAATAAAATTCTGGCAAATTGCATATAAAAACATATTCAAAAGATAGTGCACCATAGCCAGGCGCAGTGGCGCACACCTGTAATTCCAGCACTTTGGGAGGCTGAGACAGGAGAATCGCAAGTTCAAAGCCAACCTCAGCAATGATGAGGTGCTAAGCAACTCAGTGAGACCCTGTCTTGAAATAAAACACAAAATAGGGCTGGGGATATGTCTCAGTGGTCAAATATTCCTGAGTTCAATCCCCCAGTACCAAAAAAACAAAACAAACAAAAAAACATGATCAAGTGGGTCTCATCCCAGGTATGTAAGGTTGGTTCAACATAAGGAAATTAATAAATGTAATTCATCTCATCAATAGACTTACAGATAAGAATCATATGATTATCTCAATAGATTCTGAGAAAGCATGTGTCAAAATATAGCACCTCTTCATGTTCAAAACACTAGCAAAACTAGGGATAGTAGGAACATACCTCAACATTGTAAAAGCTATCTATGCTAAACCCAAGGCCAACATCATCCTAAATGGAGAAATATTGGAAGCATTCCCTCTAAAAACGGGAACAAGATAGGTATGCCCTCTTTCACCACTTCTGTTCAACATAGTCCTTGAAACTCTAGCCAAAGCAATTAGACAGATGAAAGAAATTAAAGGGATACAAATAGGAAAATAACTCAAACTATCATTATTTGCCAATGACATAATTCAATACTTAGAGGATCCAAAAAACTCCACCAGAAAACTTCTAGAATTAATAAATGAATTCAGCAAAGTAGCAGGATATAAAAATCAACACCCATAAATCAAATGCATTTCTATACATCAGTGATGAATATTCTGAAAGAGAAATTAGAAAAACTACTCCATTCACAATAGCCTCCAAATAAAGTAAAATACTTGGAAATCAATTTAACACAAGAGGTGAAAGACCTATACAATGAAAACTACAGGATACTAAAGAAAGAAACTGAAGATCTTAGAAGATGAAAAGATCTACCCTGTCTCTACATAAAACAAAAAATAGGGCTGAGGATGTGGCTCAGTGGTCGAGTGCCCTTGAGTTCAATCTCCAGAACCCCCCCCCCCTCAAAAAAGAAAAGATCTCCCATGTTCTTGGACAGGCTGAATCAATATTGTCAAAATGGCCATACTACCCAAAGCACTACATAGATTCAATGTGATTCCAATTAAAATCCCAACGTCATTCCTTATAGAAATAGAAAAAGCAATAATGAAATTCATTTGGAAGAATAAGAGAACCAGAGTAGCCAAAGCAATCCTTAGCATGAAGAGTGAAGCAGGAGGCATCACAATACCAGACTTTAAACTATACTACAAAGCTATAGTAACAAAAACGGCATGGTACTGGCACCAAAATAGACATGTAGATCAATGGTACAGAATAGAAAACAGAGAGACAAACCCTCATAAATACAGTTATCTCATACTGGATAAAGGTGCCAAAAACATTCATTAGAGAAAAGATGGCATCTTCAACAAATGGTGCTGAGAAAACTGGAAATCCTAAACCTCTGTCTCTCACCATACACAAAACTCAACTCAACTCAAAGTAGATCCAGGACCTAGGAATTAGACCAGAGACCCCGTGCCTAATTGAGGAGAAAGTAGGCCAAAATCTTCATCACATCGGATTAGGCCCCGACTTCCTTAACAAGACTCCTAAAGTGCAAGAAATAAAATCAAGAATCAATAAATGGGATTCAAACTAAAAAGCTTCTTCTCAGCAAAATAAACAATCAATGAGGTGAAGAGAGAGCCTACATTTGGGGAGCAAATTTTTGCCACACACACATCTGATAGAGCACTAATCTCAAGGATGTATATAGAACTCAAAAATCTTAATATCAAAAAGAAACCCAATCAATAAATGGGCTAAGGAGCTGAACAGACATTTCTCAGAAGATATATAATCAATCAACAAATATATGAAAAAATGTTCAATATCTCTAGCAATTAGAGAAATGCAGATCAAAACTAATATTTCATCTCACACCAGTCAGAATGGCAGTCATCAAGAATACAAACAACAGGGTCTGGGGCTGTAGCTCAGTGGTAGAGTGATTGCCTAGTATGTGTGAGGCACTGGGTTCGATCCTCAGCACCACATATAAATAACAAATGAATAAAATAAAAATCCATCAACAACTAAAAAAAAATATTAAAAAGAAAAGAATACAAACAATAGTAAGTATTGGCAAGGATGTGGGGGAAAGTGTACACTCATACATTACTGGTGGAACTGCAAATTGGTGCAACTAATCTGGAAAGCAGTATGGAGATTCCTTAGAAAACTTGGAATGAGACCACCATTTGACACAGCTATGCAATTCCTTGGTCTATACCCAAAGGACTTAACAATAGCATACTACAGTGACACAGCCACTTCAATGTTTATAGCAGCACAATTCATAATAGCTAAACTGTGGAACCAACCTAGATGCCTTTCAATAGATGAATGGATAAAAAAAATTGTGATACATATACACAATGGAATATTACTCACCATTAAAAGAATAAAATTATGGCATATGCAGGTAAATGGATGGAGTTGGAGAATATCACGCTAAGCGAAGTAAACCAATCCCAAAAAACCAAAGCCGAATGTTCTGATAAGTGGATGCTGATCTATAATGGGGGAAAAAGCATGGGAAGAATGGAGGAATTTTTGTCAAAGGGGAGGGAGGGGAGGGAAGGAAAGGGGAGATGGGGGCAGGAAAGATGGTGGATCATCTGTCATTGATGGTGGACATCAATGCCCTAGGTGCATGTATGACTACACATATGGTGTGACTCTACCTCATATACAACCAGAGAAATGAAAAATTGTGCTCCATTTGTGTACAATGAATCAAAATGCATTCTGCTGTCATGTATACCTAAGTAGAATAAATAAATTAAAAAAGAAACGAAAATACTGTACCAACAGTTATGTCTTTATGTTTCTCTGCTGCTCCAGCTCACAAACACTGGAAAAATGCATCAGATCACTTCGTGTTACGCAGGATCTATGTCTACACCCCAGCTATGTAGGACCACCATTTATGTCTATAGTAATTCTCAGGTGGAGATGATTGTCCCCCAGGGGATCCTACCAGTGGGATCTACTGGGTAGAAGCCAGAGAGGCTACTAAATAACCTACCTTATACAGAACAGCCTCTCATAACAAGAAATTATTGAGTCCAAAATGTTAAAGGTGCTCATATGTGTAGTTACAAAAATAAGACACTACCACAGTAGCACTATTTAAAAAGTCACAAGATTAGGATGGCACAACATGACAATGAACCTATTTATATCCTCTGTAAATTGAGATAGATCATGTTTCTCTTTTGAAAGCAAAAGTTAATGAGTTTCTCCAATTTAAAAGAATGAAGATAAGAAAATTTAAATAATGACTCAGCATTCCAACTCTAAGAATAAAAACTATGTTCAGAACAAATTCTAATGAGATTCACTAGTTTCTCTATTGATGGCTTCTTTCTTCCTCTACTCATTTCCAACAGAAATAAGCATGATAACAAAATACCCTAACAGGCACTGTGCACACATACAGTGCTATATCGTTGCTTCTCACATCTTTGGGAAGCAAGATTATTTCTTTTTTATTCTCCTCCCCTCTTCTTCATCCTCTTTATTTAAACATCCACAGTACAGTTAAAGAGTAAGTTTACTATTGTAATTTTACACATTCCTTTTCCCAAAGTAAAAAATACATGGAATTCCTTATTTCTCTCAAAAAATAAAGACAAAAACAAAAATCCTCAATCAAAGATGCTCTGTTGGCGTGAATGTAACTGATTTTATCCCTGATATTCAAGAAATAATATTTTTTTGACAGTAAAATGAATTGGATATAACTTTCCTATGTTCATATATGAATATACAACCAGTGCAACTTCACATCATGTACAACCACAAGAATGAGAAGTTATACTCCATGTATCTATAAAGGTCAAAATACATTGTATTGTCATGTATATCTAAAAAGAACAAATACAAAAATTTTTTAAAAGAAATATTTTTCTATCTTAAAAAGTAATTTTCAACCCAGTGCCAACATATAACAACTCTAATGGCTTTTTCTATTAACTTTAATAAATACCACATTTTTGAAGAATGCACAATTTTTGCACAAAATCAAAGTAGGCTAAGAACTAGTAGTTATAATACAATGAGTATAAATTTAGGGGAAAAGAATACTCTAGTGACTGAATATCAGGACCACCATTGCTTGCTATGACAATATTCCCTTTTGGTGCTTCCTATAATCAAGTCAAGATTTAGAGTGATCTACCTAGGTCAACAAACCTGTTCAATGACCATGTTGTCTGATTATAATATCCAAATATTATGTTAAGAATCTGGGGGGTTTTCCATACTTTTGGTGCATTACAGTTGTGCCTAGTGGTGGGATTCATTATTATATTTTTATACATACACACAACATAACAATATAATTTGGCCAACACCATTCCCCAGTATTTAGCTTAAGAATATTTGATCACAAAATACACCAACTGTGTACTGAATTAAATTATCTGACATAGGCTAAAATAATAAATAAATGCAGGCCTTGAAAGCAAAGAGTAAAATTGCTTTGATTATCTATATTCAGCTCACCCTAAGATCTTAGATGCTTCCCATTTTGTTAGCCCTACTTTGTCAATGGTAGTTTTCATTTATACCACTTGAGTCTCATCAAGTAAGTGTTGTGTCTTATAGTTGGAACTCTGTAGTTTGCCAGTAGGAGTCATGGCACAACACTGGTACAGTATAAGGATTTTTTAACCTTAGGTGACTACTCTGAGGAAAGAGACTAGAAAGAAAAAGGGCAGCACTATACACATGTACCCAGATGTCAACAAACATCTAAGATGTGTCAGAACACAACAGATATCTCATTTCTTGGTACTAACATGCAGGCCCTGATAAAAGCCAGGAAATGAATTCAAAAGTGAAAAGCAAACGGAAAGCAATGTCAATTGCTGCAATGAAAATAAAATATTGGCAACAATGTAAACAGCCCTCTGTAGAGGCCTAATTTTAAAAAACTGCAATTCATCCAAAATAGATGGCACAAGACCACAAGAAATAACAAGGCAGCATTTTATGTATCAACATAGAATGATTTCCAAGATATATTGTTAAGTGAAATAACAATTTGTCAAACTGGGTATGGTAAAACATACGTATAATCCCAACTACTTGGGAGGCTGAGGCAGGAGCATCTCAAGTTTAAGACCAGTCTGGGCAACTCAGTGAGATCTCATCTCAAAATAACATTTTTAGAAGGGCTAGTGAATGCAGCTCAGAAACAATCCTCCTGGGTTTAATCCTTAGTAAAAAAAAAAAAAAAAAAAAAAAGTACATATATGTAAAACTAAGCAAAATGCTATGTAGTAGGTGGTAGGTATGTTAAGCAAACAGTTATATGAGAGAGGAAAAATCATTTATTTATTTTTATGAGAAGAAACAAAAGAAACCAGCTATTTGAGCTCTCTTCAAGGAAGCTAAAGGATGATTTATAGAACAAAGTGAACAAAAAGAATTCTTCCTATATACTATTTCACACTTCTGAAATTTTGCATGTTGTTGGTATTTTTGTTTGTGTGTGAGAGTATGTGTGTGGCATTGCAGATCAAACCCAGAGCTTCATGCATGCTAGCCAAATACTTTAGCACTGAGCCACATTCCCAGCCCATACTTCTGAAATTTTGAACCAGGTGAAAGTATTTCTTAATAAAAAATAAAACAGAGCCAGGCATGATGGCATGCACCTATAATCCCAAAGGATTAGAGCTGAGGTAGAAGGATCACAAGTTCTAGGTCAACCTTAGCAACTTAGAAAGATCCTGTCTCAAGACAAAAAAATAAAAGAGACTGGAGATGTAGCTCAGTGGCAGAGTGCTCCTGGGCTCAATTCCTAACACCACAATAAAAAAGTAAAACAAGGGCTGGGATTGTGGCTCAGTAGTAGAGCGCTTGCCTCGCATGCGTGACGAACTGGGTTCCATCCTGAGCACCACATAAAAAATAAATAAAATAAAGATGTTGTGTCCATCTACAACTATATATATATATATATATATATAAAGTAAAACAATTTAAGCAGTGGTGTGCTTTTATAATCCCAGCTACCTGGGAGGCTGAGGCAGAAGGATCACAAACTGGAAGCCAGCTCGGGCAACTTAGCAAGAACCTGTTTCAAAATAAAAAATAAAATGGACTGGGGGTGTAGCTCAGTGGAAAAGTGCTCCTGGGTTCAATCCCCAGTAATGATAATAGATGAGTAAACAATTAAAACAAATTTTTTTTAAAAATGCCAAATAATTGTTCATAAGGAGGAAAAAACAATTATTTACACTCTATAAATCAGTAAGTTCTGTTAGTATGTGACACAAAGTGTGTGCCTCAACACTGCACTAACATGGCACTGGGGAGAGCTCCTAACAAAACAGAAATTAACTTTTAAGAACCTCTACGGCAGCTTTCTCAAGAACTCTCTTTAATTCATGCAGCACATTGAAAAAGGAGGCAGTTTCCAGGTTTAATTATTGATTACTGATAGAAGTGATTTCCCTAGTTGTAAAAGAGGAAAACAATTTACATTTTTTATGCCTAATTTATTCATCCATCATTAGCTTGTGGTCTCCCCAAAGAAACTAGGATTTCCTTCAGAGTTCTCATTCAAATGTTACCACAAGCCTTAAAATAACCTGAAATAGACTTCTGAAATAACTTTTCTCCTTTCTAATTCAATGTGTTTATTACACATGTATTAGGAAATATATATACAGAAAAAAGTTGTTGACGCTGGGGTTCCAAACTAATATGCCATAAAATAGGACTCTGTGCTGGCTCTTCTCCTTTTAAGCAGTATCTATATTATTGAAGGCTGTGATTACGTGACATCACCATAGCTTAAGTATGTACCTCTGAGCCAAGATCACAGTCCCACTTATACATTCTAAGAAGGGACTCAAGAAGCATTTGAATTCTTGGCTACTTTCTGACAAAACCAACCAACCAACCAACCAACCACAACTCAGTATCACTTATGCCAAACCAAAACCTACTATCTATGGAAGACACTCTCAGCAATTCTATCTTTTAGCTATGTAATTATAGGACAATATTTTTAAAAACCTGTGAGAGTCATATCAAAGTGATATATATTTATAATTATAACTCCTGGCTTCAAAATCATCCAGGACAAGACCATTTCTTCCAGGCCATGCTCCAGAACTTTGTATCTTCAACTAAGTACTTGTTCTCATCAGACTCCAGAAACCAGGTCAGGACTAGGATTTTGCACTGACTTATAAATAGTTGAGCATTAATTTGGTTCTGACCTTTGGTAAATTCAATCAATGAATAGTTTGTTTCTAAGTTTCAATGTCCTCCTTTTTTCTCACATTGAAATTTAACTGTTAATGATTCATCTAAAATTGATGGTGACACCAGATATTGACTACTAAACTATTTTTCTTTTTCTGAATCAGTATCAGACAGATTAGGCACATACATATTGAGTATTATGATAAATATCTGTTTTTCAGATGAGTAATTAGAGTTTTCAGTTAATGCTCTTACAGAAAGCCCTACACTAGTCAGACTCAACCATCAATCATGGCATTACTTCACAGCTGATCATCTAGGCTGAAAGAAAAGAAAGCATCTGAGTAGACCAGAGAGAGGCTTTCAGAAGGTTGAAAGACTTACCTTGAAATTGATTTGCATTTCAGACTAGGGACACCTCTCTTGTTATACCCTTTGATAGTCTGGGCCTCGCTTTTGAAAGACACTCAAAAGCAAATGCAGCTATGCAAACATTTGCCCATATCTGAAGAGTATCTTGGGTATTCAAGTGTATTATGAAATGTAATTAACATGCTTTGGTTTTGAAAAATTCCAGAGAAGGAAAAAAATGTAAATAAAAGAATGGAAAATATATATACAGTTGGACATTATGGAATCATAAGTGTAGACAGAAAATAAATAAGATTAAGTTGATCCATCTGGGGAAGAAAACACTGGCCCATTCATCCTAAGGTTCTCTAAGAAGTAAATGGCAAAGCAACTATTTCTATTCTCACTTTGCAAATGGGAAAATCAAGGTATGAAGCAAAAAAAGAAAAACATGGAAAGTTATAAGTTTACCAATGAAAGGATGGAGTGCTGGGATAAGTATCCAGTCACATTCTACTATTCTCATTTTTCTTTACCACAGAATAACTCCACTAGTTGTTCCTGCCTGTTCTTCAGGAGATTGTGATGTACCTAATAACCACCAGGTAGTAAGTAATTGTCATTTTCATGAATACAGATTATAATTTTAAGTAGGTATAAACAGGTAAAAGACAAGACCTAACTTTGATTTCCAGGAGTTTGTGTATTAAGGGAAGTGCATGAGAATGAGTATGAGAGAGTCATCTTAAATATCTTTCAAAACAAATTAGGATTATTAAAACTGGTTTCAAAATAGACGATATAGATGTAGTCTAATATCACATATAGTGAGGAAAAAAACACATTAAAAACTTTTGTCTTTTTGCCTTTTATGTTTTCAGTGTACTTTAAATAATTCAGATAACACTGGGTACAACAGCAATAAAGTCAATAAAAATATTTAGATCTCATTGAGATGTGTAGTTTAATTCTAAATTTTTACTTACATTTCTAGTAATATTACATGCTACAACTAATAAAGAAGGGGAAAAATTATCATGGTACCCTCTGTTTTCTCAAATATATGTTTAGGAAGAAGTAAATGCTAACTCTACTGTCAGGAGAGCTTAAGATCTCTGTGAAGTTCATGTATATTTGCTTAAAGGGCTAAACATACTGTGCTAATCAAGAGAAAAGTAAGATTTTAAGCAGATTTTGACCACAATTTAAGCATATTTTGCCAAGGACACATGAAATCAAAAAGGTTACATATGAATATACCTCAGTGGGTTACATATGAATATACCACAGTGAATTTCACCTTTAAGTATATCTTTAAAGCATTAATTTTTTGAAAAACTATAAAAAAATAGAAGAAAGATCGGTAGAGTAAAGGCAATGGGAGAAAGGAGAAAAGGAGGGAAAAGGGAAGTACTGGAGACTGAATTGAAGAAAAATCTATTCCAAGTTTGTATAAACTATATGAAAGTGAAGCCCTATATTATGTATATCTGTAATAAACTAATAAATAAGGAAAGTGGGTTATAATTTACCTGCAGAAGTATTTATTTAATGCATTCTTTCTTGGGATCATACTAGAACAATGTAAAGTTAATAATATGTAAACAATGAGAAATAACTAAAATATGCATACTAGACTCTAAAAAGAAAAATGGTTATTCTGGAAAAACAGACCCAGAAATATCATTAGCAAAGTTGAATAGGTTCTAAGACAAAAGAGAAAGAACATTAACTACTTTGTAATATCAAAATTTAAACACATAGCCATGGAAAACAAATCCAAGATTTTAAATAGAACAAGTTATAGTTAAATATAGAATCTTGATAAAGTTAACAACCTATTCAAGTGAAAATCAAATATCTCTTGCACCATAGCCAAAGCCGGTCTCCTAGGAAACATACAAGCAATTTGCTAAATCAGCTACTAATAGCTACTAATTATCTTTAGAGGGTTTTAACATGACATTGTACCTAGACAAATTTTTTCACCCTCATGTGTGGATGGAAAAAAAGGTGAAGGGCTTAGAGCCTCACATACACACACACACACGCACACACACACAGTGTGTGTATCTCATATTACTTTTTTTTTTTTTTTTTTTGGTACTGGGGATTGAACTCAGGGGCACTCGACCACTGAGCCACATCCTCAGCCCTATTTTGTGTTTTATGTAGAGACAGGGTCTCACTGAGTTGCTTAGCGCCTCGCCGTTGCTGAGGCTGTCTCATATTACTTTTTATAACCTTCTGTATATAAAACATTCCACTGGTAGAAAGAACAAAAGCTGAATGTAAACCAGAAATGAAACCATTGAAACACTGCAAACTTAATAGTAGCTTAAATATATAAATAGGGGGAAAGAACCTTAGTTATTCAGATGAAATGAATATGTATCCTTAAAATAAAATAATTAAATTTTATAAGCAATACATATATAGTATCTGTACATCACATGTATTTTATATGTGACATACCTAAGATACTAGGTAGAGCTCATAGACACTTAAAATGTTATATTCCATATCATCTGCAAATAAGAATAAGCACATGTTTTAAAGGGATTTATTCCTAGCAATATAAGATTCGTGAGAAGACTGGAGTTTTTGTTTGTTTCTTAGAATTTGCACTTATGATAGTTTTTTCGGATTGTTCTACAGAAATATTACATGTGTGGATAGTTTTTAAAAGTAAATGTCTTTAATGTTCAACTTCAAACTTTTTCAAAAGCTTATATGGAGTCTTTCTACATAACCAGTAACCTACTCCTCCCAAAGATAATAGCCAGCACAATGACTTATTAAAAAATGAACAGTCTAGTGGATGGAGTGATTGTAAATACCCTAGGAGCAGGAACTATGTCTTATTTATTTTTCAGATTCTGCCCATCATTTAGTGTGTGCCTTAAATATAATGGTTATATAATACATATTGGTTGTCTGAAACACTCAAACAGCCTAAACCTGGAGCCCTACTTCTATCACTCCATTTTTGGAAATGTAATAAATACGTTTTGGAGTATATAGCACATGACATATTCTGCCTCTCCTCTTAGAGCTACTGATCACCATCCACAAGAGAGAGCCCATCCCTAACCCCATTTTAACCTTTTTGCTATCATATGAGATTTACTCTTTAGCCACAGTTGATTAAAACAAGGGTCAACTCATGGCTCACACTAAGTAAATTAGAGTATTTGGTTTGAGCATTGGAACTTAGAGGCACACAGACAGGCAAATGGAAGCCGAACATATCAGTTCCAGAGCACTAATGCAGTATGGAGATTCTTTAGAAAACTTGGAATGGAACAACCATTTGACCCACTTATCCCACTCCTCAGTCTATACTTACACTAAAGACTTAAAAACAGCATACTATAGTAATGAAGCCACTTCAATGTTTATAGCAGCTCAATTCACAATAGCTAAACTGTGAACCAACATAGATGCCTTTCAATAGATGAGTGGATAAAGAAACTGTGGTATATATACACAATGGAATATTACTCAGCATTAAAAGAGAATAAAATCATGGCATTCACAAGTAAATGGACAGAGTTGGAGAATATCATGCTAAGTGAGGTAAGCCAATCCCAAAAAACCAAAGGCCAAATGTTTTCTCTGACTGATGGATGCTGATCCAAAATGGGAGTGGGGGTGGGGAGCACAGGAGGAATGGAGGAACTTTGGATAGGGCAAAGGAGAGGGAAGGAAAGGGAGGGAACATGGGGGTAGGAAAGATGGTGGAATGAGATGGACATCATTACCCTAGGTACATGTATGAATACACGAACTGTGTGACTCTACCTTGTGTACAACCAGAGAAATGAAAAATTGTGCTCCACATGTGTACTGTGAATTGAAATGCATTCTGCTTTTTAAAAATAAAATAAAATAAAATAAAAAACAAAAGTAAGAAAAGCCCTTGAGTTTGTTTGTTCAAACTCTCTCAATCAGAAATCCCTCTGACAATCTTCCTAAGAAGTGACTCAAAATACCTATTTTTCAAACATCAGAAACCTGTTCTGATTGTTTGGTGTTTTTTTTAGATGGAACTAAAAATCTTGAGCATAACACTGAAATAAATCTGTTCGTGCACAAATATTTATATATCATTATTTTGGGGGGGGATACTGGGGATGGAACTCAGGGGCACTCGACCACTGAACCACATCCCCAGTCTCTTTTTGTGTTTTATGTAGAGACAGGGTCTCACTGAGTTGCTTAGTGCCTCGCCATTGCTGAGGCTGGCTTTGAACTCATGATTCTCCTGCCTCAGCCTCCCTAAGTGCTGGGATTACAGGCTTGCGCCACCGCGCCCGGCTTACATATCATTATTTTTTGACAGTGTGTGTGTGTGTGTGTGTGTGTGTGTGTGTGTGTGTGCGCGCGCGCGCACGCACATGTGAACATGAAGTTACATTCCAGGAAAATTGTACCATTTTATAATTCCAACTAGAAGTGTATGAGAGGCTAACATCGCATATAGCATTAGGCTTTATCTTTAAAAAAAAAAAAAAACAAGGTAAAAATAAAAAACTAACTTTTAAGTGTACCTTTTATATCTATAATTATGAGCTCTAGATTTAAATATATATTAATAAATATTTTATTAATACTTTATATTTCATTTCCTCAATTGCTTTTAGGCTTAGAAAGTTCTTCTCTATTAAGAATTACATCAGGGATGGGGTTGTACCTCAGTGGTAGAGCACTTGCCTGGCATGTGTGAGGTACTGGATTCAATTCTCAGCATCACATACAAAAAATAAATAAAGGTCCATTAAGAACAAAAAAATATTTAAAAACAAAGAATTATATTAGTATTGCTGATTTTTTTCTACCTTTTTAGTGCTATAGGTGCTACTTAGGAAACTTTCAATAAAACATAATACCTATTTTTTAAAATATTTGTGCTCAAAACTGACAGAGTCAAAGCTGAAATGAAGTTTGAGGGAATCTCAGATGCTTCTCCTGCAAAAAATATCAAACCAAAACAAAGCCAAGTGGGGCTGGGATTGTGGCTCAGTGGTAGAGCGCTTGCCTCGCATGTGGGGAGGCACTGGATTCAATCCTCAGCACTGCATATAAATAAATGAATAAATAAAGGTCAATCAACAACTAAAAAAAATTTAAAGAAAAAAAACAAAGCCAAGAGTCATTTTGCTTGTAATAACAATATAGACAAAAGAAAAAGTCACTGGAGAAGTCAAATATAAACTCTAAAGAGAAATATACAAATAAGGAAAGAGAAAAGAGGAAGATAACAGCTCTTTCATAATGTTAAAATTTTCAAAATTATTGAATGACCTTCATTTTCAATAAACTTTGAAATATAGACTTCCAATTTCATCAAGGAAATGATAGAATAAACTAATTTTTAAAGAGCACTTGAGGTCTGGAATGTAAGGAATATAATATTCTGGCTGTGGAGAGGATATCATATCAGATAGGGCATCTGTTGGCAAAAGATAATACTCTAAGCCAATAATATTAGACATTATAAATATTCAGAAAACATGTGTGTGGGATGACACATTCTGGGAAATCTGAGTTGTGGAACTGGAATCTGAACATGGGAGACGATTATACCAGGAATCGTAATGAATAGGAGAAAGCCCAATGAAAGGGCAGCAGAGTGCTATTATACTGTCAATAAGCAATATACTCCAATACCAGATATGCTCAGGGAAGTCTGGCATTCCCATACCCACTTCCTTGTCAAAATACTTTGTTTTCAGTATACTGGAGTTCTATGATGTGCAAAAATATTTCCAATTTAATAATGAAAGCTAAAGAAAATGTAAGATTTGCTCCAAGATGTGGTATCTACTCTATACCAAGTTCTATGCCGGGATCAATGAGGAGGAGAGAAGCAGAATACATGTTCTCTAGCTAGAAGAGAAGTTCCAAACTAAATGGTAGACAGTCAAACAAAGGGCATTTTCAGAAATTGTTTTCTAACCTTGTAATCTACTTATCCCAAAATATATAAATCAATGTTACCTTCAATTCATCATTATTACGGATCAAAACATAAACTTTATGATATTAAAAAATAAGTGATTCTAGAACAAAATATAGGAGAAAATCTGTATAACAACTGAGAAAGCAAAGACTTCTTAGGCTATAAAAGGCACTTAGCTATAAAAACACTAGTAAATTAGGCCTCATCGAAATTAAAACTCATTTGTCTTCCAAATATATTGTCATGAGAATAAAAACAGCAACAAATGGAAGAAAAAATTATAAGTTACATCTAGAATATATTTTTAAAATCTTTAATGTAATAAAAATTGGCAGAAGATTTGAAATCCACTTTTAGAAAATACATAAATGGTCAATAAGCATATAAAAAAATGTCCAACATTACTAGCCATCAGGGAAAAGCAAATTAAAACTTAATAAGACTCTATTTCACAAACAGTAGAATGAGTAAGTGAAAAAGACTGGTAACACCAAGTGTTGGTAAGAATGTAGAGCAACTGGAATTCTCATTAACTACAGGTCAAAATACAGAATGGTATAACCATTGAAAACAGTTTGGTAACTGTAAACTTATCATATGACTCAGCACTTTTACTCCCAGATAGTCCCTCAAGAGAAGTGAAAACATATGTCTATAAATATACTTCTGTACAAATTAAAATACCTTCATTAGTACCTATAAAATGGAAACAACTAAAATTAGATAAAGTGATAAAACACTGCATATTTGTAGAAAAATATACTACTAAGCAGTAAAAAAAAGAATAAATTGATGGTATATTCAACAATAGTGGATGAATTTCAAAATCATTATTTTGGACAAAATATGCTATATACAAAAAGAGCATATATCATATGATTCCATCCATATAAAAATCTGAAACTGACAAAACTAATCTATTGTGATAGAAATTAATACAGTTGTTGCCTGGGGACAGGGTGGAGATTGCCAGAACAGGGACATAAGGAAATTTTCTGGGAAGATGGAAACTTTTATATCTGATAGTGGTGATGGTACAAGAATATATACATTTGCCAAAAATCACTGACCTTTTGTCTTCAATAAATTATGTTCCCAGAAAACAATCATTAAAATTAGTTTGATAAAATTCAAATGAGAAATCCTGATTTTTATGTAAACAAAATAGGGTACTCGCCCCCCCCAAACAAAATCATACATAGAAAATGGCCCATCTTTTTTTTTTAATCCTAGAAATGAGAGGTCCTGAGAATTTTCTGCTTTCTTAGGAAAGACAGCAACTCAATGTAAAAGTATCTGGCTACCTGGAACATCTTCCTTTTCCTCTAAGACGCATTACCACAAAAAGATCAGTAGTGAGTAATGGGTGCATTGGATGCTCATCTCCCCTCAAGATGATCTATCTTCTTTTGTATTAAATTCATTGAATTCTCAACTGTTTATTGAGTAAAATACTACACACCTTCAATTCTCTTGCCCACAAATTCTGTCTTAATCTTGCCACTAGTTGATGTTGATATGACTAAATCTGTTGGATGGATTATAACAAATCAGGTGATTAGAAATCTCACATAAGAGCAAAGTATTTTTTACTTTGGATATTTTAGCTCATAGTTAGAAATGCTCATTAGATATTAAATTACTTTAACTGAAAACATCTTCTTACCTTATTCTTATGTTATGATAAGCCCAGGTCACAAAGAACTGGTGAGAACTTTCAATCTCATTCCCAAATATACATTGGAAAAAAGAATCAACAATTAGAGTTGGAAGAGAATTTCAAGATACTCTTGTCAACAGTTCACAACTGTTGACACAAAATCAAATTATAAGATATTTTAGTGTCAAAATCAATTATAAGACATTGATTTTATTTCAAAATCAATTATAAGATATTTATTTCTGCAAATAAATACTATGAATGTTTTGACTGATGTTTGTGTAACTTAGATTATGTTCAAAGTTATCTCTATAATAATCTGACCCTAATCCATTTGCATTCTAATAAAGAAGTTACAGTTTACAGGAAAGCAAGAAAGAGGCTCATACATAACTTATAACCTCTCTTTTCTATGCTGCATTCTGATGTGTGCAACTAGTATATACAAGTATATACAAGTATACCAGGAAGAGCTGTGACAGCTAAGAAATCCAATTAAAATCAAAGCACTCTATTTTGCATTCTATCAAAATCTAAGTATGCTGATAAGAATAATGTCACACAAAGAACCTGTGATATTGTTTGAGTATGGTTTGAGTGTGTCCTCCAAGGGTTTATGTGGGAAGCTTGGTCCTCAGTGTAGTTGTGATAGAGCTCAATGGAAAGTCTGTAGATGAATGAGGACATCATCCTCATAAGGAAATACTTAGTTCTCATGAGATCCTGGTTAGCTCTTCTGAAAGGATTGTTATAAAAAAGCAAGATTGGCTCCTCCCTCTCTGGCTTCCTGCTTTACCATGTGATCATCATGTGATTTCTCCCTCTCACACATGCTCTCACCATGATACCATTTGCCAAGATAAAATTCAGTGAAGGGGTCTTCACCAGAGGCCAAATTGATGGAACCACATGACCCTGGACTTTTAGTCTCTCCAACCATGAGTTAAGTAAACTTCTTTTCTTTTTGAATTACCTGTACTCAGGTATTTTGTCATACCAACAAAAAAAAAAGATAATACAACTTGTCATATGTACTGTGACAGAAATAGGTTAATAAAAGCTGACCTAATCCAATTATCTCATTTTAAAGATAAAAAACAGATTCAGTGTTCACATAATCATAGCAAAAAAAAGTGGTCAAGACGCTGAGACACTTATCTACATTTGCATGATTTCCACAATCTTGTTCTTCCTCCTGTGTCACATTGCCTTTCTATCACTAATTCTGGAAAGTATTTCTAGTTTTAATTCAGCTCTTCTTCTCTGAATATGCAAACTTTTAAGCCCTGTAAAGCATTCTACAATCCCCAAGGAGGAAGAAAACTCTAAATTCACTATTCAATAAAAAAACCAGACATACCTAGCCAGAAACTCAGAGAACTAATGAATATTACTGTCATTTTTAGACACTAAGGTTTGAGGTAATTTCTTACACAACAATAGATACTAAAACAAGGATCAAAACTACGATAACATATTTTTAAAGATACAAAAAGATTTCTACATCTAGCATTGATCAGTTGACTTTTCTGTTGCTGCTATCACGATTATTCTCAATTAACGAATGCCTCAGGGGATAAAAAGTTATTGGTTCACTTATGTATTTATACGTAAATGAGTATTCAAGAACCCTGATCATAGTGCTGACCTGCAGATAATCAGATTAGTTTATATCCTTTACTATCTTTATTAAGGGAAAACTCCTTTATCATTAAAGGCAAAATTTCTTCCTAGAAGTGATTCTTAAGAAATTAAAAATATGTTCTCATATTTTTATCAGCTGTATTGGACAAGTCACAGATTTTTTAAAAATCTTAAAGATGGAAAAACATTTAGATCACTTAGAAAATACCTTTATATTTATAAATGTGGAAACTAAGCTTCCAAATAAGTACGTATTTAGATAAGTTCTTTTCACTTTAGCTTACTCATAAATTGTTGAGTGTTCAGGGGATTGTTACTGTTTCCACTAAGACCTAACTAGCTCTCCAAACTACTTAAGGGGAAAAAGGAGGTTCAACACAAAGATTGCTTCAAACGCATAATCTTATACTATACTTTCACAATGCAGTACTATGAGGTTATAAAAAAAAGAATGGGAAAAATCTCTATGAACTCATATGAACTAATTTATAGATGTATTATTAAGTAACAAAACTGCAAAAGAATGTAGTATGCCATTATGTGTAAAGAAGAGAAAATAAGAAATATATAAGTATCTTCTCAAATAAGCAATATGTACATATCTGTAAAAAATAAACAGAACAAATAAATAAGAAAATATACAGGAAAAGAGGAATGGGAATGGCACAGAAAGAATGGGAGGTGATATTTCTCTTTTTTGTACAGTGCTAACTTTAAAAACATGTTTTACATGCACACACACACACAAACACACAAACACATACTCAAAAAAGATGGAACCAAATGGTAAAATGAAGTACAAACAGAAACAAATGAATGACACTTATATTTCAAATGAGTATCTTATTGCACTTGATGGAAGTGAGAGGGCAGAGAATGGAAAACTAACACAAGCAACTTTTGAACCTGATATTTGCACCATATGCCCTAAAGCAGAAAGCCAAAAACAAACCTGAAACAAATAATGACTACTAGTTATAGTAGTGTTCCTTTTTGAAAGAATACAGTTATCAATTCTGACATTGCTTTCCTTGTATTCTAGGACTGAGTAAAGAAGTAATATGTTGAAGATAATAAAATCAGGTTTCTCACTGTTGAAGAGCTAAAAACAGGAAAACAGAATGAACAGGTAGTGCTGAATTAGCGTTGGAATTATTAGAGTGAACTCAATGGTTCTTCATGCGAATTAATCAGAACAAAATATCAATTCTATGCTATTATTGCCAAAAATACATTAACTGAAAGTAGTCATAAGGAATCATTAGAAAAACCCAAAATGAAAAGCTTTCTTAAAAATAATAGGCCTTAGCCGGGCGTGGTGGCATACATCTATAATCTCAGCACTTTGGGAGGCTGAGACTGAAGAATTGCGAGTTCAAAGCCAGCCTCAGCAGCAGCAAGGCACTAAGCAACTCAGTGAGACCCTGGTCTCTAAATAACACACAAAACAGGGCTGGGGATGTGGTCGAGCAAGTACCCCTGAGTTCAATCCCCAGTACCAAAAAAATAATAATAACACGCCTTGGGACTGGGTATATAGCTCAATTAATAGAGTGCTTGCCTCGCATGCACAAGGCCCTAGGTTCAATCCTCAGCACCACACAATATAAAATAAAATAAAATAACAGGTCAGCAATCCCAAAGAACCAAAGGCTGAATGTTTTCTCTGATATACGGATGCTAATTCACAATAAGCCGGAGGAACGTGAGGAATAGAGGTAGTTTGGACTAGACAGAGGGGAAGGAAGGGAGGGGAGGTGGTGTGGGAGTAGGAATGATAGTAGAATGAATTGGACATTATAACCCTATGTGCATATATGACTCCATGACCTGTATAACTCTATATTATGTACAACCAGAAGAATGAGAAGTTATACTCCATTTATGTATGATGTGTCAAAATGCATTGTCATGTATAACTAATTAGAAAAAATTTTAAAAATTAAAAAAAATAATAATAGGCCTGAGCTGTGGCTGTGGTTCAGTGGTAGAATACTTGCCTAGCTCCTGTGAGGCACTGGGTTTGAGCCTCAGCACCACAGAAAAAAATAAATAAAATAAAGGTATTGTGCCCATCTAAAACTAAAAATATATTTTAAAAAGGCCTGTGCTCAACAAAAATGTTAGAAGACAAAGAATGATTAATAAACTGAAATTAAAGAAGATTAAGGCTGGGGTTGTGGCTCAGCAGTAGTGTGCTTGCCTAGCATGTGTGGCACACTGTGATTGAGCACACTGTGAATCAGCACTACTGTGATTGAGCCACAGAAAAGGGCTTAGCTGGAGGGGTATTAATCACTTCAGAGCAACCTTTTTATTTTCTCACTCTCAATCTCTATCACTAATTCACCAATTCATTTAGTTATTCACTCAGGAAATTTATATTAATTGAGTACTTGCTGTAAGTCAAGTCCTATGCTAGCATTCTGATGACCCAAGAACTCAGAAATTAGAGAAATGCAAATCAAAACTACCCTCAGATTTCATCTCACCCCAGTCAGAATGGCAGCTATCCAAAATACCAGCAACAATAAGTGCTGGCGAGGATGTGGAGAAAAAGGTACACTTAAACACTGCTGGTGGGATTGCAAATTGGTGCAACCAATCTGGAAAGCAGTATGGAGACTGCTTAAAAAACTTGGAATGGAACCACCATTTGGCCCAGCTATCCCACTCCTTGGCCTATACCCTAAAGACTTAAAAACAGCACACTACAGTAAAGCAGCCACTTCAATGTTGATAGCAGCACAATTCACAATTGCAAAACTGTGGAAGCAACCCAGATGTCCTTCAAAAGATGAATGGATAAAGAAACTGTGGTACCTATACACAATGGAATATTATTCAGCAATAAAAGAGAATAAAATTATGGCATTTGTAGGCAAATGGATGGAATTGGAAAGCATTATGCTAAGTGAAGTAAGCCAATCCCAAAAAACCAAATGCCGAATGGTCTCTCTGATTAGTGGATGCTGATGAATAAGGGAGGTGGGAATGGGAAACATAAGAGAAATAGAGGAACACTGGATGCGACATGGGGGAGGCGGGGGGCAGGAAAGGGGAATGGGTATAGTAAAGATGGTTGATTGAGATCGTCATCACTACCCTTGGTGCAT
>CM053401.1:30473502-30489654 GCA_028644305.1 Xerus rutilus
CTGCTTCTGAACTTTAAAGAAAAATAAAAATAGTAATATTTTTAAAATTAAATAATTTTAAACCCTAAAGAATTTATAAGGTTTTTCTTTTTTAATTGCCATTAAGCAATTAAATCATTATCACTGAGGATTTGCATATCTTGCTCTTTTCTCCTATCCCACATGACAACTTGGCCTGTCCCCAAGACACTGATATTGTAGAACATTAATAAATGTAGAGCTAAGATATTCTCAAATTATTGTTTCACATTCTTACTCATGAGAATGTTTTGCTTCTTGATTTTAATTTCAAATGCAAGTGTGTACATGCTTCTCTCTTAAATATAACAACTTGTAAAAAAACTATATTACTTTTTATTTATATGATCCTCATTGGTTTTGTTGTTTATTTGTTTTAGTTGTAGACAGACATGATACTTTATTTTATTTATTTTTATGTGGTGCTAAGGATCGAACCCAGTGCCTCACATGTGCTAGGCAAGTGCTCTACCACTGAGCCACAACCCCAGCTCCCTCATTGGTTTTTGTTTCCTGTAATGTTAATGGATTTTTGGCAGAAAAAGCATTCATCATTCCTGGATTATATATTCAGATACAGAACTAAATGATCTTCCCTCACACTCAAAAATTAACAATTAAAATCAATAAGAGTTTTATTCAGTTCCTACTATGTAAAAGGCACTATGGAAGATAAGAAATATATGTAAAACAAGAGCTGCCCTTAAAATAGTCACTTACATTTTCTATTATCCAAACCTAAGATATGCTTTCAATAAAGTAATATCATTTCAAATTTCTAAAACTTGATACTCAACCTCACAAAAATCCTGTCTGCTGCATCAGACTGCAGTTGGGCAAAAAGTAATATGTGACAATGTTGCTCCTAATTATTAGTAAACATATACTAAACAGATTATAATCAGCAAGAAAGGGAAGGAGGGAGAGAGGGATGATAAAAGGCTACAGGGAAGAAAAGAAAAAAAAAGTCTATAGTAAATTGTCTGTTTTAAAGTAACCAGGGCCAAATTTTAAGAGAAAAAACATAAATTTTTCTTAGACTTAACCGAACATTTATAGTTAAACAAATACATGGAAAGTTGACCTAAATAAAAAATGTTTAGACTTACACCAGTGTGGACAGCCTACCTAATATCTCGGACCAGCTAAGTCAGTGCCAGGTCAATGCCAAAATAAGATCGAGGATTCAAAACACTGTATTTCAACACTGTAAATAGTTTGAAGAACATACAGATTATGAAAGAGAAGAAAACCATCAAGACTGGTCCAATGATACACTTATAACATCCTTCTTCTCACTATTTGATGTATATAAAAAGTGTCTATCACCCTGTCTTTCTTTTATAACAGTTTGCAGAATTCAGAACTACAATTTCCCAATACTTTCTACCAGTTGGTTTCTAAATAATTTGAATGTTAAGATTTCCACATCAATTGTTTAAAATATTACTTCCTTCTCCTGCAGTATGTTTATTTGCACTGTTGTTTTCTCAAGGAGACAATAAGTAGTCACTCAGGTTGCTGGTACTTTCTCTGGGCCAGTTACAAAAGATAGGACACTGACAGACAAGAAGAAACCTGTTTTTACCATCATGCTTCCCGGCAACTTGATGAGCAATAAGAAGTTGGGTGCCATATTTAACTCTGTCCTTTTCCAGTTCTTTTAAAATTTTATGGCTTAATGCTCACTGGTTAAGTTATAGCATGCTTCCTTCTTTTACAATCTTTTCTACAAACTGTAATGGAAAAGCTACCTCACAGTACTTTTAATAACTTTAGTCTTCTCAGGGGTTTTGTCATCTCTTGCAGTTTGGCATTAGTTCCAAAGACCTATCTTGTGCTTAGCCTCTTTGGGTTTTTTCCTCTTTTAATCCTAATTTATTTCTCCAGAAGTGAATTGCTCTCACTGAATTGCTCACTGAAAACCATTTTTTAACTTTAATTTTAAAATTAATGATTGGGCCAAGGTTGTAGATCAGCTCTCCAACTTTTCTAAAGATTTGCAGACCTATGGTTTGCTTTTTTGGAAAGAGCAATACCGACAAATTTGGAAACTACTAGTTAAAGATTTCAAATTCTAGATCTCTTGCTGAAAACATTTAAGACTTGAATTCCATTTTTCTCCCCATCTGAGAAAAACTGGTACTAAAAACCTATTTGTAAAGTTCCTAATATCTCTCAGTCATCATATCATTTTCCCAAACAACATTCTGATCAGTATACTGCAAATGATTCAGAATTAAACCTGTCCAAGATATTCTTATAGTAAAATTCAAAGGAAAGTGTTTGGCAAAATGCATGTTAGGATCTGCCAAACCTCAAACACTGGAAAACAAGTAAGAATTCTAAGATGTTTTGCCAAATCTCAAAAAGCTAATGGCCACCTCTGTCTGGAAGGTCTCTATGTTTCTGAACACTTTCTACTTGAGCTTATAGGCTATTGCTGTCAAAGGTCAAGAGCCACCAACCAGAGAAATAATAAAACTTCAAACTCCATTTTAAATTCTGTCAGAAAGATTCACACATAATTCATCTGTTGAGAGAAGTCTTTTCCCCCCATTCAAAGAGCATTTTAGCCTCAGGATTACCTTTCATTCAACAAGAATCACCTACATTCTGATTCTTGTGGTTATTAGAGCAAATCATGGGGTGCTGAGAACTTGGCTTCCTCTATCTTAATAATAACAGTTTAAGTCCTAGAGGCAGTTAATCCCTGGAAGGCTTTGTGATCCCATCCCTCGACGTGTTTGATAAATATGGAAACTGTAAAATGTTCTGACTAGTTAAATTTTTTTCAGCCTGCTTAACATGCTCTTTGGCCTCAACATGCACAAAGTGCTGATTTGGCATGCCTAGGAGCCTCCATCACCTCCTCTATTGTGTATACATTGACAATCCCTGAAGCAAAAATAAGTCAAACTTCACAAAGAAATATTTATTCTACACTCTAAGAGGTACTCTCCTTTTCTCAGGGAAACAAAAGTATGGTGAAGGAGAGGGCAAAAGGGTGTATACAAAAAAAAGTGACAGAAAGAGGAGGGAAATCCCCACAATTCTAAATGATTGTGAAATTGAAGACTATAATAAAAAAAAAAAATCTGGGCTCAGGAAAGGTGTGTCTACAGTTGGCTAATAAATACATCTGTCAGTCTGAAATTACTATTGTAAGAATCAACTATTCTTTGTTTCTTGCTTTACAAAATGTAATGAACAATAGCTGAAAACTATTGAGAAAGAATAATATTCTTCTAGTACCTCCTTTAATTCAAGTGAATCAAACCCCCTTTAACACTATTCAAATTTAAGAAAATGAAATACCATTATGACCTGTATCTGGCCACCAGTGAACAAGAAAGCAAGCAAGCTCTGCTCTCGTGAATAAATCCAACTTCCATTAATTAATCTTAAATAACTATTTGAGATTGAACAAACAACTACATAAACACCAAGAAAGAGAGCTGTAACAGTACAAACCAGGCATAATCTAGAAACCAGACACAGGACACAAGGAGAACTTTACAGAGAAACCACAAAGACAATACATTGATGAAATTCTCATGACACACTACAATACTTTGGAATTTATAGCCTGCTATATTCATGATAGACGATGCCAATATTTCCAGATTCAACCATCAAATTCCCAATACTGACCATTTCCAAAGACTGCCTGTATGAGGTCTCCTAAGGCTGCTGATTATATTAAACTTACAATTTTGAGAGCAACATCAAGTGAGAAGCAGGAAGAGGCCTGGTAGAAAGAAAACAGGCCTCACAGATACAGGAGTAGGCACATCTTAGTAAAAAGAAACATAAATAGTCAAAGAGCTAAGTGCCAGAGAGCTGGAGGGAGATGGAAAGAGGCCAAGAGTCAGGATGGCATACTATTAAAACCTTCCAGGAATTATTGAGTTAGCTCTAGGTCTACAGACAGTTCTCAGAGCCTAGGTTTAGGTAGGCAGGAAAAGAATGACCACATCATTTCAAAGGGCATGAACTTCATCCATGGCTGGTGAAAAAGGAAACAATGAGATGAAAGATTGAAAATGTTGACTCAGTGGCCTAGTTTTCATATCCCAATTAAGGAAAGAAAGGAAATAGAAAAAAATAACTTTAAGAGAGAAAAATAATCAAGATTATTGAGAATACTATCTCCTACTTTTCCATCAATATCAAATTTCTTAAAAATGTTGTAACTCAGAATAGAATAGCATGAAGAAAATTGCACTGAATAGAGAAAAGGAGATGAGTCAAATCAATAACCAAGTCATTCATCTTCTCTTTAGTGTTCCTCAAACCTTCACGTGCATGAGAATCACCTGGAGGATTCTGTTAAAATGCAGACTCCCACATGGAATGGGACTTAAGATTTTGCAGTTCCCATAACCTCCCAGGTGATGTTAATGCTGCTGTGAGTAGCAAGGATTAGCATGGATCTTGATCTTATAAGTTCTTGCCTATGACCTTGAACATATTACTTAAGTTCTCTGATTTCTTATTTTCCTCATTTATTAAATGGAGATGCCAATGCTTAACTCATAATACCACTGTGAAGAATAAACAAAACTATTTAGCCTATACCTACTTATCATCATGGGCACATTTTCCAAAATATGATACACATACCATTGGTGGTGTGAAAAAACTTGTAAAAATTGTAATGGTTAGGCCATATATATATATATTGTACCAGGGATTGAACTCAGGGGCACTCGACCACTGAACCATATCCCCAGCCCTATTTTGTGTTTTATTTAGAGACAGGGTCTCACTGAGTTGCTTAGCGCCTCGCCATTGCACTAAGTGCAATTAGTCACAAAATAACTAGTCACAAAATTTCTAAAAAATTAAGCATAGCTCTCACACACCATTGGCCAATAACCCATCTCACACATTGTTGCTATAAAAATCAGATTTACACACCAATTTTGAGTTGTATAAGTCAAAAATAAAAGTAGTAAATTTATTCTCTTGAATAAATGCAGTAAATTTTGTATGTTAAAGAAATGACAATACCAATAAAAGTAAACCTACAGATATTGCAATTTGTATTTTTCAAGGTTGGATCTGACAATGGAAAGTTTATGAGGCATGTCTGCCCTTAAGTCTTGGGAAGTCAAACAATGAAAGCACCTTATATCTTGCAAGAACAATGTAAGCAACAGATAGATATCTGCTTGGGAAAAAAATAGGACATCAAGCTAAGATATTTGCACTGATTTTCACAAATAAAACCTGTCAGATAAATTTGATTTACTAAAAGAACCAAAAAACTTTTAAAACTGCTTACTTACAAATCAGTAAGATTCCTTCCATGGGACAAACTGCTGTCACAAAATAAGTGCTTTAGATATCATCATTACATGCCAATACCAAATTTTTAATTTGTGAAAGATAAAAGAGGAAATTACAAACAAATCCAAAGCCATTTCATTAATCCACTCAAAGAATTAGGGAATTTATATTCCATAAAATGGTCATTTATGATATTAACTAGTACTTCTCAAGATTTTCAAACATAAGTCTGCGCTGCTCTGGTAAATCTTTGAAAATTAAAAAGCAGTTAAGTTACTCCTAGCCCCTTGGAAAAGTTCAATTAACCAGTATGTATTAAAAGGATGGAATGTCAACTACCTTCCCTTTCATGGAGAACATGCTTGCGTGACAACTTTCCAAAACCTACTGTAAAATCCTATGGAATTGTTTATTTCAAAAGTAAATCTTCAAAGCTGCGGAAAATGTACAGCACATACATTGTTTATCTCTACAAGATGGAGCATATGGAAAAATTTACAGCTGTCAAGTGTTATTACACTACAAAACAAACATGTGGAAGAATACAACAGGGATAAATATAGTGAGACTGGTTCACAAATTGAAGATGCTGGAGGCACATGGAATAGTTTACCAAAATTGCAATGTTTAAGACACCAGCAGGACAATGATGCTGACCTGGGTTTTATAAAAAGATTGTATGCAATAGATTCAGCTGTTTCTTTTGAATTATAACATAGGTTTAGGCATGTGGGTTAATTTGAGGAGTAGCCCTTAAAAAAGAAAGAAGAAAAAAAATCCTGTGTTGTGTTTAAAATTCCAAATAAGCATTATGGACACTAGAAGTTTTCTTTTTCTTTTTCTTCTTTTTTAAAGAAAAGTAAAACAACTAAAATCACAAGGTAACTGCTGAGTCATAAATATTCAAATGAAAACACAGCTGAAAATTTTTAAAAATAGTTATTATAAGGCAAACTAGATTTTTATGCTTTTGTTGTTGTTGTTCTATGGGTTTTGGCAGTACTAGGAACTGAACACAGGGCCTTGCACATGCAAGGCAAGCACTCTACCACTGAGCTGCATCTTCAGCCCTTTGTATTTTTTTTTGAGACAGGGTCTCGCTAGGTTGTCAAGGCTGGCTTCTAACTTGGCATCCTGCCTCAGTCTCCTGACTAGCTGGGATTATAGGCATGCATCACCATGCCTGGAACAAGTTAGCTCTCCCCACCTCCCACCCCTCAAAAAACCCAAACCAAAACAAACAAACAAAAAAACTCAAACTTTATAGCAATATAGATTGATGGATTAAGTCAATTTTATTTTTTATTTTTTTTATTTTTTTTTGGTACCAGGGATTGAACTCAGGGGCACTCAACCACTGAGCCATATCCCCAGCCCTATTTTGTGTTTTATGTAGAGACAGGGTCTCACTGAGTTGCTTAGCGCCTCGCCGTTGCTGAGGCTGGCTTTGAACTCACGATTCTCCTGTCTCAGCCTCCCTAAGTGGATTAAGTCAATTTTAAAATTCAATTTCTGCAATGGCTTTTCAGTCTTAAAAAGTGGGGGAAAGGCACTCCATCTACACTTTAAAATGTGGTTTTGCAGTTACCTCTTTCCATATGATCTAGCTTTGAAATATGCTTCATTTCCAAAGTCTAATTTTCACACATAAAGCTTGAATGAAAAAAATAATTTTTCCCAAATTCTCATCAGCAGTGCCCTAAAAAAAAAATTTAAGATGAGTATAATGGGGCTGGGGTTGTGGCTCAGTGGTAGAGCGCTTGCCTAGCACATGTGAAGCCTTGGGTTAGATCTTCAGCGCCACATAAAGATAAATAAAATAAAGATATTGTATCCATCTACAACTACAACTTTTATAAAAAAAAAGATGAGTATAATGATAGAAAAGTAATTCCCAGGAAATAAAAGCATTCTGTCCAAAGTGTACATGTCCTAACTGCAGAGGCTACAGTGAGGCCTGAGTTTTCTTCAATCTTCTAATCATTACTTTAATAGACACTAATTAAATAGCAAAACTTGGACAGGAGCATATACTTTCCACACACCCTAAATATCAAAGGCCTGTTTAGGGAAAGGCCAGGCCACTGCATCTCACAGAAGGAGGATATGTTTCTGACTAAAGAGTATTCCCATTTCTACCACTGCTTCATGTTGTAACCTAAGTGAAGAGATTTGTCTGTTCCTCAGGTGGCTTTAAAAATAAAAATGCAAGCTAGGCATGGTGGCACATGTCTGTAATCCCAGTGACTCAGGAGGTTAAGACAGGACGATCCCAAGTTCAAAGCCAGCCTCAGCAACTTAGCAAGTCCCTAAGTAACTTAGCAAGACCCTGTCTCAAAATAAAAAATAAAAAGGGCTGAGGATAATGCTCAGTGATTAAGCACCTCTGAGTCCAATCTCAATTTTCAAAATTACATAAAAAATAAAAATGGAGCCACATAACCTAGCTCTCTAGAATATTAGGAGGCTACAATAAATAATGTGCATAAAAGCTTTGATCTCTTGGGTGTGGGGGGTAGATATTGTGATATAAGAGGCTTTAGAGACTTCTGAGAGACCAGTGGTCATCAAGGTAGAACATAAGAAACAGATGAACCACTGATCACAGGAAAGTGCCCATTAACACTTCTTAATTATTTTCTAGATAAACATGGTCTATCTAAACCTATAGACTGCCATCTAGATCACTATGTAATTTCCAGTTCTATAACATCCACTGGTGCCATCACTACAAATTATAACTTCTGAACAGATAAGAGACAACTAAAATAATCAGACTCATAATTAGAAAACCAGAGAAAAAATCAGGATGCTTGATTTCTAGGCCTGGCTCCTGATATTAAAAAAATAATTAGAGGGGCTGGAATTGTGGCTCAGTGGCAGAGTGCTTGCCTTACACATGTGAGGCACTGCATTTGATCCTCAGCACCACATAAAAACAATAAATAAACAAAACAAAGATATTGTGTCCATCAAAAAAAAATTAATTACGAAGTTGGTGTTTTTTTTATAAAAAGAAAAATCTGCTCCAGGGCTCTTTATAGTTCCATCTGCCTCTTTCATGAGAAGTCATCAATATGGCTGCCAAGATTTCTTGTTAGAAACAGTATTTTGTAAGATGAAACAATTGTACTTATGGTGCACAATGTTTTCAATTGAATCTTCTCTATAAAAGGTTGACTCAGGTCTGTAATTCATATAATTCCTAGCTTTTAAATGAAGATATAATGATGGCAACAGCTTAGTTCTTATTTTCTCTAGAAGTTCGCAATAGCCTTACATTTCAAATGCCAGATACTTACTAACAACAGGACAGCATTTAAAGTAAGAAGTTAAAGGAAGTGGCAAGACAAGGCAACAGCTCTGACTGCTTGAACTGTGAAGATATTTTCCCCTTAGAAACAGTTATAAATGGCATTTAGAATCAACTTTCTATACTGTTTAAATAATAAAATAATAATGAGGAAAACCTTTCCTTGCATATTAATACTCAGCGACAGGGAGATTGCCAGGCAGAGTGGCGCATGCCTGTAATCCCAGCGGCCCAGGAGGCTGAGGCAGGAGGATCGTGAGTTCAAAGCCAGCCTCAACAAAAGCAAGGTGCTAAGCAGCTCAATGAGACCCTATCTCTAAATAAAACACAAAACAGGGCTGAGAATGTGGCTCAGTGGTTGAGTGCCCCTGAGTTCAATCCCCGGTAACAAAAAAAAAAAAAGAAGGAGGAGGAGGAAGAGGAGGAGGAGGAGGAAGCAGCAAATAATACTTACTGATCTAAAAATGGGGGAAAAAAAGTCTCATCTGGTCTGGATCAATAAGAATCATAACAAGTCCTATCTTCCAATGGTGTGAAAGGCCAGGAATTTCAAAATTAGGAATATTTCTAATTATTTTTTAGATCCAAAGTACTTTAAAAAATGAACATAATCTTCCCCAAACAACATTATCAAATAGTCAGTGGTCACATAAGAAAGGCAAGGAACACTAATGTACAGTGATCCATTGGTATCTCAGTTGAGCAAGGAAGGGACTTCTTTCTTAGGAACAGGACAATGAAGCAAAATCAGAAGAACTTCCATAATAAACTTTTCATAAATAAACTTGAAGAAAATGTTTCTTACCTAGCAGGCTATAGCAATTCCCCTTTATCCACAGGGGATATGTTCCAATATGTCCCTCAGGTGCTTGAAATCAAAGACAGTACCAAACCCCATATATACTGGGGTTTTTTCCTATACACCCACAACTATGATAAAGTTTAATTTATATGTTAGGCACAGTGAGAGAATAACAACTGTTACTAACAATAAAATAAAACAATTATAACCATTTACTATATAACAAACATTATTTAAAACATATGACTTATTTCTGGAATTTTCCTTTTGATATTTTGAGACTGTAGTTGACCACACATAACTGAAACCACAGATAAGGAAGGACTACTGTATAGTCACACAGATCTTTCCAGAGCATTCATGTTTCCCTGTCAAGGATGAGTCAGCCTTATAGCCTATTTCAGTTCAGTGGTGCTTGGGAAGGAGAAGATCATTAATCCATCAACAGGTTCCCCTGAGCAGCCTCCCTGTAGGGAGAGGCCTGTGGGAGGGGCTGTCAGTGGTCAAAACAGTTGTAAACCACAGGCCTCTACCCACCTAGTACTTTCTATCTAGACTGGTGCAGAACCAGACGGCTCACTGGGTTTCCTTTCCTTTAAGATGCACTGAACTGAAGATTGTATGATATAAATTCACTTTCTAGTTGAAAAACTTCACAAAATTATTCATGTAAATGCTATCCAAATATAGCTGGAAGGCTAAATGAAAGTTGGCAGAATTGCTCATGTTAAGTGGCATTTTACACTCAAAAGCATCCAAACACACACACAAAAACATAGTGTTTGTAGCAGAGAATAAAAACAAACATTAAAATATTTTAAAATAAGGGAATGTGTGAGGATAGAAAAATAAGGGCATGTGTTGAAAAGCAGCATTATTATTTTCCACACTTATGTTTAAAGAAATATTCAAAGTCAAATATAGGAACACCATATGTAGCTCTAAACCTTAACAACATAAGTTATTACACAGGATGGTTTTCCCCCTAGCTGAATTGAATATTTATCAACATTTAACAAAATTTTGAGTGTTTACTACGAACCAGACACTTGTTCTAGAGAATGTAGAGAGTACAATGATAAATAAAAAGGACATGGCCCCTGCCCTCAAGGATCTTAGGAGAAGACAATTAACTATAACATGTAGCAAGTACTATGACGACAGGGTAATATGGGGTAGATCGCGGCGACCCATCCCTACAGGGAAGGCTGCCACTTCAGGATGGGAAGTTTAGGTTGAAACCAGAGCAACTTTACACAAGGTGCTCTGGGAAAGATTTGTGTGAGGCAATGGACACAAGGTGTGACCAGAGGAAACCCATAAACGAGATTACTAAGTAATGCTGAGAAGGCCAAATGAGGTGGATGCCCACATATTTATAGTGGCATTAATCTGACTCACTCTATACTTCACTCCAAATGAACTCAACACCTCAGGAGCAATCACAGGAAAACTAAAGTCATTGTGACTGCTGTTTGGGACTTTACAAGGCAAATATGACTGATAACGGGGCACAAGAGTAAAGTTTGATAAGAGAGAAGTTACAGCTACGGTCCATGAAATCTAAACTGAAGAGAAATGTCAATGAAAACCTTTACCTAAAGAAACTGCAAGTCCCCTTAAGGTTCCCTTAAGAGTTAGTGCAAAAACTGGAAAGATAAGGAAGTTATGGCTAGACAGGAAAATATCTGAATTTCAGAAGAGGTGACAATGGGCAGAAAAGTGGCATGGAAAAGAAAGGTATCAAAGACCTGGTTTTAAAACAGCAACAGTAGCAGAGAAATAAGGGTACTGGAAGAAGAAGAAGAAGAAACAAAGAGGCACAAATATAAGAAGACAGAGTGAAGAGAAGGTGATTTGTGGGAAAATTGTCTGTTAAAGCACAGAAAAGAAAAAACTGTTAATTTAGCTAGGTCACAAACACATCCTCAAAAAGGCAGAGCATATTACAGCAAGCGAAAAAATAATGACCTGAGAGTATCAGAGAGGACTTGGGAAGACAATGAGCCTGTGAAGGCAAAGGTAGGGGAAAATGACAAGCATCCTCTCAGAGCTTTAGGGGAAATGGCATCTTAAAAACTACTAGGCCTCAGATCAGAGAGGAAAATCTTCCTGACAAAAGTTTACCAGGTCCAAAATTTCAGACATGCCCGCCATCATTAGCATCTGATCCCTGTGTGAAGGACCCATTTCTCAGAGTGTAACATTCCACCTTTAAGCTTCTCCTTTGCCCTGGTCCCTCTAGTGGAACGTTAACTTGGAAAGAAATCTAAGAGAACCACTGGTCTGGAATAAACATGCTTTTGGATAATTTTTTTAAATATGGAAAAAAATGCAAAACTGCCATGTTGATATCAGAACAGCAAAGCAGTTTATATTTAGAGAGTCATTTGAACAAGCAGACACATTTAAGGACCCAAGAAGGCTTCAATTTCCACAATCTGGTTATTTCCCCAGGTCCTCGCCATGCATAACAAAGATCTCTGTGAATCCTTAACACTCCTTTTCACTTCCTTCCACACTCCCCTCAAAAGAAGGTGGTGTATCCAAAGGATGAAATAAATAATTGGCCACAAAAATCATGCTACAAAAAAATGTTTATTTCCATACAAAGATGTTCTCTTTCCAATGTTGAGTATAAGAATCAGATTACAAATTAATATGTTGAGTATGATCTCATTTTTGCAAAGGATTAATGGTTTTTTTAAATTGTAATAAAACATACATGCAATTTATAATTTAAACCATTTTCACGTAAACATACAGGTCAATTGCACTGAATACATTCATAATATTGTGCACCCATCACTACTCTAGAACTTTTTCATCACCCACAACTATACTAATCACACACAATTGCATTTTTAAATAGCAACAAAAAAGTCTAAAAAAGTGTACACCAAAAAATGTCAATGGTGGATAGTTTAACTTAAGCAGTATTTCTTTTCTACTTTGTAGTCCTCTGTATTTCCTGATTATTTTTCCTAAAAGGAAGTGCATTCTAGAGTAATTTTTAAGTGATTTTTTTAAAAAGACACTAAGAGTTCAAACATTAAAAAAGAAAAATGGGAATAGGAACCATGTTCGTCACCTCAATTAGATTTGGACTGATAATTAAAATATATACCATGAGTGATATCCAGTTACTCAAATCTTCTATGTAATTCTTAGAATGGAAAGAAAAAATACCTATTATCAATAGTAAATAGTGCCACACTTGATAATGAAAATGATAACTGCAACATAAAGAACCTTGTCCCTCATTGCCCACTTTCACTTTCCTCTTCTACCTAGTAATAAGAACCCCCAAAGACAGTATTATCTGGTCATGATCCTGTGGTTAGTTGTGTCCATGTGTCTAATTTTAGCCAAAGAGGGCGTGCCATGTATAGTGCCCTGAAGGGAAGGGACACACTCTTGCTGATCTCTCCTTCCTGCTAACTGCAATACTAACAATAGCTAAAGCTGTAGCTGCCATCTTGGACCATGAGATATCAATAATGTATTTTTCTCTTCTTTTGTACCTTCTAAAAAAATTTCTTTCCCAGCATGTCACATACAAAATACTATACCCTATCAATAGTGGTCATAAATAATACCAATAGAAATCGGTAAATAGGGCTGGGGCTGTAGGTTTGTGGTAAAACACTTGCCTTGCACGAGTGAGGCACTGGGTTCAATACTCAGCACCACATAAAAATGAAACAAATAAAATAAAGGCATTCTGTCCATCTACAACTACAAAAAACATTTTCTAAGGAATTGGTAAATAATAAAGATGATCAAATCCAAAGATGACCATTCTCAAGCTTCTTCCTATTTGAATTCTCTACAGAATCTGCCACTGTCAGCAATTCCAATTCCTGAAACTCTTTTCTCCACTGAAGCAGTACTCTGCCAGTTTTATTTCCATCTCTTTATTCGCTCCTTTTCAGTTTCCTTGCAAATCCTTTGCAATATGGCAATTTCTCTAAATTATTCTGACCAGAATTTAGGTTCTTTTTTCTTTCTTTTTATTTCTGTATGTGTTTAATGGCCTATTTTAGTAGTCAAATTTTCCCTCAAGTAGTTATTTTACTCAATCATTACTGAATGCCTAAAAACTAGCCATGTATTGAATGTTTACTACATGCCAGGAACAATATATATTTCATCTCTACGCGTCTGCAACTCCAACTTAGGGATTATTAAATTCATTTCAGAGCTGGATCTAAGGCCCAAATAATTACCCAGGGTCTCACAGCTAGTAACTGGATACACTGAATTTTGAACCCAAGTTTGTTACTACCCCAAAGTCCCTTAACCATTATATCCCAGCATTCACACAAGTCTCTGACTCAAGGAGTTTAGTGTCTCAGAGAAAATTCAGACAAAAATCAGAGTAATTCAAAAACTAAATAACAATATATAACAAAAATGCAAAAAAATAATAAGTACTAGGAATTCTCAAGAGTGAGAGAGATCACTGAATTCAAGAGATCACAGAATACTTCAATTTCTTGCCCATAAAAATCTAGAGAATTACTTTAAAAACCAAATCTTTGTTGAAACCTGTTCACAGCAAGTAAATAAAATGGTAAGAGATATTACAATTTTGGGATAAAGGTAAATCCTTAATAGAACTTGCTTTGACATTTAAATTAGTACCTTTAAGAAGTCATCAAATAAGCATTTTCCTTCCACAAGGTATGCTACAGGTGATTTGTTTCATCATATCTTAATCTTTAGGGGGAAAAATCACACAGATGTTTATCTTGTCTAAATTATCTACCAACATTAACCAGTTATTGACTATAATGGAACAGGAAAAAGTAATAAAGCTATTTTCTGGAATTTTATAAAACTAGATTTTTTGTTTGTATTTGAAGATAATTTGAAAGGTCTGAGAAATTCCTTTACAAAGTAGGATGAGCTATAAATGGTTAATAAAATTTTAACAATGCATGGACTAGACAGGAATGTGAGACACAGGGGGGTCAAGACTAAGAACAATCTACTTTCACTTTTCCTAAAGTGGCATTAACTATTCAGCTACTAAGCAGAGTTTATCATTCTTTGTTTGGTTTTTATACTACTAGGTATTGAATCCAGTGGTGCTCCACCACTGAGCCAAAACCCTAGTCCATCTTTTATTTTTTATTTTGAGATATAGTCTCACTAATTTGCTGAGGCTGGTCTCAAACTTGTGATCCTCCTGCCTCAGTCTCCCTAGTCACTGTAATTACAGGTGTACATCATGGAAGCTGGCCTAAGCAGTTTTTAAAATAGGTGTGCCTGGAGTTAAAATTTATTCTTTAAGGCATGATACTTTTATAAAAACTCAAAATCTTCCATGGAAATCCATGACGGTTTGCACATGAAATCTAGGGGTAACATGGAATCCAGTATTGATCTGTAATAAAAAACAAATTTAATTTGTATATGTTCTATTGGCTGCTAGATAAAAATATTTAATTTCTAAAATAAAAAGATTGTGGCTGTGATGCCTTTCAATTCATGTCTGTCTAAATCGTGAGCCTCTGCTCTTCACCACTCCACCATACCGTATCACTCGTGCCATCGTCCAAAGTGTTCCTGACAGTCTAGTGTTAGGATTCAGCACTCTCAAATAAATGAGAGAGAAGTAGACAGTTTAGTACCAAATCCACATAGTTCTTTTTTAAAATTCATTCTTACATGATTTTTAACTCAAAAAGAATTAATGCCTATTTCTAAATTATGTATTCCAGTCGAAGTAGTTGGTTCATTCACACTTAGAACGTTACAGTTCTCTTAGATCTTCAAGGTTAAGAAAACAAAATAAGTCTAAGGTTTGCCAAGTTTTGACCATGCAAATTTCTCTATATACTCCTAATCAAAATTGTTTTTAAAGAATATCTCAAACATTCCAATTAGGAATAAAAATATCATCTAAATGTTCAAAAAGGACTTCACTTGAGTTTAGATAACCTAAAATGAATACCCTTTTCATGTCTCCTTATACTTGCTATGTATTTATGTGTAGAGGCTAGGAGATAACAGTGTAACTGTGTCACAAATGTATCAGGGCAGAAGTCACTTTGGTCCACCCTTAAAAGAGCACCACTGGGGGGCTGGGATTGTGGCGCAGTGGTAGCGTGCTCGCCTAGCACGCGTGAAGCACTGGGTTCGATCCTCAGCACCACATAAAAATAAAATAAAGATATTCTGTCCACCTACAACTAAAAAAATAAATAAAATTTAAAAAAAAAAAAAAAAGAGCACCACTGGTCCTGAGAGAAAAAGAAAGATTGAAAAGACTATGCAGATAGAGGAGACAAGATGGCAGCGTAGAGTGAGGCACTTTCCAGTCTCGCTAAACTACAGACCAAAATTTTGCTTCAAAAACTTCTTCCAACCAACTTTTCGGCAGTGGATTACAGCCATCAGCACAGAAAATTTAACTTTAGAGTGGAAGCAGTGCGGGCGGTCCTCACCGGAGTAAGTCTCCAGCAGCAGCGGAGAAGCCGCGGCCGGGCGGCGGGAGCTGCGACCGGACAGCGGGAACCGCGGCGGGACGGCGGAAGCCGCGGCGGGACAACGGGAGCCGCGGCGGGACGGCGTGAGACCCACGGCCCCGCAAAACGCACCACGGGTAGGAACTGCGTCAAAACGTGAAAATTGGATCTAAGGTCCAATCAAACACGCAAATTCTGGGCAAGTTCGTGTAGTCACACGTCCCCAGCCATTAGACACTGGAGGCTGC
>CM053401.1:30490154-30523345 GCA_028644305.1 Xerus rutilus
AGAAATGAAGTTTCTGTGGTTACCTATGTTTATTCTAATTCCAAAATCAATGGAATATATAAAAGTGTTTTTAAAATAAAAATAAATGCAATTGCTACAACGTGTCTAATAACTTTAGCTGTTCAAAAATAAAAAAAAAAAAAAAAAAAAAAAAGACTATGCAGCCTGGTAAGAGATTGATACATCTCCAAAGCAGAATTGACAAATGTAATAAAACAAAGCTTAAAATATGTCCAATAACCATGCATACAAAGTTACATTTCTCCATTAACTGTTAATAAAAAAGAAAGAAAGAAAAGAGATGGGGAGGATAAAAGCAATCTTTGTCCTTAATAAGATACTTTAATAAAAATGCAGATTAAAAAATAACCTGAACTATTAACCTTAGCAATAAATAGTTTGGTTTCAATATCAATGAAGGAAAGTCATTAGGTATTTGATTTTCATAAAAAGACACAGGATTAGTTCATTAATAAAGTTTGACTGGGGCTGGGATTGTAGCTCAGTGGTAGAGCGCTTGCCTTGCATGCAGGAGGCACTGGGTTCAATCCTCAGCACCACATAAAAACAAATAAATAAAATAAAGGTATTTGTGTCCATCTGCAACTAAAAAAATTTAAAATAAAATAAAGTTTGACAAATCAGTCCAAGTTTATTGTCAAATAAAGTGGTGTTCATGTTTTATTCATTCATGCACTGCTTCATGAAAAAGTTTTAACTAACCATACCCAAGATCTCAGAATGCTATGTTAAGGATAGAATCATAGAGCCTTGACAATCATATTAATTTAAGAAATTACTTAATTGAAACTGTGCCTCTTTTAAATCTATTCTAGCATGATTTGTGCAAAAAAAAAATACAAATATCTGTTTGAACTATCTTTATTTTTATTTTGAATGAATAGGGGATCAAACTTAGGATCTTATGCAAGCTAAGTAGGTGCTGTTCCCCTAAGCTATACTCCCAGCCTAGAAATATTTTTAAATTGTTTAAAATATAATATTTTGCAAGTTTTTTAAAATTATAGTAAATTTTTTGATATCCATCAGGGTCAGAGAAAGCTGTATTCCAATTAATTCAATATTCTGTTTCAGTTTTCTCATCTGTAAAATAATACCACTATAGATTAAATTAAAATTTATAGTACCTAGCATATAAATTAAAAGTTATATAAATGATAATAAATAAAGTCGTATAATTGTGGTTGACTTTATTTCCAATATTAGCTTCAGTCATATTTCTGGTGCTCTTCCAGAACTTTGCAGTCCCCATCAAAACGTGAAGTCAATTTTTTCTCCTTAAATTTGGGTGGATTCATGACTGTTTAGAGCAACAGAGCAAGACAGAAATGTTCTGAAACTTTAAAAGCTATGTACAGGAAGAATACAGCTTCTGCCTTTCTCTTTTTTGGAATGCTTGCTCTGGGGAACCCAGACGCCCCACTTAAGGAAGCTCAAACTAGTCCATTAGGAGAGAAGAGGAACTGAAACCAACAGACAGCAACAGCCGCCAGAGGTATGTATAGATGAGCCTTCTAATGAGTCCATCTCCCAATCTTTGGTTTTCCAGTTTCGGACACCGTGGAACAAAGAAAAACTATCCCTGCTGTGTTCTGTTTAATTCTTTTTTTTTTTTTTATTTAATTATTTTATTTAAATGCGTTTCAAGTCAAAGTACATGAACAGAGCTCTGGTTGCAAACCAGATAGAGTCACACCATTTGTGTCTTCATACATGCTCCAGGGGTAGTAATGACCCTCTCGATCAACCATCATTACTATACCCATTCCCCTTTCCTTCCTCCTACCTCCCTCTGTTTAATTCTTGACCCATAGAATCTGTGAGCATGATTAGCTGATTATTTTACAACACTAAATCTTGGGGTAATTTGTTACAGAGCCATAGGAACTGGAACAATAACAACTACCACACAAGATCTACATTTCAACTAAAATCAAAAAAATTTTAAAGTGGTTTATAAAATTCAATATAATATAGATAAGACAGATAAAACAGATGAGAGTGGAAAGCAAAGTAGATAAAAGTATCAGGCATTTAACATCATCATAACAACAGCAATAGCTAATAGCTATTTTTCTCCATGCGTAAGGCACTGCAAAAGTAATGATTTAATGCTTCTAACAACCCCATAAGGATAATGGCATTATCTCTATTTTATATATCACATACAAATAAGAAATAAAATGTCTTAGCACTAAATAAGAAATAATACCCTAACACTAAAACTATGGAAACATATTTTCATCTTGCTTTGTTGATGGCACATTTTGGATTCTTATAATAAATCATCTTCTGGACAATTAATATAGACCAAGAGTTCAAACTTTTTCTTAAGGGCCAGATATTAAATATTTTACACTTTGAACTTTCTCTGTATTAGCCTTATGTAAAACTACTCTTAACTATGGGTGCTACAAAAATACACCCCTAGCTGGTTCCTGGGCCATAATTTGCCTGACAGACTATGATAGGGAAATGTTGAATATTATAAGTTTAAATTAACAAACTAATTTTTTATTATAATACTTATACTAGAATCTACAGCTACACAAAATTAAGAAAACATATTTTCTGGCTCCAGTCTATTATTATTCACTAAAAGCATAAGCTTCCCTGAATTATGTGAGTAAGTGAAAATGTGGACCCAAGCATCCATAATTTCCATCACAGTAAATATCTCTTCATAACTGACATTTACCTGCTTTGAAAGGCCTGGAATCCTGTCTAAAGGAATTATCTCATTAGAGTCTACCCGCTTCTCCAGGCATCTACACAGATAACTCAATGTTTGTTTACTGAGATTCATGACAGCTCACTGCAATTGATAGAACACTGAACACTTCTAACCTGTAGTGTAGATGCTCTGCAAGAAAATGTTTATTATTCTTGGCAGAAAATGATGGAAACTGGGAAGAAATAGCCAGACTACCTTCATGTATAAGTGAACTGGAATTTTTAGGGAACAGTTCCCCCTAGTAAATTTGTCTACACACAGTTTAATCAACCAAATTTACAGCTGTTAACAGGTTGTGCCTCCGTATTCCCAAGCATATAAATAAATTTCTTAATCAGAACAAAAACAGGTTCAAAGTCCAGTTATTTAAACTGGAATTGCAACTTAACTATAGTTAAATCAATGTCAAGGAGAATCATAATCCTAGTAGGAAAATTGTTTTTCTGTTTTCTCAGAGCTACAAAGATGCTGGTCAGTGACTACTTCTGTGATCATCCAAAGCTGAAGCTACATGATCTCATTTAGTAAGATGTTCAGTCTAATGCCAAATCAAACACATGTGTTTTCAAACTGGGTTCCAAATTAGGAAGAAGCTAATTACTTAAATTTAAATTGGAAGGAAAAAATTTTTGAGAGTCTATAAATCAGAAGGCCCTTAGAAACTGGAATAGGTATGAGAGTGAGGAAATGAACTCATGTGCATAAAAAAATTTATTTATTTTGCTCAGGAATGTAAAAGTAAGTAAGGTTTAGGTTTAAAAAAAATCATAAGTGTAGGTTCATACCAGTATGCTTTACAGATTGAAGATAGGAATTGATTACAGGAAAGTAAGGTAAACATGCTGTGTTAATAAAAATAAGATGCCCTGTAGATTAATAAATCAAAATAGTCCTCAGAGAAATAATCCAATCACTAAAAATTTACAGCTAGTCAGTTTACTTCTTCCATTTTTAGAAATTTCTGGAAAATTAGAAGTATAATTTCAATGCATCTTATAGATTTTACGACTCCTTATATTTTTTCACCTAAAAGATCATCTAAAGTATTAAGTACAGACAAAATTGAGCAGCTAAACAAACAGAAAAGTCTATCATAAAAACAGAACTTTTTAATCTATATTACCACATAATTAACAAACTATAGTTAAGTTGGGCTTAACCAGGCCATGCCATGTATGAAATCTAAATTTCAATGATACTTAAATGCCATAATAAATGCCAAATTCTATTTCTCAAATTATTCCAATATGACTTCAAACTAAATGCTCACAGTAGAAGCTGAAGAAACAGCTTAGGTGTGTACATTTTCAAAGTACTAGGAAAACACCCAATAACATTTAAAATAACAACATGTAAGCAAGAATAAATATTTACAAGCATCTGAATTCTTCTGACATAAGAACTATTTTCATACTGATCAAACAGAACCCACTACCCTAAAACCTTAATAAATAAGCAAAGGAACTGAACGTATCCTTCTTAAAAGAAATATGAATGATCAACAAATATATGAAAATATGTTCACCATCTTTAGCCATTAGAGAAATGCAAATTAAAACTACACTGAGAATTCATCTCACTCCAGTCAGAATGGCAATTATCAAAAATACAAATAACAATAAATGTTGGTGAGGATGTGGGGAAAAGGAAGCATTCATACATTGCTGGTGAGACTGCAAATTGGTACAACCCTTCTGGAAAGCAGTATGAAGATTCCTCAAGAAACTAGGAATGGAACCATTTGACCCAGTTATCCTACTCCTCAGCATATATCCAGAAGATTTTAAGTCAGCATACTACAGTGACACAGCCACATTGATGTTTATAGCAGCACAATTCACAATAGCTAAACTATGGAACCAGCCTAGATGCCCTTCAACAGATGAATGGATAAAGAAACTGTGGTGTATATATACACAATTGGATATTATTTAGTCATAAATAAGAATGACTTTATGACATTTGCTAGTAAATGGGTGGATATGGAAAGTAACATACTAAGTGAAATAAGCCAATCCCCCCAAAACACAAGTCAAATGTTTTTGATGATATGTGGAAACTAAACCACAATAAAGTGGGGCAGGAGAATTAGAGAAGTTCAGTAGATTAGATAAAGGGGAACAAAAGGAAGGGAGGGGGATAAGAATAGAAAAGATAGTAGAATAAATCTAACATAATTTTCCTATGTACACATATGAAAATACCTAAGTGAACCTGACCACACTGCCCATGCACAAGAATGGAGTCCTAATTAAAATAAGATATATCCTATGCTTGTATAATTTTATCAAAATGGATTCTACTGTCATATATAACCAAGAAGAACCAATAAAATAAAATTTAAAAAAAATAGAGTGAGATTTAGCCTGAATAAATAAAGTGAATAAATGATACAGGATCCCAGACAACTACTAGTTTCTGTAATAAAGCTCTGTCTGATGACCCAAAGTTTCAATGATTCTTTTTCCTTTACCTTCTACACAACTTGAAAACTAATTATACCATTGTGCAGTTGATTCAGTTGATTTTATATGCATTTGAATTATTTTTAAGACATTTCTTATTTTTCACATCTATAAAGAAATGTTATTTATTTGTTTGTTTATTTATTTATTTATTTATTGGTGGCGCTGGGGATTGAAGCCACTGAGTTTCACCCCCAGCCCTTTCTATTATTTTTTATTTTGACACAAGGTCTTGCTAAAATGCTGAGGCTGGCCTTGATCTTGTAATACTCCTTCCTCAGACTCAAAGCTGCTAGGATTACAAGTGTACTCCACTGCACCCATTTTATAAGAAAATTCTTTTTTCTTAATATATTCTTTAGTAGATAGACACAATACCTTTATTTTATTTATTTATTTTTATGGGGTGCTGAGGATCAAACTCATTGCCTCACACATACCAAGCAATCGCTCTACCACTTAGCTACAATCCCAGGCCTATAAGAAATTCTTATAACAACTATTCATCTCCTTACAATTCTCCTAAATGCTGTGAAAAGGTAGAGTCCAATTAGATCTAATGATCTTTGGATGCCATTTGATTCAATAGACTATGGCAAGCCACTAAAAAAAGTGAAATCATAATAGCAATATTCTAAGACTACACTAGATGTCTTGGGCAGGTTGAATTAAAGGATTGAGGGACTGAAGGAAAAACAAAATAAAATTTATTCACTACTCCATTGTTCACCAAACAGGTGACAAGCACCCAAACTAGTATGGTGGGAGAAGTAGAAACAGGCATAGAAACAAATGAACAGATTTAGAGAGATTAGGAACAATCAAAAGTCACAAACCAGTAATTTGTTAAGTAGGCAAACAAGACAGAAAGAATGGCTGAAGACAATTAGTTTGGTTCAACAAAGACCTTTTTTAAAAATATTTTTTTAGTTGTTGATGGACCTTTATTTTTTTGATTTATTTATATGTGGTGCTAAGAATCGAAACCAGTGCCTCAGGTATGCTAGGCAAGTGCTCTACTACTGAGCCACAACTCCAGCCCCTGAACAAAGTCTTTTAGAGCCCCTAATTTGGCTGGGTGTGGTGGCGCATGCCTATAATCCCAGCACTTTGGGAGGCTGAGACAGAAGAATCATGAGTTCAAAGCCAGCCTCAGCAAGGATAAGGCACTAAGTAACTCAGTGAGATGCTGTCTCTAAATAAAATGCAAAATAAGGTTGGAGATGTGGCTCAGTGGTTGAGTACCCCTGAGTTCAATCCTCAGTACAAAAAAAAAAAAAAAAGATCCTAATTTGTGCAAGCCTTAAAAACATGAAAATAGAACAGCTCTCAGTGTGTTCAAAATTTAGTAAGATAGGCAAACAATATACATAAAAATAATGAAGCTTGACCACAATGAGTATTATAATATAGGTATAGACAATGTGTTATCAATCTGGAAGATAACTCAATCCTGGGTACCAGTGAGAAGAAGGATTTAAGCCTGAGTGTCTGTTAGAGTGGAACTTCTGCCAAATTATGTGCATTCTTTCTTCAAAATGTATCTTAATCCACCTCCCTTAAACTCTTTGTACTAACCAAGTCCAAGCACAGGTCATTTTTCACCTGTCATATTTCATTGGACTCCCAGCATCAAATGTAATCTCTCACTCAAGTAAACTGAGTTAGTTACCAAAGCTTTAGCACACTGCTTTCACCACACTGCCCTCCTTAAGTATTCTTAAGATATGGTGACTTCCACTGACTTCGAGAATCAACCCTTCGCTCCCAAACCAATCACTCTTCTAGAAGCTCTCATCCTACTTTCCATCTCTTCTTTGCTTATCTTGGTCATAAAAGTTTTATATTACTTTTGTCCTGGTTAAAGAGATGCAATCTTATTATAAATGTGATCTGAAGAGCAATGACTTACAAAGTAAGAAAACCTGATACTCCATACTGGCTGTACCGCCTTCTCAAGTATATGATGTTAGACAAATCAGTCTGCAATCTTATTTCTGTAATCTGAGCAAATAAAACCAATCTCATGGGGATATTGTGAGAATTTTTGTGAAATTTTAATAAATTAAGAGGAATAAGGATATGTTCCATATCTGTATTGTCCAATATGTCCAACGTGGTAGCCTGCAGCTACTGAGAACCTATAATTGAGTTCGTGCACCTTAATAATGGAATTTTAAATTTAATCTTAATTAATTTAAATTTAAATGGCCACACATATCTAGTAGCTACCATTTTGGACAGCTCGGGTCTGTAGCCAGGGACAGATTCTGTCCCATAAAAGCCCCTGCACAACCATGATTCATGACATTGCTCATGGTTTTCCCTCTGCTTAGCCTTCCTTTCCCCACAATGATGTGACAAGAAAACTCCCACTCATCCAAACCAGTTCAAATGTTACCTTTTTCATGAAGCTACCTTTGATTTCTTTGACAACAACAGAGCAGAGTAAAAAGAGCTGTAGAAAAGGAAAAAGCAATTAACATTTGAGTCCCAGAAATATCTTTATATGCCAGAACTAAATTTGAGTCTCAATTTCTCATCTACAAATTAGTAATAAAATATTAATCTTGCCAAATTTGCTGTAAGAATGAGAAATTCTGAGTAACATTATCATGTGGTTAACATTTATTTGTATACTTAGTCACTGTGGAAGTGAAACACTTGAATTTTTCATTTCATTTTGATAGCAACTCTATAAAGTAATATTCCTTTACTTATTCTTCCATATCTGCAACATTTTTATTCATTTATTCATTCAATAAGACCAAATATGCCTGAAAGGGGATAAAAGAGTAAACAAAACAAAATCCTTGCACTCACAGATTTTATCTCCTAGTGGAAAAGACAAACAATAAATGATAAAACACACACACACATATATATATACACACATATAGTGTCAGTAGTGTTATGAAGAAAAATAAGGCAAAATAAAATAAAGTGAAGAATGCTATTTTGGGGGCTGGGGATATAGCTCAGTTGGTAGAATGCTTGCCTCTCATTCACAAGGCCCTGGGTTCAATCCCCAAGACCACCAAAAACAAAAAAAGATAAGTTTTTTTTTTTAAAAAAAAAGAATGCTATTTTCTAGAAAGGGTGGTCTATCAAGACCTCTATACTGAGTCAATGCTTCAACAGAGAACTAAATAAAGCATAAGGAAGAGTTATGTGGATATATGGAGGAAGAGTGTTCTCAGAAGAGGAACAGAATTACTAGGAGCTAATATACAGCTGATCCTACACTAGACACTAGAAATATGTAAATGAACCAGAAAAATACCAGTCCTCCAGAGTTTTACATTAACATAAATAAATGAACAAATGCCTTAGAAATGAAAAGTTCAACAAGGAAAATAGAAATGGAATGACAGGAGAAAGTGCTGTTATTTCTACTTTACAAGTAAAGATATTAAGTTAAACGACAAACTGGTAAATTATAGACCAAGCATTTAAACCCATGAAGTCTCACCCCTAAGCTTATTGTTTTAGTTAATAGGCCATTTTTATGCTTATACTATAAAGTCTCCATTGGGAACAAAAGGAAAACAAGAATCAGAGTCGATTCTTTATTATAACCTAATGTCAGTATAATGGTACAGGTGAGACAGAAAATAAGATTGAAGTAACTCAGATTTCCATAATAGATAAAACGTGAAAACACCATTCTTCATTATAATACTCATACTTTGTTGGTGAGAATCCAAATTATTACAACCACTTCAGAAAGCAGTATGGAGATTCCTCAAAAGACTAGGAATGGAACCACTGTATGGCCCAGGTATCCTACTCCTTGATATTTATCCAAAAGAACTAAAATCAACATACTATAGTGATTCAGGCACATCAATGTTTATAGCAGTGCAATTCACAACAGCTAAGTTATGGAACCAGTTTTGGTGCCTGTCAACAGATGAATGTATGAAGAAAATGTGGTATACATATACAATGAAGTTTTACTCAGCCATAAAGAAAAATGAAATTATGGCATTTGCTGGTAAACAGACAGAAATTGAAAATGTCATGCGGAGTGAAATAAGCCAGATTCAGAAAATCAAGGGACAAATGTTTTCTAGCAGAAGCTAGCGCAAAATAAGAGGAAAACGTGAGGAGAGGGTCCCATGAAAATAGAAAGGAGATCAACGCAGTAGAGGAAAGATGTTGAAAAGGAGGGACAGGAAAAATGAAGAACTGCAGAAGGAAACTGATATATGTATATATAAGAACATACCACAGTGAATTCCACCTTTACATATATCTATGAAGCATCAATTAAAAAAACAATAAACAGAAGGAAGACCAGTAGAACAGAGGAAGGAGGACAGGGGGAGGGAGAAGGGGAGGGAAAGAAGTACTAGGGACTGAAATGGAGCAGATATTCCATACATGTATGATTGTATTGAAATGAACCCCACTCTTATGTATAACTATAATACACTAATAAAAACATTTTTAAAGAAAGAAACCATGATTCTAAAACCAGGGAGACAGCTCTCTTCATTAAGGGAAAATTCATTTTTAAAACTCACAAAAATAAATAAAATGTACCATTTAATGATAAAGGGATAGGTTTTCAAAGGGGTCAGAGTGAACAGAACTACTCAAGTGGGCCTAGAGCTTATCCCCACAACAGTGAGCTATAAACACAAGCTTGGCAAATGATAGGATGGAAGACTATAATTGGTGGGAGAAGAAAAAGTTATCATCACACAGACATTAACCAAACTAGTGATAAATTAGCAGTACATATCAGGATTTACACTATCTTCCTAAGTATTTTCTTCACTATAACTTTTTAGGACTTAAAATAATTCATTTCAAAGCTGCTTCCTATAACTTAGCCAACTAGTTCACAATCGTCAACACTTTAACTCATAAATCAAAGGAAGACAATGACAGAACCATATGGGAAACATTCTCACCATGCCATAATAATATGTTTAATCTGTATGAAAAATCTTAGTCATAATTATTGTACTTTTTTCCTAATTGGAAAGTAGTACACATTTATTCTTCAAAAACCTGGAAAATTCAAAACTATATAAAGGAGTAATGCAATTATCAACCTTAATTCCACCACCAAAAGTTTATCACTGTCAATATGATGTCAATTTCTTCCACTCTTAGCTCTGTAAGTACATGTGTATGTGTGTTTAATGGTTTTTGCATGGGTGACTGCTGCTTTCTATAAACCATTATCAAACTTTGTTCACAGCCTGATATCCTCCTATTTTTTCATTTAATATGTGAAGAGGAGTGTCTATATTTTAAAACACAAAATTTTAGTAATGGTAAGATATTCCACTATATATAATTCAGATTCTCTATATTTTGAATCCACATTTGTAAAAGAAGATGCTAGTATGAACATTTTGTACTTAATGTATATAAAAATAATAACTTTCTCAGGATAAATTCCAAGAGATAAAATTACTGGTTTGAATTATATAAATATATCAAAGTATAAAACTCATGCCAAATGTCCTCCACAAAAACAAAGTCAATTTACATTTCTACTATTAATTTATCTGTTTTACCCCATACTCATCCACAAAATCATCAAATTTTTAAATACAATAGGCAAAAAAAAATAACATGACACTAATCATTAATGTAGTACTTTTTATTATTAGTCACTTGTATTTCTTCTTTAGTAAATTTTTAATTTCATTTGGCCATTTTTCCAATCAGAGTTGGCATTTATTTTCTCATTAACTTAACACTTCAGGTGGAGAGAGATTTGTCCTTCATTAATATACATATTACAAATATATCTATAAAGAACTCTTAAAACAAACACTAAAAAGGCAAATTACCCAGTTAAAAATGAGTAGCCAGTCATGGTAGTATATTACCTGAAGTCCCAGCTACGTGGAAGGCTGAGGGGAGGAGGATCACTTGAGAACCAGGAGTTCGAGCCCAGGTTGGGCAAGTAGCAAAAACTAACTCAAAAGGATCAGAAGGGGATTTGAATTGACATTTCTCCAATGATATACAAATACCCAATAAGTACCTGAAAATCTCAAATTGGTCATTAGGAAAATACAAATTAAAACCCTGAGATACCACTTTCATATTCATTAGGATAGCAACTACGACTTTTTTTTATTATTTAGCAACCACAATTTTAAAAAAAGAAATTTTGAGGGAAATGACAAGGGTTGACAAAAATGTGGTGAAAATGGAAGTGTAGATGGTAGGAAGGTAAAACAGTGCAATTGCTGAGAAAAATAATTTAGCAATTCCTCGAACAGTTAAACATAGAGTTATGATGTAATCTAGCCATGCTACCCCCAGGTATACACTCAAAAAAAATGAAAGCATATGTCCACACAAAAACACAAAACAAATATTCACAGTAGCATTATTCCTAATAGCCATATATCCATCAAATAAAATAGGGCATATCCATACAATGAAATATTATTTGACCATAACATGGAAAAACCATGAAAACATTATTATAACAAGTCTAAGAAGACAAACACATTAAACCACATTTTGTAGAATTTCATTTATATGAAATATCCAAAACAGGCAAATACATAGAGACAGAAAGTAGATTCATGGTTGCCAGGGGCTGGAGGAAGGCAGGAATGCATGCCAGCTGCTAATGGAGACGGGGTTTCTCTTGGGGATGCTGAGAACATTCTGAAGTTAATAGTAATGACTGTACAACTCGATGAATAAAATAAAAATCACAGAATTGTTACACTTTATAATTATAGTATTGCATGTGAATTAGACTTCAACTTTTTAAAAATTAAAAAAATTAAAAACAGAATGATAAGCATAAAAATTAATATATAGCAACCCGAGAGTTTATTAAACCAGAAATTCTACTTTGTAAATTTATTATCATTGCAGGTTTGCTTGCATTATAGTAAAAACTAGAAATAACTCAATGCCCATCAATATGGGATTGGGTAAATTATAGTGTAATAAACTATGAAACTAGTTGGGGAGGGTTTATTGTTGCTGTTCTTTTGGTTTTGGTTTTGCAATACTAGGATTGAACTGAAGGGTGCCTTACCACTAAGCTACACCCCACCCCTTCTTACTTTTTATTTTGAGACAAAGTCTCACTAAAGTGCTGAGACTAGCCTCAAACTTGTGATCCTCCTGCCTCTGTCTCCCAAGCCACTGGGATTACAGGTACATACTACCACAAATGGTTAAAACTAGCTTTTAAAATGAAAATTCCATAATATTGAAATGCAAGATTTCCAAGAAATATTAAGTTATGAAAACAAAATATAAAACAGTATGTAATGCCTTCTACTAGTTATATTAAAAATATACATACATACTCACTCATATGCTTATATATGCAATATTTAAAGGAGTGGTGACTAGTACTTCTCTAAACTAATTGAAAAAATACTAAAAATAAGAGATTGGATAAATAACTATATATCAATAAATTTAAAGTGTTTAGATAAATAAACAACTTTCTAGAAAAAATTATCAAAGCAATCTCAAAAGTAAATAGAGGGCTAGGGTTTGTAGTTCAGCGGTAGAATGCTTGCCTAGTATGTGTGAGGTTCTGGGTTCAATTCTCAGTGCCACATATAAATAAATAAAATAAAGGTCCATTGACAACCAAAAAAATATATACAAAACCAAAGTAAATAGAAAACTTCAGTAACATTTTTAAGTGGCTAATAAAAATATGCTCATAAGAGAAGTTATTTACAATACATTAACCAACAAAGGACTGGTATTTATAATACATGAAGAATTTCATGAATTAATAAGAAAAAGACAGACATTCCAAATGGATAAAAACTTAAATAAGCACTTCAAAGAGATTAGGCCAAGAAGCATATTCAAAGGCTATTTAATGTACTTAATCATCAAGGAAAGGCAAATTAACAGCATACTATGACACCCAACATACTTACTAGAGTGGCTAGAATAAAATAATTAAATGTCAAGCTCCAACAAGAATGTGGAGTAAACGGGTATGGTGGAACATGCCTGTAATCCCAGCAGCTCAGGAGGCTGAGGCAGGAGGATCACAAATTCAAAGCCAGCCTCAGCAACTTAGTGAGGCCCTAAGTAACTTAACAAGAATTTGTCTCAAAATAAAATAATAATAATAATTTTTAAAAAGGGCTGGGGGTATTATTGCTCAGTGGTTAAGCACCCATGGGTTCAATCCTAGTATGAAAAATAAATACATAAATAGAATGTGGAGTAAGCAGTACCCAAACAGTACTGGTAAGAATGCAAATTAGTTCAACAATTTAACTGGCAATATAATTAAAGCTGAACATATACACAGTCTGTGACCTAATAATTCAACTCCTAGGTTAAAGACAATGTGTAAATATGTTCAACAAAATGTCCTTAGAAGTCCTATTTTTATTAGTCAAAAGGTGGAAAGTACCCAGAAGTTCATTAATACTAGAACAGATACATAAAATGTAGTGTGGTCTATTGTGTGATTATTTATACAGTAAAATACAGCAAAAGAATGTTTGAACCCCAACCACAAAACAACATGATGAAGTTCACAAATACACTGTTGCATGAAAGAAGCCATATATACGAAAGAATTCAACTTGTATGATTCCTTTCGTATAGAATTCAAAAAATAACAAATGAAAATCTTAATCTATGGTTTAGAAATTGAGATAGTGGTCAATTGGGGAAGGCAGTGGCTAAAGGGTCACAAACAGGGGCTTCTGAGGTACTGGTAATTTTTAGTTTCTTGATGTGGATTCCAGGTTATATGGAATTTTTCAGTCTTTGAAAAATCACTGAGTACTGAGCTTTACATTTATGACTTGTGTATGTGTATAGGTGTGTGTAATGCTTCAGTTAAAAATTTCTTAAAATAAAAATTCCCACCTAAAAATTCCACCATGTTCACAGGTATAGAAATAAGTTTCATTGTACATATATAGAGAGAAAATTCTATTATTATATAAATTTCTCCACAGAATAGGAAAAAAAAGTACCAGAAAGAAAAATTATAGAGCATTCCTCAACAAAATATTAACCAAAGAAATCTACCAATATATTCTTTAAAATAATCAAGTACTTGGAATAGAACCTCCATTTGACCCAGCCATCTCACTCCTCGGTCTACACCCAAAGGACTTAAAAATGGCATACTACAGTAATACAGACACTTTAATGTTTATGGCAGCACAATTCACAATAGCTAAACTGTGGAACCAACCTAGATGCCCTTCAATAGATGAATGGATAAAGAAACTGTGATATATATACACACAATGGAATATTACTCAGCATTAAAAGACAATAAAATCATGGCATTTGCAGATAAATGGATGGAGTTGGAGAACATCATGCTAAGCAAAATAAGCCAACACCAAAAAACCAAAGGCCAAATGTTCTCTCTAATAAGTGGATGCTGATCCATAATGTAGGAGGGGGCATGGGAAGAATGGAGAAACTTTGGTCAAAGGGGAGGGAAAGGAGGGGATGGGACACGGGGGCAGGAAAGATGGTGGAATGTGATGGACAACAATGCCCTAGGTTCATGTATGACTGCACATATGGTGTAACTCTATATTGTGTACAACCAGAGAAGTGAAAAGTTGTGCTCCACTTGTGCACAATGAATCAAAATGCATTCTGCTGTCATGAAAACCTAATTAGAATAAATTTTTAAAAATAAAATAAAATAACCAAGTACATTTTATCTGGGAATGTAAGAGTGGCTTAACACTAGAAAATCTATTAATATAATTTGCCATATTAACAGAACAAAAGAGAAAATTCATATGGTTTATCTCAGGAGAGACAGAAAAAACATTTGTAAAATTCTATATAGCCTACTACTTAAGAAAAGAACTTCCACCAAACCAGCAACAGGCAACACAATATATCAGGAGTCTCTTTACATTAGAAACAAGACAAAGTCCCACTCTCACTGCATCTACATGAAAACAAAGAAGTATGAGATTTGGAAAGGAAGAGCAAATACTGCCACTATATGATTCTCTCCATGGAAAATTTTTTAAAAGTTTGCAAATCACATTAATAAGCAAAGAAATTAAGTTTTCTCAACTTAGAAGTCAGAAAATTATCTGATACAAGCAACTTGATCATGTAATAAAACTAACTCCCGCTTAAAAATATTATTACAAACCCATGCATAATTTTAACAAAAAATAAAGTGAAAGACCTTTGGTGATAAGATTCCACACAAGCACTTACTACAAAAAGCAGAATGAGGAAGAGAAAATTACTGATATTAGAGGCAGAGAAGAAGGACTGTTTATAAACTGAAATCCACATTTGAAAGAAGATATTTGATTTTTGTTTTTCTCATTTCTGGTCTCATCATTTTCAGTGATAACAGCCCTTCTCCATAAGCATTATTTTTTTCAAACATTCCAGAACTTCAGAAAACATACCAAACAAAATTAAATCTAAAGGTCAGATAAGTTACCCACTAGAGAAATGAGGCACACTCAGTCCAGGAAGTCATCTGATTCTTTTTTTGTTTAGTTGTAGATGGACATAATACCTTTATTTAATTTATTTTTATGTGGAGCTGAGGATCAAACCAAGTACCTTACACATGCTAGCTCTACCACTGAGCTACAACCTCAGCCACCCATTATCCAATTCTTAATAGTGCAAAAAACCAATTTAAAAGACAAATCTTAACCTCAACGAAATAAAATACTTAAATTTAGAATTCCTAAGAGAAATGTGTATTAGTTATATGCTTTATGAAGCCCTTGGCAGTATTCATAATAAAAATGAACATACTAGAATCTAAGAAAGTCTCTGTAGTATGCTCACATTATTAATCACTTGGAAAACCTAAGGAATAGGACAAGGAAACAACAACAACAAAAAAGTAACCCAAGGAAACAAACAGAAAACAAAGAAAAAAAGTCTGGCAAACTCTTGGAAACTTGAGACTGTGGTCTGGAGCTTAATATTAATGAAATGATCGGCTTAGAATACCAATTTAAAGTAGTCTTGAATAGTAGTTAAGAAAATATCAGCCCACAGGAATTTTCCACAAGCATTCCCAAATTTATTAGTCATGGCAGTAAATAGGAATGGCCTAAGGAAGTATACTTTTACTATGGGTTAGATTTCCTGTTGGTTCTTTTCTATCTTCATTTTTACTTTGCTCCTAGTAGGATGTTTTTAAAGATATAAACTGCTTTTCTTAAAGTTATGGAATATAATAATTTTCCTAAGTTTATTTCCAGGCTTCGCCACCTTTTATACCTGTGAGCCCCGTTCCTTTTTGTTTCTTAAAAGTAGAATGTCCTTGGAATCCATCTAACATATATCAAAGTGCTGCTCAACCTTCAAGGCACAATTTAAACGTCATTGCCTCTATGAAGAATTCTATAGTAATAAAATTAACTGTTTCTCCTATGTTTACTATAAGGCAAACAAACAAACAAACAAAAAAACAGCACTTAATGAACCTTTGCTGCAAACCAAGTGCTCTATAAAAGAACTTCATTTTAATCTTATAAACAGTTCTACAAAGTACAATTATCTCCACAACAGAATAGGAAAGGAAGGACGTGAGGGTTCCACAACACAACAACGTCATGGAGTTTGGATTTAAACTAAGCCTATCTGATTTCAAAGTCCATTGTCTTTATGATAATTTCATGCTGCTTCTATTTTGTCCCTTATTACAAGCTTAGAATGAGTTTATGTACCAGTCTAACCATAGATTGTGAGATCTCTGAAGGCATATCTCCTGTCCTAATTAGGTTTGAATCCTCCTGTCCTAGCAATGACATATTTATGTATGTCATAAAGTACACAGTACTTTTGTAGCATCAAAAATAATGTAAAAAAAAATAGTATAATGTTAATTTCCCTCATATAATTAACTTCTGTGTAACCTCAGGACTATAAAAATAAGTACCTGGAATTCCAGCCATAACAGTAATTAGGATTAGTCCTGTTTTCCTACTGTAAACAATGAGAAAATTGGAAAAATATACAAAGAAATTATTGTCACATATTAGACAAAAGTCAGCATAGGGGGCTGGGATTGGAGCTCAGTGGTAGAGCACTTGCCTTGCATGCATGAGGCACTGGGTTCAATCCTCAGCACCACATAAAAATAAATAAAATAAAGATATTGCGTCCATCTACAACTAAAAAAATATTTTTAAAAAAAAAGTCAGCATAGGAAAATGTACAATGTCAGCCCCCAAATAGCCCTGATGTCTATTTGGAAGCACTTTTGGGGATGCAACACAGGGAATGATAACTCACCCACAGTGCAGAGGTCTTGTGTTAGGGTGACAGAGTTCAGAATTTAAAGGATAGGAATCTTCAGGATAGAGTACTAAAGAAGAAGGAATTGTGCAGAAGAGGGTTTAGCAATCTACATAGGGTTCCTTTGAAACTAGTGGGTGAAAGCTAAACTGCCCATTCACAGAGTAAATTATACAAAGCCAGGTAAAAGCAATTCAACAAAGTAGGATAAACATGAATGAAAAAAAAGTACCATAAATAGTAACCTGAATAACTTCCAGAACTTGTATGACCTGTAAGACATTTTGGCCAACTATAGTAGAGAGGCCTCATTCAATATCTAGAGCATTGCACACAGACTTCAGAAGAGTGACACCCTAGCAGTAAAGCTGAACTAGCTTTAGAGTGGAGGTTCTTAAAAATTAAGAGTACATCAGGATAACTCGGAGTGTTTATTAAAACACTAACTGGTAAGCATCACTCCCAGAGCTTTTGATTCAGTAGTTCTGAAACAAAGCTCTAGAATTTACATTTTAACAAGTTCTCAGGTGACAATGATACTGGTGGTTGTTCCAGACATCATACTTTAAGAACTACTGCCCTAGAGTGAAGACAACTTTAGATACACTGTAACAAGTTTCAGATGAATTAAACTGATCCATGTTTAACTCAAACTACTTGCTAGAAAGAAACCTAATATTCTTTATAGAAAGGCAATAAAATTCTGCATTGAACAACATAACATTCACAATATCCACATTAATATTTATAATGGAGAAAGATCAATGAACTATAATTACACAACAACAGAAATTATCCGAACTGAGGCAAAAGAAGAAAAAAGACAGTATTAATAAATACTCACAGATCTGTGGAACAACAAATAAGGGCAGGACAGATTTGAAAAACTAATAACCAATGAAAATATAAATAATGATGAAAATATAATTTTTCATCCTTAAAAAAACAGTAGGGCACGATGGTGCATGCCATAATCCCAGCAACTCAAGAGGCTGAGGCATCAGGATGCTAAGTTTAGGACCAGCCTCAGCAACTTAGTGAGACCCTAAACAATTTAGTGAGACTGTATCTCAAAATAAAAAATAAAAAGGGGTGGGGATGTGGCCCAGTGGCTAAGTGCCCCTAGGTTCAATCCCAGGTACCAAAAACCTTCTTTTAATAAATTTAAAAATACAGATAAAAGCAGTTCAACACAGCAGGATAAACATAAAGAAAACAACATAAATCATATCAAAATCAAAATGGCAAAAATTAGTCATAAAGAAAAAACTTAAGGGGCTGGGGTCGTGGCTCAGTGGTAGAGCACTTGCCTAGCATGTGTGAGGCACTGGGTTCGATTCTCAGTACTACATATAAATAAAATAAAGGTCCACTGACAACTAAAAAAACCCCATATATGTATTTGAAAGAAGATTAAAAGAAGTTTTTTAAAGACATTATATAAAAGCACAAAGCTAATAAAACTACTAACTTCTCATCAAAAACAATGCAAGCCAGAATACAATGGAATGACAATGTTAAAATACTAAAACACAAAGCATTGTCAACCTAGAATTTTATAACTAGGAAATATGCCCTTTAAATATAAGGTTAAAATAAAGGCTTTTTCAGAAAACTAAATGCTGAGGGAATTCAGTGCAAGCACAGCTGAAGTATAAGAAATGTTAAGAGCAATCCGTAGGATGAAGTTAAATAATGGCAGAAGAAAGCCTAGATGTAGTCAATCAGAATAGTAAACATGTAGCACTTAACATTAATGGTTTTACTATTAAAATTATTTTATTTATGTTTAATATTAAATAAATTTAATTTAATTTTAATATTTATTATGAAATTAAACAATACTTTTTTCTCATTGGATTAATTCCTTTAAATATGACTAATGATTTTAAGCAAAAAAAAACCAAAATGAAAACAACAAAAAATACTCCATTTGTTTGGCACCACAATGTATCACACATTATGCTGGAGTCTAGGGATAGAAATGCATTAGGAATAAAATTTCCCCTCAAGAATTTTATAGACAAAGAAATGATAGTAAAATACAATGTACTCCAGAAAAGAAGCATAAGATAGTATGAGTCAGTAAATGATTCAGCAAAGCAGAAGTAGAAGACTGGAAGGGAATAAAGATGACAGCAGAGAAGCCAGGCGCGGTGGCTCACGCTTGTAATCCCAGCACTTTGGGAGGCTGAGACAGGAGAATTGCGAGCTCAAAGCCAGCCTCAGCAATGGCGAGGTGCTAAGCAACTCAGTGAGACCCTGTCTCTACATAAAACACAAAATAGGGCTGGGGATGTGGCTCAGTGGTCGAGTGCCTCTGAGTTCAATCCCTGGTACCAAAAAAACAAAAAAAAAAGATGAGAGCAGAGAAACAGATGATAGATCATGAGAATCTGCATCATGAAAAGGAGAGACTACTAGTGTAGCAGACAAATTTTTAATCATAGAAACATTTTTGTATGTTTTTCACATAAACATTCTTGTATGTTTTTATAACTTTGTTTGTTTTAAAGAACACTTTGATAACAGAGTGGGGAAGGATGGGCTGTAGGGAGCGGGCTTGGACAGAAATGCCATAACTTAGGAAGAGACTTAGAAGACCTAGAGACAAATCACTCTCTCCTCCCTGGTATGCTTACTTCACTTGTCTTCCAGGACACCACACTTTTGATTTCTCCTTTCTTTCACTGGTTTTTCTCAGTCTCCTTGGTTGATTCCCCTTGTTCTGTCCCCAGCCCTTCCTCAATCCATATTTCTTGTGTTAAAGTAGCCTAGGCTGGGTTCTTGTTCCTTTTCTTTATCTACTCCTTTTCTTGCAAATTTCATGTAGTCTTTGGTTTAAAATACAATATATTTTCATATGACTCCCAAATTCATTTTCATTGTAATTCTGAACTCATAAGTCTGACTGCATACTCAATTTCTCCACTTAGAACAGACATCTCAGTAGTAAATCCAAAATTTCAGCCCCTGTGCTTCCAACTATAAACCCATTCTCACAGCCTCACCCTTAGGGAAGTCCACTTAGAACAAAAACTTAGATTTATCTCAATTTTCTCTTACACCCTGTATCAAATCTATTAGAAACTTATGTTGGCTATATCTTCGAAATATCCAAAATCTGACCTTGCTCTTCTCACTACCTTCACTGCCACTAACCACTCTGTCCAAACTATCTTTTTTTTTAATCTTTCTTGATTGAAATATTCCAGTAACCTCCTAACTGGCCTGTTTCATCCCTTGCTCATATAATCTACTCTCAAACCAACGGCCACAGTGATCATTTAAAAATACAATTCAGGCATCTTTCCTCTGTTTACTGCATCCATCCATTCACTGCCCCACACGGGCCTACCATGAACCGACCATTGTCACCTCTATGGCCTCCTTTCCCATGGCTCTTCCCCTTGCTCTCTCCACTTCAGACACACTGGCTCCCATGGTGCTCCTTGAACCCCTCAGAAACATTCTCTTCTTACAACAATTGCTCTGACAGTTCTGTCTGGAAAGCCTTTTCCCCAGATATTCTCATTGCTCATTTCCTTCAAGTTCTTGCTCAGACTTCATCTAAAGGGACTACCAGTTTTTAAACTGAAACTCTCTCCCAACCCTACATTCCCAAGCCCCCATTCCACCCTATGTTTTCTTTTTTCGTGACATTAACACCTTCTAAACTACTGTAGAATTAATTTAATGCTTAGATCTAGTATTTATTGTCTGTCTTCCCCACAAGCTTCATCATAACAGAGTTCCTTGTTTTGTTCATTGAAACATTTCCATCAACTAGAACAGAGTCAGGCACATTGTAGCTGCAAAGTACTTCCTGAACGAGTAAGTTGCACAGGTAATGTAGAGAAGGCACAGCAAAGAAAGGCGAAGAATGGGCCTGGTGGCACACGACTACAATTCCAGCAACTCGGGAGGCAGAGGCAGGAGGCTCAAAGGCTGGAGGCCAGCCTCAGCAACTTAGTGAGACTCTGTCTCAAAATAGAAAATAAGAAGGGCTGGAGTTGTAGTTCAGTGGTAAAGTACTCATGGGTTTAATCTCTAGCACAAAAAAAAAAGAGGCAAAGAATATATAATTAGCAGGACTTGATCACCAATAGTATTTGGGGAGTAAAGGAAAAAAATAAGTGTAAGCTGGCATCCATATTTCTAACTTGGGATGGAGGAAAGACAGACAAATTCGAGAGGAAGAGATCCCAAGTTCTATTCTGGACATGTGTAATAAATGAATCAGTTATATTGTCTTACAAGCCAAATTCTAAAAGCCAAAGTCTAATCTGGTAAACAGCAGTAGTATATTTTAGTGGAGGATTATTTTTTATTTTTCATTTTTGTGTAACCATTTTTTTAACGTAAATGAATGCATTTATTTAGTAAATTCTTTGAAATATTTTTGAAAGTGTTGTTCTTGTTGTTGCAGTAGTACTGGGGGTTGAAACTGGGGTATTTTACCAGTGAGCTGCATCTCTAGCCCTTTATTTTTTATTTTAAGTTCATCTCACAAAGTTGCCAGCGCTGGCCATGAAATTCATATTCTCCTGCCTCAGCCTCCCAAGTTGCTGGAATTATAGGCATGCAACACAGCATCTAGCTTCTTTTTAAAATTATAGTAAAATTCATATAACATAAACTTTATCATCTTAACCATTTTAAGTATACAGTTCAATAGTACTAAGTATATTCATGTTGTGCAAACTTCAAAACTTTGTCATCTTGCAAAACTGAAATTATTTACCCATTAAACAATTCCCATCTCTCTCTTCACTATTCTAGATACCTCATGTAAGTGTAAACACATCATTTGGTTTTTGTGACTGGCTTATATCACCTAGCATAATGTCCTCAAGATTCATCCGGTGCTGTGATATGTGCCAGAATTTCCTTTTTAATGTTGAATAATTTTCCATTGTATTTATAATGCCACATTTTGTTTATTCATTCCTCTTTTGATGGACATATGGGTTGATTCTGCCTTTCAGCTGTTGTGGAAAATGCTGTTATAAACATGGGTATACAAATAATGTTTCCACTTATCTGCAATCCAAGATAACTATGGGAAATGTCAGAGAAGACCATGAATTAGGAATGGGATGATTGATGGTAGGGGCTAACATTCTGCCAAAGAATCCTGGAAAACCAGAGAAAGACCTCATGGTAGCAGCAGTAGTCTTAGATGTGTTTAGATAAGACTTAAAGATAAAAAAAGAGAACCCTCTCCTGCCTTAAGTCATGTTTGACTACTATTACAAAAGGAGTACCAATTTCTCATATAATATTTCTAATTATAAAACTAGGTTCTACTAACTTACTCTACCTAGTTTGATAATGATTTATAAGCTACTGTTAATAGGGTATACTTTTAAGATGAAAGACAACACAGTAACCATCCTATTTTAGAATAAATCAAAGATAAAACTTGGCCATATAACCAGTGAATATGTTCAACTATTATCTTATCCTGCAGGCAATGCCTTTGTTGGCTTAATATTTCAAAAGCTTTCTTTTTTCAAGATCATTCTTGTCTACCTAGCAATGATGCATATTAAAATTAAAACTGGCTGAAAACCTATTTAGCCAAGAAACAAGAATAGCTTTTTTCCCAAAAAAAGAGGTTAGTATGTACTTTTAAAACCACTTACACAGTATTTTATTTCTCCTTTCAAAAAGTAACATGGAAATTAATAATAGTCCAAAGAAGAAAATATAGACAATTCTGAAGACAACTCTGAAAAACCAAGTTCTACCTTAGAATTCAGTTTGAAATTAATGCTAACACTGAAAATGTACATAAAGTTGTGATTTTTGTATGAATTCATAAAGTAACTAACATACATAATTAATATCAGGATATTCCATATCAGAATATTCCAGAGTTTCTTTCATACTTTAACAGTAATACTATTTTAATAAAAATGTTTCTTGGAAGATTATAAATAAGAGCATCTAGTAACAGATTTTTTAATAAATGGTGAGAGAAACTGTAGTATATTTCAACTTCCTTAGTACCTAACACAGTGACTGGCACTTACCAGGTAGCCAAAAATAATAATAATAATAAATGAATGAGTGAATAAAAGAACAAATGGATGAATAAGCCAATGACCTTGGCTATTTTGATGAGTATATATATATATTCAATCTGTAGCATTATCTTCTTACAGCTATATCACCTTGGCAATCAAAATGTGTCAAATATAAAAAATGTTTCCGGCTGTGCACGGTGGCACACACATGTAATTCCAGCAGCTCAGGAGTCTGAGGCAGGAGGATTATAAGTTCAAAGCCAGCCTCAGCAACACCGAGGTGTGAAGCAACTCAGTGAAACCCTGTCTCTAAATAATAAAAATACAAAATAGGGCTGGGGATGTGGCTTAGTTGAGCGCCTCTGAGTTCAATCCCCAGTACCAAAAATAAATAAATAAATAATATTTCCTGGAAAGAACATTATTTTCCCTTCTAAACTCATAGGTTAAGTCCTTTTAACTTCAAAAAGATATTTTAACAGTAGACAAAAATAAAGCTCCTTACAAAAGCAAACAGGCATGTTTTAATAATAACACATACAGACGATTTCTGTTTATCAATTTATGGTCAAACAGATTCTCTGTTTCTTAGCCAAATGACAGTGAGTAAGACTGGTTGTAGGGAACACACCACCAAAAAGAGTCAGACTGAATCTTAGAAATCAACCAGTATTTTTTCTTTTTTTTTGTACTGGGGATTGAACTCAGGGGTACTCAACCACTGAGCCACATCCCCAGCCCTGTTTTGTGTTTTATGTAGAGACAGGGTCTCACTGAGTTGCTTAGTGCCTTGCCGTTGCTGAGGCTGGCTTCGAACTCGCGATTCTCCTGTCTTAGCCTCCCTAAGTGCTGGGATTACAGGCGTGGTCAACCACGCCTGGCTTAGAAATCAACCAGTTTTACTCCTTATCTGATGAATACATTTCTTCTATTACTACACGCCCAGAGGGAGGTAGTTCAACAACTCCCTGGAAAAAATCACTACATAATTACCAGTGCAGTGCAATCCATTCCTTCCTTTTTGGGGGGGAGGAGGGGTTCTAAGAAACAGAGAACTCTTCTTTTATATCTCCATATACCATCAAATAATTCACCATTTTGCTTTCTTGGGCATCATAACCTCAGTCTAACCTCCCTTCTAAAGAAATACCCATTAAATATTAGGAGATGGCTATTATGACCCCTTAAAGGTTAAACATCACTTCTTTCTTTAGTTTGGTTATATGGAGGGAAAAAAAAACATTGTTTTAGCTATTTTCTTCTGGATGTGCTTACAGAACAAAATAATATAACTTAGAAGAAAGAAGACTATCATCAACCCTCTTCTACTCCATCAATATAACCTGAGATCATAATGCACATTTGGAAAGGAACATGACAACATTATTGCTCATATGAAGTTTGCAGTTAACTTAAAGATGTTAAGTCTTTTTTCTACCCCTAAATCTAAGCTATTTCTCCCTGATTCCAAAATACCACCACATTCTACATTGCATTATGAATTTGTCCTGAGTAAATTTTATCACATTGGTCATGTCAGCCAACCCAGCATGTTTGGCCTTGTCTGACTCCTGTTTCCATCACCTAATAATTGAGCCATCCTTCCCAACTGCGTATGAATTATAAATGCGATCAGTATTTCAGCTATATTTTAATTTTTGTTCATATATTATATAACAGGAAGCTAAAGATAGATTCTTTGTTATCTCAAGGTCCTCCCTCCAGGTTAACATAAATTCATTACTTAACACTCTTTTAGATGGTTCTTCAACCAGTTTCATATCAACATAACTACAATAGCATTCTTATCCATCAAACCCATAGTGATATCATGAGATAGACCATGTCAAAAAGATTCATAAAATTCAAGCACTTATAGGGTATGGTCAACAGTCTAATAACTTTCTAAGAAGAATGAAATTATCTCTCAATCTACCGTAACTTTTTTTTTTAATAAACTCAAGCTGGCTCCCAGAGATCATCATTTTTCCTTCTGAGTACTCAACAACCATCTGCTAAATCACCTAATGTGGAATTTTACTAAGATTCACTTCATACTCACCAGCTATAATAAACAAGAAAGAGAATCTCAGATGCTACTGCCTTAGGATCTGTGATCTGCTCTTTTTTCCTTATCATCTTCCTGCCTAAAACTCTATCTCAAGGGATCCTACTCAGGCTAGAGAGCTGGGACAAGGTAGATACCAATAATGGGTTTTCCAGATTTAAACACCCAACTCTGATTCCCAACTGCTTTTCCCCATGTTTTTACATCAAGAGGATCAGTAGTTATCTAATGTTTGGGATTATCTAGATTACTTTTCTTCTCCATTAATATATGTTCTACAGTTAACTACCCTGAATCAGTTTCTAGTAAGGCTTCACTTTTCCACATTCTCTAAAAAGAAACAAATGCTAATAAAAGTTTAACACAGCTATAGTCTGTGAACAGAAAAGAATAATTTGATATGCAACTGTAATATCATACCTTTCTGGGTTTTTCACTGTGTCACTTAGCGCAAACTATATACAGTTGTATGCTTTTAGTTCAAAAACAAACTCAAAGTAATTACTATAGATAAAACCTACAATGATTAGTCAGTAAACAAACCCAAACCAAAGCACCACTGTTTAGTTCTTAAGCAGTAAATAATCATACTTAACACTTGTATGAGACAGATTTTTTATAATAGATTTTTACCCCTTAGAAAATAACTAGAGTATGGCAAAAATGAGCACACTCAGGATAGAGACACATGGAGAATATTATGCCCCTAGTAATGCTTTGGGAAATAGTCACTGGACTAGTAGGATTTTGTTTGTTAGTTTTGGCTTTGTTTTTTGCTATTGGAAATATTGGCAAATTTGATTAAATGGTTTTAAAGGTCAAATTATTATATCTATCTACTGTTTGAAAGGACAGAATAATTTTTTCATTTCACTTAGAGAATTAGGATCAGACTCAAACTCTTAAAGACCTTTCAGAGGTGAGGCATGTAATTGCCTAAACTAGGGTAAATCCAGGGCTGGACATGTAAATGCAAGCAAAGCACACAATTTCAAAGAAAAGTATCAGATCCCAAAGACTGGAAATAATATAGGAAATTCCAACTGAAAGTTCTGTCTATACCTGTGGCCTACAGCAGGGTAGCCCACTACCCTACAGCCCCTCCCTAGAAGTTGGAAAAGTCATTGTGCTTTTCCTTTTTTCAGTATCTCATTTCCATATCAAAACACAAAACCAAAAATCACTGATGCAATATTTTTTAAAAATTTCCTCCTTTTAAAAAACATGTCTGGAGGAGGTGGGGTTGTATGAAATCTTTGACTCACATATGTCTGGCACTGGGTTCAATCCTCAACAATAAATAAATAAATAAATAAATAAATAAATAAATAAATAAATAAGTGTGTTGTGTTCATCTACAACTAAAAATATTTTTTAAAAGTGTATGCTAATTCTATTATATGTCATGCGCACTATGCTCATTACAGACATCATAACATAGGAGAAGCATAGTTTCATTACTGAGACCTTAGATATCATCTTATCTAAGGCTTTCATTTTTCAAAAGTTCAGGGAACTTAAGTGATTTACCCGAAGTAAAGCAACGAGTTAGTGGAAAGATCAGGAAATCATCACAGGTAATTCTGTCACCTCTGTAAAATAAGACACCAGGTGACACAAGAACTCTCCTAATCCTTACTTGCAGGAATCAGACTTTGCCTGACGCTAAATATCTTACATTTTAAATGTCTGCTAATTCAGAAGTCTATCAGTTTTCATTTAAACAAAACTAAAACATCACTCTGCAAACTCCTAAGTACAGAAAAATGGGTGTTGAAGTTATTATATACTATAAACTACATTTTACAAACCACATTATAATAGTCTAAGTGTATAGTAATCAAATGTCATCACATATAATTACAGATAAACAGCATGTCAAAACAGAAGATCAAAGCACTTTTAATACTGCAGGGCCATCATTTTCAATGGCCTGTTCCTTGATCATGCCTTTAATTCACACAATTTGGTGAATCACAGTACCTCCTCCTATTGCAGTTGAAAGAACCCTATTTTCAAAAAATTGACAAACCTATAAAATATCCTCAAACTATGTGTGTGAATAAATCAGTACACCACCAGTTTTCTATTAAACTTGATCCTGGAAAAAACAGATATGTTGTTTTTCATTCTCTAAATCAGATTCTGATCTGATTTAAAGGAATAGTTAAAGGAAGAGTTCTTAGCCTCATATTGTGGCAAGCAGATCATCTGAATTACCTGGTATTCCCATTTGCTGGTGGCTGTTTGTTTTGTTATTAATACCAACCATGGCAATGAAACACTATCTACTACCTAAGCAGTTCAATAAAAAAGAACCTCAAGGATAGTATCGCTCAGCATTATACAAAAAAAAAAAAATCCCATTGCAGTTATTTTATTCTTCTAAACTTTGGCTGAACCATACTGGCTGTTATTTGCTGAGGGAGCGATTGCCAAGTTATCCACAGGCACATACAAACAGACAAACCACAATATGGAGAATGTCAGCCATTACTCCTAAGAATCTCTTCACAAAAGTATGTGCTGAGTAATGAGGAGTTCTTTATAAAGTTCAGATAAATGTAGAGTTAGAATAGGACTTCAGAAATAAAAAATCAACTGAGATAACTGCCCCAGATAACAGTTATGAAAGTCAATACTAAGAGAACGTATATATTAAATATTCTTCACCAAAACAGAAGAAAACAATGTTTTAAGACTTCCTGAATGCTTACAGATTAACAATTCTAAATACTCCTAAATAATAAATTCAAGCTTATCATGGACCTTGACAATAAAAGATGAGCTGCAGGGAAATGAGAGCCTCTAAAAGGCTACAGTGTACCTTCTCAGATGCTGACTTCAATATGAACAACTTCCTATTTATACTCATCCTTAAAAATTTGATTGAGTCACTTTCTTATAACTATATTTATTTGACAAGAAGAGGATAATAAAAACCTCTATTTGAAAACCTAAGATAGTTCTAGTCTTGGGAAACATATTTAAAAAATTCAAAGATGTTTCATGCTAATTTCACTGCCTGCTAAAATACCAAGTCAGATGAGAATGCTATTTTGGAATGTGTATATGGAAAGGAAGGTGACAATTGCAAAAGGTTTCCTCAAAGGAACAATGAAAAGAAATAACATGTGAATTAGTACAGAATTCACAGTGTTCTGTATGTATATGATATTACACATTGGACTATTCAATTTTATTCAAGACTCAATAAAACAAAATATAATGCCTGTATTGTTACCTTGGAGTTCTTTATTTACTCAGAATTCATTAATCTGATATGTTCTGTTCCGTGCGAAAATCATCCCCTTAATCTAGAAAATATGACTTTCGACTTACTAATTATATTTAATTTTTATTACAGGTTAAATATTAAATGTGCTTGAAAGTATGGAGAATAAAATTAACAGAATGAATCATCTGTCTATAAAAATTTATAATTAAATTTAGAAAAGACTCAACATAAACATAGGTAAATATAGCATGCAGGTTATACTAGTATACACATGTGCATACACATGGCACTAAAATACAACAAGGAAAAAAACCAAGGTACAGTAGAAATAATTATACAGTCCCATATATGGAATTATACAAATTTCTGGGCCTTTAATAAGTCTCAGTGTTTCTAAAAAGTACAATGTATTAAGAAAACTAAAGTGATATGACAATGAAATTTCTATTTACCGATCCTTACATAGCAGAAAAAAAAAGTTGCTATAAAGGTTCCATTGGGATGACAGGCAAAATTTAACAATAATATAATACTAAATTTGGTCAATATACCATGCTTACATAAGAGAATGTCTTTGTTCTTAAAAGACACGAACTAAAGTATTTAGGATAAAGGGTCCCAACCTCTGCCATTTACTAGCAAGTGGTTTGGAACAAAAGTACAGTAACACGCATGCGCGCGTACACACACACACACTTAAGACACAAAAAGAAAATATGGTAAAATGTTAACTACGAGTAAAACTATGTGAATGGATTATAGGAAATGACTATATTATACTTACAACTTTTAATTTTTCCAAAATGGATTTTTTACACTTATTGAACATTTAAACTTAAAAACAAACAGAAAACTAGACGATGCTGGGCTCAGTGGTGCACGCCTGTAGCCCCAGCTACTCAAGAGGCTGAGGGAGAAGGATTGCTTGAGCCCAGGAGTTCAAAACCAACCTGGGCAACACAACAAGATATCATCTCAAAATAAAAAAGACCTTCCAAATTATCTAGTCCAACATTGCACCTAACTTTCCCTCTAACATCTATTTACAAAATTTTTTAAGATATAATTTTATTGTACTATAAAAAACTGCACATACTTAAAATGCATAATTTGATAGGCTTTGAATTATGCATATGCAAAGTCATCATCATCACACTGAGTTGTGACTCAGTGGTAGAGTGCTTCCCCAGCATGTGTGAGGCACTGGGTTTCAACCTCAGCGCCACATAAAAATAAATGAATAAAATAAAGATTGTGTTAAAAACAAAAAAAGGAAGAAGAAAAAGAAAAACCATCATCACAATTAACAGGGAAAATAGGGGCTGGGATTTTGGCTCAGTTGTAAAGCGCTTGCCTCACGTGCGTAAGGCACTGGGTTCAATCCTCAGAACCACATAAAAATAAATAAAATAAAAATACTGTGTCCATCTACAACTGAAAAAAAATTTAAAAAAAGAAGACAGAGAAAATAACCTTAGCCCTCCAAAATTTCCTTATGCCTCTCTGTAAACCCTTCCTCCTCCCCTGCTTCTATCCCTAGTCAACCACTGATCTGCTAACAACATAGATTATTTTTCATTTCCTAGAATTTTATACATGTAAAACCATATACTGTTTATTTTCTGACTGGCTTCTGTCACACAGCATAATTATGATGACTGTCATCTACATTAAACAAAACAACAATTAATTTCTTGTAATTAATGAGTAGTCTTCCATTGTATGGCTATGCTACACTTTGTTTATCCATTCACTTGTTGATGGACCTGGAGGTGACTTGCACTTTGGGGCTATTACAAATAAGACTGCTAAGACAGACCCCGGGAGCCCAGCCAGGGTCAGACCAAAGACTGCTACCTGCCAGTCACAGCGGAATCCAGACCCAGGAAAAGGACTGACTCTGGGGACCCCTATGGGAGACCTGGCCTAAGTGAGGCCTGTGGCCACTCCCAGTTCAATGCCAGAGGTACTGCCAACAAGCAGGCACACAGGTCAGGGCCCAAGACCACCTTCAGGGACTGCCCCGGGAGCCCAGCCAAGGCGACTCCCACTGTCATCTTGAGTTACCTCCACTACCGCTACCACCATCTTTAGTGGCAGTAGTGTCCATCTGGGGACACCTGCTGAGGACTGAAAGTGAACTCCAAGGTAAGATACAGGTAATCTGTAGTGTCACTACAAGATTACAGGATAGAAACCACAATACCTCAAATCAGCATTGCAAGAAAGGAAGATACATAATCAACATGAAAAAACAAGGGAAGAAAGTGCCCCAAATAAACCAACATACTACAATAATAGAATCCATTGACAGGACAGTTGATGAAATGTCAGAGAAAGAATTCAGAATGTATATAATTAAAATGATCTATGAATTAAACAATGACTTCAGCAAACAAATATAAACAAAAATTGATCACTCCAACAAAGAGAGAAGAGAGCAAATAAAGGCAACCATCGATCACACCAACAAAGAGATAAGAGAGCAAATACTGGTAGCAAAAGATTACTTTAAGAAAGAGCTAGAAATTGTGGGAAAAAAAAAAAAACAATTAGAAATTCCTGAAATGAAGAAAACAATAAACCAAATAAAAAACTTGATAGAAAGCATCACCAGCAGACTAGATCACTTGGAAGATAGAACCTTGGGAAATGAAGACAAAATACATAATCTTGAAAATAAAGTTGACTATACAGTGAAGATGGTAAGAAATCATGAACAGAACATACAAGAATTATGGGATAGCATCAAAAGAACAAATTTAAGATTTATTGGGATAGAAGAAGGCACAGAACTTCAAACAAAGGAATGCACAATTTCTTCAATGAAATAATATTAGAAAATTACACAAACTTGGAAAATCAAATACATGAGGCTTACAGGACACCAAATGTACAAAATTTCAACAGATCTACACCAAGGCACACTATACTGAAAATGCCTAACACAAAGAACAAGGATACAATTTTAAAGGCCTCAAGAGAGAGGAATCAGATTACATATAGGTGGAGACCAATTCGGATCTCAGCAGATTTTTCAACCCAGACCCTAAAAGCTGGAGATCATGGAACAACATATACCAAGCTCTGAAAGAAAATGGATGCCAATCAAGAATCTTATATACAGCAAAACCGGGCTTCAGATTTGATGATGAAATAAAAACCTTCCGTGATAGACAAAAGTTAAAAGAATTTACAACAAGAAAGCCTACACTACACAGCATTCTCAGAAAAATATTCCATGAGGAAGAAATGATAACCAACCATGAAAATATACAAAGAGAGGAACTACACTAAAAAAAAGAAAAGAAAAGAAAGGCCAATCGAAGAAGAAACAAGTCAAGGTAAAAACGAAAATTAAACCAAAATGATCGAGATTACGAATCATATTTCAATAATAACCCTGAATGTGAATGGCCTAAACTCATCAAATAAAAGACATAGACGGACAGACTGGATTAAAAAAAAAAAAAAAAGATCCAACAATATGCTGCCTTCAAGAGACTCATCTCACAGGAAAAGATCCACACACTGAAAGTGAAAGGGTGGGGAAAAAACGTATCACTCACATGGACCACATAAACAAGCAGGAGTTTCCATCCTCATATCAGATAAAGTAGACTTTAAACCACAGTTAATGAAAAGGGATAAAGAATGATATTTCATACTTCTTAAGGGAATCATACATCAACAAGACATAACAATCATATATATCTATGCCCCAAACAATGGGGCATCTACGTACATCAAACAAATCCTTCTCAACTACAAGAATCAAATAGACCACAACACAATAATACTTGGTGATGTTAACACAGCTCTCTCACCACTGGATAGATCTTCCAAACAAAAACTAAACAAAGAAACCATAAAACTCCATAAAACAATCAATAATTTAGACTTACCAGACATATCTAGAGTATTCGTCCATCAACAAGTGAATACACTTTTTTCTCAGGAGCACATGGATCCTTCTCCAAAATAGATCATATGTTATGTCACAAAGCAAGTCTTAGCAAATACAGAAAAATACAGATACTACCCTGCATCCTATGTGACCACAAAGGAATAAAATTAGAAATCAACGACAGATTAAAAAATAGAAACTAGCTGGGTGCAGTGACACATGCCTGTAATCCCAGCATTTTGGGAGGCTGAGACAGGATAATCTCAAGTTTAAAGCTAGCCTCAGCAAAAGTGAGGCGCTAAGCAATTCAGTGAGACCCTGTCTCTACATAAAACACAAAATAGGGCTGGGGGTGCGGCTCAGTGGTCAAGTACCCCTGAGTTCAATGCCCAGTACCAAAAAAAAAAAAAAACAATAGAAACGACTCCAACACTTGGTAACTAAATAATACGGTACTGAATGATGTATGGATAACAG
>CM053401.1:30523445-30551640 GCA_028644305.1 Xerus rutilus
CAAATGAAAACTCCAATACAACATATCAGAATCTCTGAGACACCATGAAGGCAGTGCTAAGAGGAAAGTTCATTGCATTAAGCTCATTCATTAAAAAAAGAAAAAGTCAACAAATAAATGACTTGACTCTACATCTCAAAGCCCTAGAAAAAGAACAAACCAACACCAAAAGAAGTAGAAAACAGGAAATAATTAAAATCAGGGCTGAAATCAACCAAACTGAAACAAAAGAAACAATTCAAAAAATTGACAAAACAAAAAGCTGGTTCTTTGAAAAAATAAACAAAATTGACAAACCCTTAGCCACCCTAATAAAAAGGAGGGAGAAAACCCAAATTACTAAAATTCATGATGAAAAAGGAAATATCAAAACAAACACTACTGAAATACAGAGGATAATTAGAAACTATGTTGAAAATTTATACTCCAGTAAAATAGAAAACCCTGAAGACACCAACAAATTTTTAGAGGCATATGACCTACCCAAACTGAACAAAGAGGTAATACACAACTTAAACAGATCAATTTCAAGCAAGGAAATAGAAGATGCCATCAAGAGCCTGACAACCAAGAAAGGCCCAGGACCAGATGGATTCTCGGCCAAGTTCTACAAGACCTAAAGAAGAATTAATTCCAGTACTCCTCAAACTATTTCATGAAATAGAAAAGGAAGGAACCCTTCCAAACTCATTCTAGGAGGCAAGTATCACCCTGACACCAAAACCAGACAGAGACACATCAAAGAAAGAAAATTTCAGACCAATATCCCTGATGAACATAGATGCAAAAATTCGCAATAAAATTTTGGCAAATCACATACAAAACATATTTAAAAAAATAGTGCACCATGATCAAGTGAGGTTCATTCCAGGGATGCAAGGTTGGTTCAACATATGGAAATTAACATAATCCATCACATCAATAGACTTAAAGATAAGAATCATGATTTTATCAATTGATTCAGAAAAAGCATTTGACAAAATACAGCACCCTTTTATGTTCAAAACACTAGAAAAACTAAGGATAGTAGGAAATATCTCAACTTTGTAAAATCTATCTATGCCAAATCCAAGGCCAACATCATCCTAAATGAAGAAAATTGGAAGCATTCCCTCTAAAAATGGGAACAAGACAGGGATGCCCTCTTTCACCACTGCTATCCAACGCAGTCTTTGAAACATTAGCCAGAGCAATTAGATAGATGAAAGAATTAAAGGGATACGAACAGGAAAAGAAGAACTCGAACTATCATTATTTGCAGATGACATGATTCTATACTTAGAGGATAAAAAAAATTCCACCAGAAAACTTCTAGAGTTAATAAATGAATTCAGCAAAGTAGCAGGATATAAAATCAACACCCATAAATCAATTGCATTTCTATACATCAGTGATGAATCCTCTGAAAGAGAAATTAGGAAAACTACCCCATTCACAATAGCCTCAAAAAAATAAAATAAAATAAAATACTTGGGAATCAATTTATCAAAAGAGGTGAAAGAATGAAAACTACAGGACACTAAAGAAAGAAATTGAACAAGACCTTAGAAGATGGAAAAATCTCTCATGCTCCTGGATAGGCAGAATCAATATTGTCAAAATGGCCACACTACCCAAAGCGCTATATAGATTCAATGTGATTCCAATTAAAATCCCAACGTCATTCCTTATAGAAATAGAAAAGGCAATCATGCAATTCATTTGGAAGAATAAGAGACCTAGAATAGCCAAAGCAATCCTTAACAAAAGTGAAACAGGAGGCATCACAATACCAGACCTTAAATTATACTACAAAGCTATAGTAACAAAAACGGCATGGTACTGGCACCAAAATAGACATGTAGACCAATGGTACAGAATAGAAGATACAGAGACAAACCCACTTAAATACAGTTAACTTATACTAAACAAAGGTGCCAAACATGTACACTGGAGAAAAGATAGCCTCTTCAACAAATGGTGCTGGGAAAACTGGAAATCCATGTGCAGCAAAATGAAACTAAACCCCTATCTCTCACCATGCACAAAACTCAACTCAAAGTGGATCAAGGACCTAGGAATTAGACCAGAGACCCTACATCTAATAGAAGCAAAAGTAGGCCCAAATCTTCATCATGTCAGATTAGGGCCTTACTTCCTTAACAAGACTCCTATAGTGCAAGAAATAAAACCAAAAATCAATAAATGGATGGATTCAAACTAAAAAGCTTCTTCTCAGCAAAAGAAACAATCAAGTGAACAGAGAGCCTACATTTTGGGAACAAATTTTTGCCACATGCACGTCTCATAGAGCACTAATCTCCAGGATATATAAAGAATTCAAAAAACTTAACACCAAAAAAACAAACAATCCAATCAATAAATGGGCTAAGGAGCTGAACAGAAACTTCTCAGAAAAAGATATACAATCAATCAACAGACATATGAAAAAATGTTCGACATCTCTAGCAATTAGAGAAATGCAAATCAAAACTACTCTAAGATTTCATCTCACCCCAGTCAGAATGGCAATTATCAAGAATACAAACAACAATAAATGTTGGCAAGGATGTGGAGGAAAAGACACTCTCGTACATTGCTGGTAGGACTGCAAATTGGTGCAACCACTCTGGAAAGCAGTATGGAGATTCCTTAGAAAACCTGGAATGGGACCACCATTTGACCCAGCTATCCCACTCCTCGGTCTATATCCAGAAGACTTAAAAACAGCATACTACAGTAATGCAGCCACTTCAATGTTTATAGCAGCTCAATTCACAATAGCTAAACTGTGGAACCAACTTACATGCCCTTCAATAGATGAATGGATACAGAAACTGTGATATATATACACAAGGAATATTACTCAGCAATAAAAGAATAAAATCATAACATTTGCTGGTAAATGGATGGAGTTGGAGAATATCACGCTAAGTGGAGTAAGCCAACCCCCAAAAAACAAATACTGAATGTTCTCTCTGATAAGTGCATGCTGATCCATAATGGGGGAGAGGACACGGGAAGAATGAAGGAACTTTGGTCAAAGGGGAGCAAGGAGGGAAGGGGCATGAGGACAGTAAAGATGGTGGAGTAAGATGGACATCACAGCCCTAGCTTCATGTATGACTGCATATATGATGTGATTCTACATCATGTACAATCAGAGAAATGAAAAGTTGTGCTTCATCTGTGTACAATGAATCAAAATGCATTCTGCTATCATGTATACCTAAGTAGAATAAATAAATTTTAAAAAGAGGGGAAAAAAAGAAAAAATATATATGGTCTAATTTATAAAAAAAGAAAGAAAGAAAAGAAAAAAAAAAGGAAAGGAGAAAACGACTGTTAAGACAGTCCTATACAAGTTTTTGTTTCTATGCTTTCAATTATTTGGGGTAAAAAGCTAAGTGAAATAGCTGGATCATATGGTAGATATATGTTCAACATTTTAAGAAACTATCAATTATACCATTTGACATTTACAAAATATAATACTGTCATTGTACCAATTTACCTTCCCACCCACAAGATAGGAGTGTTTTAGTTCCTCCACCTACTCACCAACACTTTGTATCAGTCTGTTTTCATTTTAACTTTAATAGGTATTGTATCTCACTGTGGTTTTTATTTACATTTCCCTGATTATTAATGATGCTGAGTGCCTTTTCATGTGCTTGCCATCCATATATCTTCCTTGGTGATATCTTTGCTAAAATCTTTTTTCTCTTTTTGTTTTTGCTGTTTTCTTACTGAATTTTGAAAATTCTTTATATATTCTGGCTGAAAGTCCTCCATCTATTCACATTATTATGTTTTGTAAATATTATCTCACAGTCTGTGACTTACGTTTTCATTCTCTCTTGAAGAGCTGAAATTTTTTTTTTGATGAAATTCAATTTATCAATTTGTCCTTTTATCAGCTGAGGTTTTGGAGGCATATATAACAAAGCTTTGCAACAAAAAATTTTTTCTCATTTACTCTGCCCCCCTCCCTTGGTACTGTGACCAAACCCAGGGCCTCCTGCATGCGAAGCAACTGCTCTACCATTGAGCTATATTTCCAGCCCATCTTCCTACTTGTTCTTTTAAAAGTTTTATAGTTTCAGGTTTTACATTTAAGTCTATTTCTCCATTTGAGGGTTAATTTTTATATGGTGTAAAATATGAAATGCATTTTTTCACATGGATCTCCAACTGGTTTAGTATCATGTTAAAATTTAAAAGATTGGCCTTTCTCCAGTAAACTACTTTTATACTTTTGTTAAAACTAAGTTGCCCATGTACATGTTAATGTTTCAGGATTCTCCATTCTGTTCCACAGACCTATTTCTCTCTAAATTAATACTACTCTACCTGGAGGATGGCAAGTTCAAAGTGGCCTCAGCAACTTAGTGAGGTCCTAAGCAATTTAGCAAGACCCTGCCTCAAAATGAAAAATAAAATGGGCTGGGAATATATCTTAACAGTTAAGTGCTCCTAGGTTCAATCCTTGGTACCAAAAAATAAAAAATACTATTACTCTATCTTGAGTTACAATTTATAAATCTTGAAATCAGGTAGTATTAGTCTTCTAACTATACATTCTTTATAAAAGTTGTCCTTTATGATATTTCTTTCTTTCTTTTTTTGGTCTAAGATGCTACAGTGATAAAAACAAAATAAAGATTTTTTTTTTGGTACTATGGATTAAACCCATGGGTACTTTACCACTGAACTACAACCACAGCCCTTCTTATTTTTTATTTTGAGACAGGGTCTCACTAAGTTACTTAGGAACTCACTAAATTGCTGAGGCTGGCCTCAAACTTGTAAGCCTCCTGCCTCAACCTCCTGAGTCACTGGGATTACAGGTGTGTGCCACCATGCCCAGAAAGAAATTTCTATTTTATAATAATATAAATCCCATTTATTTTTTTCTTTTGTAAGAATTAATTAGAAAGATAGACAATATAGACATTCAGGAAAGACTAAAGAGGCCACCTCTAACTAGTTGACCTGCCAGATCTATTTCTCAGTTTAAGAGAGAAAACCATCAATTCTAAAAGCTAAGCAATCAATCTTCAAAGAAGGCAAAGTATGGACTTCATAGAATTTATTTTACAATCTCTACTACAATGTTAAGCATTGTGTAGGTACCACCACTCAGATTTTCTGTTTGAAAATTTATGTAATTTAAATAGCCACAATTTTAAACTTGATAGCTTGCAATAACAGAGTACATACTTAACATCTATTATGTACTCAAAAGTGTTCTAGACTCCATTCAGAAGAAGTACAAGATCTTCTACCACACTGATCTCCATTTAGGAAGAAAAGAACAGACATAAAAACAAAAGTTGTAAAAAAAAAAAAAGAAAAGAAAAGAAAAGAAAAAGAAACAAATCAACATAAAAATATTGGAAGAAAAACTTAGTTCAAAAGTACTATGGAAAATAGGGTCAGATGAGATTATTATGAAGACTCCTTAAACGACATTATAAGTCAGGTTTTGGAAGAAATATTGGTAAGACGAAGACAAATGACATCATTTGATAGGAGAAAGCATGAAGTTATTTTAGAGAAATTATCCTGTCAAGCAGGAGGCTGAGGCAGGAGGATTATAAGTTTGAGGTTAGCCTAAATAATTTAGTAAGTCCGTGTCTCAACAGAAAAACTAAAAAAAGATAAAGGGCAGCTGGGGCTGTAACTAAGTGGTAAAGCACCCCGAGTTAAATCCTCAGTACTGCAATATCCTAGTAGAGCCAAGTAACACACCTTGAAAGAACAACAGGGACAGGAATGTGGCTCTGGGCAGAGTGTTTGCCTAACATGCAGGAGCTCCTAGGTTTAATCCCCAGCACCACACACACAAAAAGTTGAAAAGCAGAACAATTAAGGCTAGGGAGATCAGGGAGAAGACTATTCTATACTTCAGGTATAAGAAGTTGGGGGGACAGACCAAAGAGGCAACTATTGAAATGTCTTGAAATATACAAATAACCTGAAAGTTTAAGTATTTATTTACTTCAAATGTTCAAACCTATTTAAAATCAGAATTTAAAACTGTTTTAACTTCACTTAATTAAATATTTTAAAATCATAATTGTACTTTCAAAAATCATTCTTGTGAGGTAAAAACAACTCTCCACATCATCTTCAATGGTAGTGAGGCCTCAGGGCTACAGAGTTGTTTACAGTGAACTCTGAGGGGCTTCCATTGCCAAATCTGTCCACATTGTAGTTTCATGTTTATATGATGGTTAGCCAGTAAAGTCCATTTTTCATTCTTCTCCTGCTTTAGCAAAATGAGTAAAATAGTTTTTAGCATATGGAAGCATTTTCATATTGTCAGTCCTGCTGTAGGCAAAGGAGAACAATCTGCAAATGCCATCCAAAGAAATGTGAACTTTCAAGTGAGGCTGATCAGACCAAGTTTCATGTGGCAAAAATTGTATTCAATAAATCTTTTCCTTTTTTCCAGAAAAGAATGTTCAAATTTGTAAAAAAAAAAAAAAAAAAAAAAAAATCAGCAAGTGATCAAGGAGGATGGAAATCAAGTAAAAACAGTGAGATCTGATCTTAAAGACATGACTAGAGATTTTCAGAAAATTGAGTGTTGAGGACTGAAATGCAAATGAATTTAATTTTTATTTAAAACTCCTCGTACTAGTACTGATGTGGTGGTAATAAGCACAAGATAGAACAGCAGTTGAGGATGACAGTAGAATCCTCTGAGGGCTACACTCACACTTCTTCCAGATGCTTTTTCAAGTCTCTCTCTGCCCCTCCTTCACCCTCTGTCTCCTCCCACTTCTTTACTTCTTTTCCCTTTACATATACCAGGGAGTATCCACTGAGTAGAGAAGTGGAACACATGCCGGGAGTATAGGATGAGTCAGAAAAAAATGAAGATATGTCATAGTCAGAGCTAGTATCGCTGGGTGACCTCATGAGGAGGTCCTCATAGGTTCATGGACATAGTGCAAACAGGAGGTATTAACTGAAGTGATCTATGAAGTAACCAGGTGTGTATGCAGCTGATGGGCTTTGTCGCCACTAGGATATTTTCCAAACATCATGAACTATAAGGATCAAAAGAAAGAATCAAGAGTTTTAACCTTTTCCACTTCCTTAATTTCTCTAACTCAAGTGCTCTCACACTCCAGACAGGAATCTTGGCTGAAACACCGACACATACAAATAACAGGAGGGGGTTTTTAAAAAATATATAAACACAAGTAATTTAACCACAAGGAAACAAACAATGTGTAAATAATAACCAAAATCACAGACATATTATAAATAATCCTAAAACCAACCCTAAATAGAATAGAGATGGCGAGGAGAAGGGAGAGAGCAGGGAGAGGGGGAGGAAGAAAAAGAAACTACCAGAGAATATTTTTTTGAAACTAATAATGTGAATGGAATTATACCTTAGCAAAAGCACCAAACTAAAGGTTACCAAGAGTAGCCTCCCTTCCCACAGATTCTCAAGCCTTATCCTTCAAGGCTGGTGCTCAATATACCAAGAATGGTATTGAACACATTTAGTCACATTATGTTTCAGGCTGTAAACATACCTATATTTTGATTAATATGATCACTTGATTTTAAATTTTCTCAGTGAATAATGAGATGTTGACAAAAAATTTCAGTAATTTGCCCTTTCTTTGTGAATCAAATCCATGAAACTTTCAAGAGAGAGAAGATAAAAGTAAATTCCTTTTTTCTACTTATCTAAGCCAAAGGGCTTGACTAGACCCTCAACTGAAGTAAGCTAGGGATCAGAGACCCTGAATTGCTTGCTACTTAGTATCTGTGCTGTTCCAGGCAACTCTGAAACTTTTGCTTTGATAGTTCAAGGCTAAAAGCCAATTCTGATAGTTTGCCAGAGGGAACTTTTTAAAAAATTAATCTCCCCAGACAGCAATGCTTCTTCAGGAAAATGATGAAATGTGGTTCCCAACTATCCTGAAATCAGTTTATCCTCATGAATAGCTCTGAGAGTTACCATTCATTCAGCAGCACCACAAAAAAATTTTTTACAGCTGAATCAAGATTTCTAATTCTTCAACCAACCAGCCAACAACATGCACTCTGAACATGACAACAGACATTTTTCTTACCCTAAATAAGGTAAGAAAGGCAAGAGGACATGCACTGCCACTTAAGACCAAAAAACTAAAGTTTCAACAAATAGTAGACAGGTAGTGCCAGATATAAATGAGTAATATAGCATGATAAAATTTTTTTAAATGTTCTTTAGTATAGGTCATAACTAATAAAAATTAGATTATGAAAGTGATTACTGTTAATGGTCTACTTGTTGCTTTCCTCCTTAAAAAGAGAATGAGTAGTAGGGGTTGGGGTTGTGGCTCAGTAGTAGAGTGCTCGCCTAGCACATGTGAGGCCCTGGGTTCGATCCTCAGCACCACATAAAATAAATAAAATAAAGGTATTGTGTCCATCTACAACTAAAAAAAATTTTTTTTTAAAAGAGAATGAGTAGGAGAAAAGTGTAGGCAGCCTGATAAACAGCATAAGTTTAACTGTGTGGGTTAACTATTAACTGATTAAATGGCTGGTGAAAGGTATATGCCTCACAGATAGTAGTGAGGGTTTTTATAAAATTTTACTTCTAAAAAAAATAAAAATAAAAAAATAAAAAAATAAAATTTTACTTCTGTTTTGATCTAGTACCTAACTTTAGTCCTACATGCTCCCCATAACAAAATAAGAAGTTTGAATTTATTCAAACCTTTATCACATCACCTGCCACATGGCACTATATATCATTAGCTACCTGTTTGCTATCCAACTTTGAAAGTTCCTGTAGCTTATTTATCTTTGATGTCACAATACCTTTAACAATACCTTGTCCACTGCAGATGTTTAATTGCTAGTTGAAAATTAAATATATTCATATATCATAAATCATTTTTAAAGTATCAAGATTTTTCTTCCATTTGTCTCTATCAGATAGTACCTCTTCATTGTAATTCCCTCAAATTTAGCATTATCCCATTGGTCCAACTTAAAAAATGAGTAAAGTTCCTTCTATTACATATGTTATCTTATACATCCTACAAATTTCACTTCTGATATTGACACTTAAGTGTCCCTTTCCTATCCAAAGTAGTAATAGTGAATTAAACAAGTGTTTTGTTGAAAAGGTAAATCTTGAAAATATAAATATTAATTTAAAACAGAGTGAATGACAAATTAGTATCAATTGTTAGACGTCATTCAAATAAGCGATTCCTGTGTTAGCTTTTGCACAACTCCTGTGGGTGTTGAGGTCGTCATTTCTGTAAATTCCACTACATTTCATACTCAATCTTGGTCAAACCTCCATCTCAATTATATGTACCTGAACAATCTGAAATTCATATTATTTCATAATTTTCTTTCAAAATCATCCTAAATTTTGGTTTAGAATGTCAAAATCTAAAAACTTGCATTCCCTTGTTCTCAAATTGATAACTGACTGCATTAAGTAACTATGACTATTTTAAGAAGAGATTTGAGCATAAAAAATAATAAAATGGAGTTATTAAAAACTAACATTTAAGATAAGCATTGGATGCTCAATTTTTTAGACATCTATTCAAAGAACAACTAAATTTTCAGTTTTTAAAATAGTCATGATACACCAAATTAAACTCTAACTTAGCCACTTCAAGTATAAATAGGATACTACCAATCTTAAAGAGTTGTAATCAGAACAAATTCTTACATTGAAAATGTTTGTGGCCTTTTAAGCAGAACAACTGCCACCCAGGATGACTAAAATAACACAAATTAGATTTAATTGAGTTAAAGGACCACACCAGGTTTATAATTCAATTTGTCGTATGTGGTTTAGGTTTGGGGTTTTCCTCCTCCAGCAAACCACAGTTTGAAACTTCATCAAATGAGAAGTACAAAAGAATAGAAATATATAATGTGAATGTTTAGCATGAATAAATCCACTTTAACAGTTTGACAAATTTTTTAAATGTCTGATATCAGCAAGCACTTGCTTAACTTTCTTTTCTCTTATTCACTGAAACTTCTTAAGGCCAATTTCTCATTCTTTCACAATCTATCCTACCTGTGAGTTTTATTTTGATCTAGTTTCCTATCTCAGCATACTATTTACCCAAAAGTACAGAGTAGATTCCAGGTTAGATTCAAGCCCATTGTTTTTAACTTTAGTCCAAAATCCTGAGGGTCATTAATGACAGTTAAGGCAGAGCCAGCAGCGGATCAACCTTTCAAGTGGCCCCAGATATTGCTGATTAGATGTTATTGATAGATACGGCTAATTACACTGTCATCACTGTGTTGATAATTTTGATCTCTATGGATCTAGTTGCATAGACCTATCCTTAGAAGCATGTTTAGATAAAATGTCCTGAAACTAGACAATCCCTAACCCTTGTTGGGATATACTCATACAAGGCAATTTGATCACTAAGGAAGTTTTAGGGGGAAAGTTAGGCTTATGAACTTAGTGTTGCCTTCACCATCCCCTTGCCATTAGAGGTCACAGATTTTAAGCAAAATTTGAGGGGAAGAATTTTCCAAATGAGTTGGTTGCCCAAGTAGCAACCAAGAGTTCCAAACCAAAGAGTCTAACAAAATTAACAGGCTTTGTTTCAGAAAATCTTATTTAGCAAGATTTCTCTGATAAATACAGTGTAAGCAGAATGTAGCAACAGGAATGTGTAACAGCTTAATCAGAAGACAGGGTCACCTTCTTTTGATATTGATTACATATAAAGTATTTGGATTCTTGCATGTATTAGAAGTCATTTTGCAGGGTATGGTGATACACATTTATAATCCTAGCTACTTGGGAGGCTGAAACTGGAGAACTGGACATTCCAGATCAGTCTGGGCAACTTGATGAGACCCTGTCTAAAAAAATAAAGAGGCTGGAGACAGAGTTCAGTGTTTGCCTAGCATGTGCAAGGCCCTGGGTTCAATCTCTATGGCTGGGAGTGGGGGGCGGGGGGGCAATTAATTTGTCTTGGGAAGACATGAGCACCTTTACTGAGACAAACTCCTGTCTCTACAATTTTTTCTCTAGCAAATACAGACATGAAAGGCACCTGGACTAATAATTCTCTCTTGCTTAACACTCCAGAACACATCACAAAGCTGTCCCTTCTAAAGCCTCAGTTCTTCCCAGGTGTCCTAAAACACTAAAACCACACCCAAGAAACTTGAATATCTTAGGTTGTTCAGACATTATAGCTGTCAATCATGTCAAATGCAGAAAGAAAATTATTTTTACATAGTTTTTTTAACAATATTGGTATCAGGGAGACATATTTTTCCTAATTAAGAAAAATATTTTTTCTAGTTATTCAGTCTTCTCCCTGCTATCAGACACCACCTGAGGTAAACTATAAATCCTCCTAAAAGACAAGACCAAGAAGCACTACTGGTTAATTATAGGGGTCTCACGGATAAACCAGATGCTGAGTACCAGATGGTTAAGATTATAACCAGCTAGAACATGCATAAGACACTCAAACTATCTTAGACACCTAATCATTGTTTTTATTCCATATAAGTAGATAGTGTCCTTCTTAAAGGCAGGAGAATGCACTATTATGCAAGGTTATCTTTTTTTTTTTTTGGTGCTGGGGATTAAATCCAAGGTTTTGTGCATGCAAGGCAAGTACTCTACCAACTGAGCTATATCCCCAGCCCACAATGCTATCTTTTATCTTAAATTCATTCACATTAAAAGCCAGTTCTATACAATTTTAAAAGGTTTGGTTCCAATAAATTAATCTCAAATTATATAGCCACTGTCATGGAGAAATTAAGGCAAAGCAGAGTGATATGACTCACCCAAGGCAATGTGTTAAGATTACAATGTAGTTAGAGAGTAACTAGCCAACTCTTTTCACCAAGGCAGAATGACTTAAGAAGTCATATAACAATAATCACACCGAATAAAAAATGTTCAAGGGGCAATCTGGAATATATCAAGAACTATATTCTTCAAGACCCAGCTCATTACAGTTCATTCCCCTCTCTACATTTTCCAAATTTTCTACAGTGCTATTAAACTATTTCATTTTAATAGTTATTAATTTTTAAGTGCAAAGCTACAAATCAGTTTACATTTGCAGACAAAGGAAAAAAGATGCAGAGTAAGTCAGCGTTCTCCTTTCTAATTGCCTTTGTCTGTTATTTAACTGATCTGATCTCCAAAGTTCAAGAGAAATTTTAAAAGTAACCTTGAAACTTATACATCCACATTCCAAGACCAACTCTACTAAAACTGTAGATAGAAAGAAAACATGTTCCATTGGCATAAGAACTGGAACAAACTTAAACTTGTAACTAATCAACATGAGTCATCTTTTTAAGTTCATATGAGACTGCTGAAAAAGGAAATAGACTTCCTTACACTATCAGTTCAAAATGTCTTGCCTGCACTGAGCCTGGTCTGAAGCCTCCCAGAGTAGTTTACCTACTGGGTTATAAACATGACCATTTTATTTCAGTATAGGTTATACTTAGAACAGTTTCATATGTGTTTATAAATACTTTGATTGTGAAATATATAGTTTAGATATTATAATATTTAATATTTCTACATCATAACAGAATAATCCCCACATATGCAAAACACAGGAAACTGCTGGACTTTATGCAATCAAGTATCAGTTTTGTTCACCAGCTGGACACCAAACTTTGAAAAGAATTCTCATACCAGGGATGATATCAATTTGGAAAGAATGACAGTGAGAAAAGAATGAGTTCTTTAAATGGTTTCCTCAAATAAATATCTCTTTTTGTCTATAATTGTTTTCCCTTTATAGAGAAACAGTTTTGATGTCTCGCTTCAAGAAGCCACCCAACAGGTTTTCTTTAAGAAGTATGTCTTTTACATGTTTTTATAACAAGAAGCAACCAATCACAAGAAGGTGAGAAAAGGAATTTAGAAAGAGAATCTTATAGGATATCTGCACAGTAAGTGCTGGAATTCAAGTAAAGAAGAAATTTTACATGATTTTCTAATCCAGGGTTGTCTAAATGACATAACTCATGAAGAATACTATACAAACATAATCACCCAAATATACCTTTAAAAAACACCAGAAAAGCTGGGCATGGTGGCAGCACACCTATAATCCCAGCAACTCAGGAGGCTGAGGGAGGTGGATGGTAAATTCAAGGCCAGTCTCAGTAATTTAGTGAGATCCTGTCTCAAAATGAAAATAAACAAGGGCTAGGGATGTAGCTCAGTGGTAGGGCACCTCTGGGTTCAATCCCCAGAGGTGGACCACAGTAAAAAACAAAACAAAACAACAAAAACAAAAAGTGGACCACTGACTTTTATAAAAGGCAGCAAATAACTTAGAACATTAAAGTTAGAAAGAACTAAATACATCATGGATTGGCTCCTAGAACATCACAAACCTTTGTTTTTGTTGTTTTCAGCATTGTTCTATCTAACATAGCACACTCTTTGCTGGCTTAAAACAAAGAGAAACTTTAAGTGACCTACTCTGGGTACATTTTGCACTTCCAAGAACTATCTCAATATAATAACCACCCTACCACTACCAGTCACTTATATAGAATCTTTACTGAGGAACACAAAATAAATGGTTATGATTATCTTCATTGTTTCATAAAATATCACTAGGTAAGCTAAAAGTCAGAAATAACCTCCTGTGTGTTACAAATGGGATAATTTAGGAGCAAGGAGTGACCTGCAGTCACAAAGTGAGACAGTGATGGGCTGAGAATAATTCTCCAATTCCTGACTCTCAACCTTTTGCTAATGGTATATGATGGCACTTCTTTCAACATTCAAAAGCATATTAATAAATGTAAATATTTTATATGTATTTTCTCAGAAAGTCTTGTTCACATTGACTCAGTCCTTAACTTTATAAAGGTTAAAAAAATCAGATACTAGTGATCTAATAATATTAGTGGTGGTAAAAATAATCTTGACAATTTTCAACTCCTTTGACAAATTTGCTTTGAACATTAAATGATCATTATAAATATTCCTAAAGAGTGACAAATAAATAGCACATTTCATCTATTTCAATATTATTGTTATTTATATGTATAATTAGCAATAACCTAAATCAAACACAGAAAAGTTTATCAGGATGTATTCTCTAAAAAAAATTATTTCAATTATTTCAATAACAATAAAATACTAGAGCTATAAAAGCACTGAAAGATTACCTAACCCCCTCATTTTATAGATTTCAAATTTGCTTCTTGAATTAATTTGGGAATTTAAGTGCTAAACAGAAGCAATTGAGGAGGGAGGACATAAAACCAGATGTATATATACCACAAGGAGTCCTGGTTACATTTAATTTCCATCAATACCAGTAATTAGGGTGTGGTATATAAGGAGAAAGGAGGGCAGAGAGTGTTAATACCAGCGATGTTCTTTGAACTGGATCCAAGAGTATTTCTAACAGTCTAATTTTTAAGAAAAATATTTCTCTCCAAGTCAACAATTACAATCTTTTATATTTAACTGGCATCAGAACCAACAAACACTGACTTACAAAAAATTTTCCTGTCTTCACCTTCTAACTGTCCACACAAATTACTATGAAAAGAAAGGGTCAAGAGAGCTCTAAAGATTATAACTATGTGTCAGAAGTTGGAAAAATGTGATGTCACCTGTATGTAACAGAAAAAGATTTCCTAGGTCTATTATACAGTCAAAAAAGCAAGTCTGTAGGATGAGAAGCAGAGTAAATGCCTGTGAGGAAAGTACACACACAAAACAACACTATATGCCTTTTATAAGCCTATTTGTCTGTCTACACATCTTTCTGTAAGTCAGCATATAACTGAACAGACCCTTCCCAGAAGAAGAAATAAAAATGGTTCACAAATATATAAAAAATGTTTAGCATTTCTAGTAATTAAAGAAATGCAAATTAAAACTACACTAAGATTTCATCTCATTCCAGTCAGAATGGCAATTATCAAGAATACAAATAACAATAAATATTGACGAGGATATAGGGGAAAAGGTACACTCATATATTGCTTGTGGGACTGCACATTGATGCAACCACTCTGGAAAGCAGTACGGAGATTCCTCAAGAAACTAGGAATGGAAACACCATTTGACCCAACTATCCCATTCCTTAGTTTAGATCCAAAAGATTTAACATCAGCATACTACAGAGATACAGCCACATCAATATTGTAACAGCTCAATATACAATAACTAAGCTATGAAACCAACCCAGATGCCCTTCAACAGATAAATGGATAAAGAAATTGTGATATCTATACACAATGGAGTATTACTCAGCCATAAAGAAGAATGGCTTTATGACATTTGCGAGTAAATGGATGGACCTGGAGATTATCACGGTAAGTGAAATAAGCCAGTCCCCAAAAACCAAAGGTCAAATGTTTTCATTGCTAAATGGAAGATAACCACAATAAGCGAGGAGAGGAGAAGAATAGATATTCAGTAGATTAGACAAAGGGGAATGAAGGGAAAGGAAGGGGGATAGGAAAAGGAAAGACAGTAGAATGAATGTGAAATAATTTTCATATATACTTACATAAATATACCATAGTGAATCCCACCATCATGTACATCCTTAAGAATGGGGTCCTAGGGGACTAGGGTTATGGCTCAGTGGTAAAGAGACTGCCTGGTACATGGGAGGCACTAGGTTCAATCCTCAGCACCACATAAAAAGATGAATAAAATAAAGGTATGTGTCCACCTACAACTAAAAAAAATATTAAAAAGAAAAGAATGGAGTCCTAACTACAATAAGATATTTTCCCATACTTACACAATTATATCAAAATGAATTCTACTGTCATGTATAACTAAAAAGAACCAATAAAAAGAAGGGTCTGAAGGACAGAAAGTCAAACTGAAATTAGTTGTGATTTTCTAGTGTTGGTGGAGTGGTGAGGGGATTGGGGATGTTAAGAGGAATGTCTAAACTGCATTTACAGATATTCTGAATGTTTTGAAGATAATATATTAGTATATTGCTTATATAATACAAACTATTTTTTTTTAAAAGTAGTCCCAAATAAAAAAGACAAAATTTGAGCACAAGCATGCAAAGGTCAGGGAGAAGAATGACTAGGCACAAGCAGGAGAAAGGCTCCTGCTTCCTCCATTATCTTCCTCATTAAAAGAAAGGTCTTTTAAAATACATTCTACTGTCATATATAACTAATTAGAACAAATTTAAAAGATAAAATAAAGATCTAATAATTTCATTGACATGATTTTCTCCAAACCCACCATCTCCAACTCTAGAGATCCCCCCCAAACTCCGTACTAGAGAGAGAACCCAGGGTCTTGTACATGCTAAGCAATACTTTACCACTGAGCTACACTCCCAGCCCCAATCCTATAGTCCTGAGTTCCTAATCATTCTTTAGTCCATTGGAAAGTGAAATAAGGAAGGAATAGTAGGCAGATTTTTCTCTCAATTCTCAACTACCCTACCAAGAATCTTCTGTGGTTCTTTTCCTCTTACCCTCTAGTTATAAAAATAGGAGCTAGACTTGACTATCTGGATTGATAGGAAGCATTCATTCAATACTGGTATAAACCAGTTTCATCACTGTTGGCTCCAGTACCTTCTCAAATCAAGTCCTTTCTCTAGTTTTGCCCAGGAGGCAATAACCTACAGTTAATCTGAACTCTGCTCCATGATTGTCCTTGTTGCTTGGTTCCATGCACATGTCCCTTTTGTCTTATTTTTCGAGAGTATTCACTGGGAAACCTGGGCTTCCTCAGTTCCTCCATACTAGCAGGAGTTCATGAGAGCGTTCTGTGTGTATGGGGCAAGGAACAACATGACCAAAAGAAAAAAAGTAAATAGCAATTTCAGGTAACTAGGAGGAAGCTAGTGGGACTAGTGTAAATGTGTATGTGTTTGTCAACAGAAGTGGGCACAGAGGAGGGAGAGATTATGGTAAAAAATGAGGTTAGAATAAGCAGACTAGGGCCAGACCATGAAACATGGCACCACAAGCTAAGTTTAGACTTTATCGCTTGAACATTAATGGGGACCCATCAAAGGTTTTTAAGCCAGCGAATGATATAATTAGATCTCTTTAAAGAAAGAGATTCGACAGGAGTATGGAGAATGGATTAGAAAATGGAAAGACTTAAAGGAGACAAGCAGCTCTGCAAAGAACTAAAATGAAAGATGAAAAAGACCTAAACAGGGCAGGGGCCAGGAGAACAGAAAAGAGGGAATGAACATATTCAAAAGCAATTTGTGAGATAGAAAAGACAGGACTTGTTGATAGATTGGTGTGGAGAGTCAGGGGAACATAAGGACTCAAGATGAATGTGAGGTTTCCAGCTGAGAGAATAGAGAGTCCATTAATGAAGATAGAGAATACAGGGGGTGGGAGAGAGATTTGGAGTGTGCACAGAAAAATGAGTTTGGGATTTGTTAAACTGCTTGCTGAGATACCACCTTTTCCTAAGATCCAAAATGATAAGGATTTAGTTTAATAATTTTCTCTGTGCTGCATCCAGTATAATGCTATGTGTATTTAATTCAAGTTTGTGAGAACCAGTGATAATGCTAACCTAATGCTGGGATAATTGAGACTTGACAATATTTAAGATATCTCTTCAAAGTGCCTGTGTGAAAAGGAAATATGAGATGAGATAGATGATTTGTTTTACTTTTCTGTCAAAATTTCTTCTTCAGTAATTTTCAAAATAAATGTCCAATAATAATAGAGCTTTTAACAAGAAGGTCTGTTACTAAGAACAGCCTGCGGTAGACCATGGTGCCTCTCCCAACTTTACATTCTACACATTCCAATAATCAAGTCACATCATCTCTAATTCTCTTTCTTGTTCAAAAACCTGTACTACCACTTAAGATTTTAAAGCTTGCCCCACCCAACAGTCAAACATAATCAGAGCCTTTTAAACAATTTGAGGGAAGGGGGGGAACCCCACTGCTGTTTTATTTTAAAAACCTTGGGGGAGGCATAGAAAAAAAGCACCATTTGTTCTGGTTAATGTTGTGCAATGTTTTCTGGGGTTTGCCTGGTAGGCATGTTGAAATCATAACTAAATAAATCAGCTCCAGCAACACAGAGAAACAATATTCCCCTCCCCCTTGGATGCCTGAAGGAATAATGGCATCTTCTCCATGATGTGCACACACTTTGGAGCCACTTGGTTTTTAATCCTGTGCCAAGTTAAGTTTTAGTTTTATTTTAATCTCAGTAACCACAGTAAAATCCAAATTTTTGACAAGCAAATGCTTTCTTCCTTGCCAAAATCCCACTCACTTTCTTTTCTAACTCCTGGAGCTTACACATTTAATAATGGCTGAACTGCTGATCTCTTTTCATGATGAAAAACATAAATAGCAATAAGTTAAGTATATTTCCTGACATTTACATGTTAGTTTACATGTTAAATGAGTTAAAATAAAATTTTCATCTTCTCTGTCCCTCATTTTTTAAAAATATATTGATGTGTAATATAGGGGAAAGAACAGCATAGAAAGTCAGAAGATCTGGGCTCAAGTCTCATTCATTTCATCTGGCTATATGATGTTAGTTAAGCAATTTAAAGTTAAACAAACTAGATGGTTTTCAAAGTCCCCTTTCACTTTAAAATTCTGATTCTGAAGATTATGGCTATTACCTGTTTTTTTGATTGTTGTTGATGTTTACTTTTTGCTTTTGTTTTAAACACCATGAAAAAACGGTCACTCAAAAAAAAAAGTTTCTAAGAAAAAAACTAGTTAGAAATTTTCTAATCTGAGCCTGTAAACCCAGCTACTTGGGAGGCTAAGGAAAGAAGGATCACAAGTTCAAGGCTTGCATAGGCAATTTAGGGAGACTCTGCCTCAAATAAAATAGGCTGGCAATACAGTTCAGTGGTAGACTGCCTGCCTAGCATGTATAAGGCCTCACGTTCAATTCCTGGTACCATAAAAAGAGAAAAACAAAAGGAAAAACAAATGTTCTAATCTGTATGTGTAGTTTTGAAACTATATTCTATATGAGTTGCCCAAACAGAGAGATTAATTATTTTATTTATTAGAAGGATTCCTCAGCTGAGACAGAAAGATTGCAACCAGTTAATCTGGCCCTGTTTTGTTATTACAGATGAAGAAACTGAGGTTAAGAAGAAATATAGCACATCTATAATATACCATCAGCTAATAAAAATGATAGTAAGAGGAAAATGATCATGGTAAATTTGGGAGTGGGGGTGGGTAACAGGGATTGAACCCACGAGCACTTAACCACTGAGCCTCCTCTCCAGCCCTTTTTATTTTTTATTTTTTATTTTCAGACAGGGTCTTGCTAAATTGCTTAGGGCCTCACTAAGATGTTGAGGCTGGCTTTGAACTTGTAATCCTCCTGCCTCAGCCTCCTAAGCCATTGGGATTATAGGCATGTGGCACTGCGCCCAGCTGGATCATGATAAATTTTAACAGAAATGAGGATATTTAACTGCATAAGTATGATCATTTTTAGAGTAATAAGTTCACTGTATCATTTTCATTAAAGCAGTTACATTACATAATATCAAATAATATAAAAATACCCCCAAAATGAAACAAACCATGGAAAATTTCCCATTGAGACATATTCAGTAGTAACAATTACTGAACATGATTCCTGACAACTCTTCACATATACAGATCAACAGACAGAAGGACAGAAATAAACATCATTTCTGGGATGAAACTGCAGTCAGTTTTAAAACTAAAGAAATATCAACTTTAATTTTACTTGAAATTATCAGAAGCTGAAATGAAAATGAAGAAATTTTAAACCTTAAATAAAAACTTCTTCATTCAAAAAACACTGTGAAAAATCCCTCTAGCTTATGAAAAATAATAAAAATCAAAAAGAATAAATTAATATTACATTTAAACCACTTTAAATTTTAGACATTACAGACTAAAGTGTTGCTATGAAACATAAGGACATTAATAATCCCTTATACCAGGGGCTAGGGTTGTGGCCCAGTGGTAGAGCGCTTGCCTTGCATGCATGAGGCACTGGGTTCGATCCTCAGCACCACATAAAAAAAATAAATAAATAAAGATATTCTGTCCATCTACAACTAAAAAATATATATATATATTTTTTAAAAAATCCCTTATACCAATTCCCTTCCACCAAACTTCCATTTTGTTGTATTAGTTTTTTTAAGTATATTTTTAGTTGTAGATGGACACACAACATCTTTGTTTATTAATTTATTTTTTATGTGGTGCTGAGGATCGAACCCAGTGCCTCACATGTGCAAGGCAAGTGCTCTACCACTGAGCTATAGCCCCAGCCCCTGTATTAGTTTTACTTTGCCTTGATGTATGGCATTTACATTCCATTCTGTTGCCAAAGTTTCAAAGGCTTATGTTTATATATTTATGTATATTTGACATCATGATCAGTCTTTAATTTGATTCTTCTCTTGGTTGACTAAACTTTAACCAGTAGTTTTTATTTGTTGGTTGGTTGGTTGGTTTGTTCAGAAAGTTTCTCAGATGCAATATTCTCTTGGTTCTTTCACATTTAAGAACATATGCCTGTCACCTTATACCTCAAGAATAACTTGGCTAGAAGCATGGTGGTGGGGTCATTTTTTCTTTCATTAGAACTGTTTTGACACTGCTCATCCAGTGCTGCACACAGCTGTAGAAGAGACCATCTAATCTTCCTGGTAGATGGCCTTTGCTTGCATGACTCAGGAAGTCTTTGTATGGTAACAATCAGGATATGACTAGATGTTGATCCTTCTCTACCAATTTTCTGTATTCAACCTGTCTTTTGCATCTGCAGATTCACTTCATTTCACTGAGGTTTTGCTGTTTCACTTCTGTAAAAACTTTTGAAGCTCCATTTTTTGGGTCCTCTTCCTCATGGATATCAGTAATCATTTTGTTGAGTGGCCTTTGTATCATACCTATCACTGTTAACAAACTGCTTAACTGTCTCTCACACTTGGGTCTGCTGTGATTATGTCAAACTTTCGCTCCAAACCATTACACTTTCTGCTCCTTACTGGTGTCACATCAGTTATTAGTCCACAATGGTGGTATCCTAGTCCTCAATTTGTTTTCTAAGCTCTATAATCTCATTTTTCATTATTATGAACTCATTTTTAAATTTTATTATTGAATATATGCATATGTGTGATTCTGCATTTAAAAAGCCCAAATGCTACAAGATTTTCTGTTGTAGTCAATGATTTCTTTTCCTTTTACTTATCTGAATTTCCTATTTTTTCCCATAATGAACATAATTATTACTTGTATAGTGATGTTACATAGCCACACAATATTTGTAAATATTGACTATGTATTTCTAGAAGGAAAGTAAATTTCCAGGAAAAACTGCTGACAATAAAAAGTGAAATAATTTGTCTAAGCAAAGCAGTTGGTAGGACTGCTTCCTTCAACTATCCATACTGTACTATTTCCAAGATGTTTCTTCTGACAGGATAGGTATAAGCTTTAAGAGGAATCCATCCAACAACTAGACATCTTTATGTCACTAATCTAAAATGTATAATTTCCAAGAGTAATGTTCTTCTTAAACTATATGCACACTGCAGTCTTTGAGACATAGGAAAGAAATGCCAATTCTGATCACCAGCATACAATCTGGGTCTGAGACAGAGACACACAGCAATATGAATGAAAATCTCTATTTTTCTTTCTTTTTATTTTATTTTCCATGCCAAGGATTGAACCCAAGGGGTGTTTAAGCACTGAGCCACATTCTCAGCCCTTTTTTTACATTTTATTTAGAGACAGGGTCTCACTAGGTTGTTAGGCTGGCTTTGAACATGGGATGCTCTTAGCCTCAGCCTCCTGATCTGCAGGGATTGCAGGCGTGTTCTACCATGACTGGCTCTCCTATTTTTTAGTTGTAAGTGGACAGAATATCTTTATTTTATTTTTACGTAGTGCTGAGGATCGAACCCAGTGCCTCACACGTGCTAGGCGAGCACGCTACCACTGCACCATAATCCCAGCCCCTCTCCCATTTTCTTCATGGCTTTTTTGGTTGTTCTTCTTGTATCTCAGAGTTTACGCAAGCACAGATCTCAGAAATTTTCTCCATCAAAACTGTATCTAGGCCCAGCACTTAGGGAGGCTGAGACAGGAGAATCACGAGTTCAAAGCCAGCCTCAGCAATGGCGAGGCACTAAGCAACTCAGTGAGACCCTGTCTCTACATAAAACACAAAATAGGGCTGGGGATGTGGCTCAGTGGTCGAGTGCCCCTGAGTTCAATCTCCAGTACCAAAAAAAAAAAAAAACTGTATCTAGGGCTGGGGCTGTAGCTCAGTGGCGGAGTGCTTGCCTAGCATGTGTGAGGCACTGGATTCGTTCCTTAGCACCACATAAAAATAAACAAATAAAATAAAAGCATTCTGGCCATCTACAACTACAAAAAAAAATTGTAAAAAACTGTACCCAAAGAATGAAATTCCTCTGAGTCTGGCAAATTGTTGATTCATATGTCTAGGCATCATTAAGTATTTTTCCAAAAAAATGCCCTTAAATTTATTCTCTCTCAGATGTATTGTGAGTATACTGATATATTCACTCTGATGCTACCAAATTCCTAAAACATTGGGGCAGGGTTCAGGAACAAAAACCTATCTTTCTAAAGCAAAATATAAAAGTTCCTCTTTTGAAATGTTAAACTGAAAAACCAAGAGTCTTCATTGATGGGCAAGAAATTTAAGGCAACTTATACAAGACCATTATTAGGGATTTGTTTTGCTTTGTTTTGTTTTTAGTTGTAGATGGACAAAATACCTTCATTTTATTTATATATTTTTATGTGGTGCTGAGGATCAAACCCAGGGCCTCACACATGTTAGGCAAGCAGTCTACCACCAAGCTACAACCCTAGCCCAAGGATATTTTTTTAAGGAAGAGATGAAACTTATAGAAAGATCAAGTAAAGTAGAATCAAATCATTTCTAAATTTGAGTCACAACTCCTACTAAGCTGTGTGACTTAAACAATTTAACTTCTCTGAACTTCACTCTTCATCTGCCCAGGAAGAAAGGTATTTATTTCTGTCATCCACATATTTATCCACTTAGCACAGAATATTAACTTTATATTTATGTATTTCTATAAAGTTAATAAAGTGCTTTTACAAAGCATGTCTTGTTCTTGGCAAAAACAGGCAAATATACAATTAATAAAGTTTTAGTTGTCAAAATAAACATATGCTAGAAAGGATATGTAACAGTAACTTTTGACTATAACATGTACAGAGATACATAAGCATATTTATCCCTGGGCTACATTTATTATTCAATGTGAACATAAGTTTCAAAAGAAAGTAACGACCAAAGGAACCCTATATAATCAAACAGAAACATTCTGAAAATCCAAAAATCTTAACTTAAATTTCAGGATCAATAGTATTAGCAGCTGATTCTAATTTTATATCTACAAACTTGAACAATTTACAGACTTTAAAAAAATGAAGCCTCTACATATCAAATAATGCCAGTATCACTTATGAAGGTTAATACCAAAAAAAAATGACATGAAAAACTGACTACAATAAAAGACATGGAAAATAGCCCTTAAAATTTCTTGAAATATAATAGAAAAATTAATGATAGATCTAAAGAAAGAGGAGAACAGTCAAGGTGAGGAAAGAAAGAAAAGTTTTCAAGGAAATATCAAAAGCTACCTTATCAGTCTAGGAAGTTTCTTTTCAGTATTCAGAACATCCTAATAAAGAAAACTAAGCTTAACAGTTGTGTCCACATAAATGACTTTGGGTGCCCAGTTCTATAATCTAGTGATGCAAGTTTAAAAAGATGGATACTTATTTAGCCAACCTAAGTAACTTTGGAAATGAGTAGACTAAAGACAGGCTATATACATAAATACCACATATTCATAGGTTGAGAAAACCACTCGCCAAGCTGGATGCTCATCATTAACCATAGAGATGAGCGGGGACCCAGTCGTCATTCACATCTGCTCCTAGAATCAGTGCATTTCTAACCTTCATCAAATTTTAGGGAATGCTGTAATTGTAACATATTTCATGAGGGATACAGGATGAACTTTTTACCTTTTGGATTTTTGTTTATAAACAAATGGTGCCAAACTCAGGGTAAATTCCACATCATCTCTCAATGTATTCCCATCAGTCACAGATTTTTGCTTCTTTACCTGTACTTTTGTTTTGAGATGGGGCCTCACTATGTAGCCCAGCGTAGCCTTGAACTTCTGGGCTCAAGCAATCCTTTTATCATAGCCCCTGAGTACTGGGACTATAGGCACATGCCATTATGCTAGCTTTCCCGCATTTTTCTTGTGATTATTATAATGAAGTATTTAAAAATAACTTTTTTTCAAAAAAAAAAAAAAGAAAGAAGTTACTTAACTGTTTCTTGAGGTGGTGGAGATGAATAGTAGAGATCTAGGCTTATAAAGAATGGTATCTTTCCTTCTAATTTTTAAAAATTAATCATCTACTTCTGGGGACTATAAAATGTTTCCAGCTGTGTTTTATCATACAACTTTCATATATTTGAAACCATGTATTTTAAAATTGATGGAATTTGAACATCCTCACCTGAGAGACAAGAGTCAAGATAAAGAATGTCATGAATATATTGATTCAATGTGTATTTTAATTAAATGTAATTTTATACATACATTTGTATAAATACTCTCTGAAAATTTTTAAATAAAATTTAATTCACATCAAAAAAAATAACTTTTTTTCTAACTTTGACCAAAGACAAAACAAAACAGTAAGTATGGACACTTTGAGGGGAAGATTCACTAGTAAAATTGGTTTAGAACCAGAACATCTTCAAAAAGCACTCAAACCTTATCCTCTTGGCTATAGCTCTCTCTCATCAAATTTATAACCCTCCAACAGAAGCCTGTTCCAAATAAGAACAGGAATGAAAATAAAGAGGAATATTTTTTTACTGTAGCTTCTATCTCAGTTTTCTGTTTACTGTGTTCAGTCCTGACTTGATACCAAGTTTATTTGACAAGCTCTTGGTAGTAAGCCTAGACACCAAACTTTTCCTTCATGAGAACCAATGTGTGTGGCATCTCGATATTGTTCATCTTTTCACAAGAGGGTGACTATTTGTAATGGCGTAAGACTCTCATCACTGTGTGAGAAAACCTCTTGCCATCCTGGCTAGACAATGCACAGTTAATTCCACCTCTGCATTTTACTGAAGTAATATTTTACTAAAGTAATGATCATTAGATTTAGTAAACCTGAAGATGGGAAAGGAAAAAAAATCAAAATGAAAATCATCATCATCAAATAAAAATAAAGCCTCACATATAGAGCTCTGTGTTAACCATTATGCAAAATAAACAGACATGATCCTTGCCTTCCAGAAGCCTCCATGCTAGAGCAGATGATGTTGCCACAGACACATAAAAAGACATTCACAATGTAGAACAGAGACATAAAGGCTGCCAGTAGGGCAGAAATAAATCAACAACAGCTAAATATTTACAAAACATGGAAGGATTTATTATGTGCAATGTATTCTGTATAATACATATAATACTCTCTGGAACTAGTGATGGATGAGAGAAGATACAATTCTTTTGTTTCCTGATTCTACTCTAATTCCTATAACCTTAGGTTTTAATCTGAGTATTTTTGTGCTATAAAAATTTCATTTCCTCCAAGTTGTGTACACTATAAGGGTATACACTCACGAAAATGCAGTACAGCAAATTCCGTTACAATTTCATATGAAATGAGTCAGGGCAAAAATTGAATCTTTAAATCCCTTCTCAAAAAATATTCTTACATGATACACTTCATGATATCAACTCAACAATTTGGAAACATTAATGTCTGAAACAGTCAATGTGAAACTTTTATTAGAGATAGGGAATCTGAGTCATTCCTCATCCAATGTTACTTGTTTTATTTCTCCAAAACTTCCTCTGACCATCTTCCTCTTTGGTCCTTCTTTTCTCATCTTATTCTTTTCACCTTTTCTTGTCTTCCTTTGACTCTAGAATCTACAGAGATGACATAAATATAAGAAGCTCCCCAAACAGTGGGGAGCAACAGGATCCTTTTTCCCTCAAATTTTTGTTTTGCTTTTAATAAAAGATGAGGCCCAACTATATTGTCCAGGTTGGACCCTAACTCCTAGACTTATGAGATTCTCCTGCCTCAGCCTCCCAAGTACTTGGGACTTCAGCATGCTGTTGCACCCAGGCTTCCCTCTTGTTTTAGAAAGAGCCCATTTTTAAATAGTCTAAATATATCATAATAAAAGAATCTTTTGAATTAATAGACCTCACAGGTTATGTGATACAGTGAATATCTTCTGGCCCCTCATGTTATTGTGTATCCAGCTGTCTGGATCATGCTTTCTCCCACTCACTCTCCCAAACTTAACCAAGCCAACATCCCAGAGGCAAACCTTGAGTTTTTTGTTGTTGTTTTTTTTCACTATTCATACTTTACTTAAAAATTATCAGTTATCAGGAACCACTAAGTTTTCAGGGAAAAAACATTTGATAACCACATGTTCACCTCAATGGAAATGTATTTGAGGATGAGGGTTACACATACATTGGCAGAACAAACTGTATATTTTTAACTATATCCTGAATTACCCTTTAGTTTTCTTCAGCACTTTCACACACAACTGGATCTCTTCTCTATCTTGGTACTTCCTGTGCCCTCTTTTATTCATCTCTTCACTCATCCTGATCCCCCTCACCCTAAGACTAAAAGGAACTAGTACTTTATCATCTGGCTCTAGCACAACATCTGGCACATGAAGATTTGTTGATGAGATGAACAAGCCAATCATCTGACCAAAATAATTAAAATACATCCTATATCTCTAGGGAAGCATTACTCAACAGGGATTTCTGCAATAATGAAATTGGTCAATAGGATAATCATTAGCCACATATGGCTACTGAGCACTTGAAATGTAGTTCTTGCAACTGAACTTTTAATTTCATTTGGTTTTCATTCATTTTAATAGCCACATGTGGCTAATGGTTAACATATTGAACAGTATATCTCTAGAGGCACAATGGGAATATAAAATACCATGCATGGTTTGTTTTGTTTACATTATTTAATATATTGAACTTTATAGTTTACTGAATTAATTCAAACTTTCTAAGAGAAACTTCTCTCAAATAATTATGTATTTTGAGGGCAGGAATTTTATCTTGCTCATCATCATCTTATATATAGTAGGTACTTAAAATATTTTGAAAACATTTAACATTCAGTTAAACTGAGTAGAGTTACTTACTGCTCAAATTTAAAGAATGTCATGTCTCTTTATTTCCTTCTCAGTTTAAGAGTAACAGGTGAAAACAAAAACTAGACAACCCTACACCAAAGTAAAACAAAACAAAAAAGATGTTATGCTATCTGAATTGGAAGTACCCTCCAGAGTATCAAGCAACTGAAGGCTACCAAATATGCCCCACATCTCCACCTTTGCTCTATCTTTGTTCATGCTATTTTCTTTGCCAAAAACCTCTTATCCCAACCCCACCTTAATGTGTCCAAATTCTACATATACTACAATGTGAAGTTCACATGCCCCTCTTCCATGAAGCATTCATGTTTACACAGGATTAGATCTGTCTCATCTACACAGTCCTCTTGGATGGTTAATTCTGCTCTGTTCTGTAAATGTTAGAATATTTATGCTCTCTTCCTTGCCAGATAATAAGTCCTCCAAGGACAGAGTATTATCTTATCCATCTTGCTCTTTCTACAATGCTTACCACAGTGTTCTTTATTAGACAGGATCGAATATGTGTTGAATTAATGAAGTCTCACAGAATAGCTGATGTAATTATAGGCACTCAGTGTAAGATGCCAAAGAACATCTGACTCAGAAGTTGTAAGTGTAGAAAAAACTTTCTTTTTCTTTTAGAATCCTCAGAGAGCATCAATCTGTCAATAATCTCTTACATGTGGTGTTCCTAACAATATTAGATACTCCAACATTTTCAACTATTTTTATTTCTTTTTTTTTTTTTTTTTTTTTTGGTACTGGGGATTGAACTCAGGGGCACTCGACCACTGAGCCACATCCTCAGCCCTATTTTGTGTTTTATGTAGAGACAGGGTCTCACTGAGTTGCTTAGCGCCTCGCCATTGCTGAGGCTGGCTTTGAACTCGCGATTCTCCTGTCTCAGCCTCCCTAAGTGCTGGGATTACAGGCT
>CM053401.1:30551740-30594971 GCA_028644305.1 Xerus rutilus
AACTATTTTTATTTCTTAAGGAGCTTCTTATCCTCTTCCTCTCTCTCCTATTCCTCTTTCTTCTTTTTGCTACTTTTCCCCTAGTGGACACTATTCCTTCACCTCATTTATTTTAATATAAGTTTGTAATGTCATTTTTTTTTCTCCTTCTTTGAAGATAGCAGCTATACCATATCTTCCTAAAAAAATGTTTTTGGACAGTGCCAAACTTCAAGATGTCATTTGGGAACAAATGTATATCACAGAATATACAGTTAATTGCACTGATGTGTTGCTAATCTTTATAAGTAGTCTGGCTGTGTTTTTGTCCTCAGAATGAGTAACAAAGTTTAATACTACTTCTCCCATATACATCTATCCATTCATTAATACTACAGACACACTTCATTTACTCTTCCATGCACAGACTTTTTATTACTACTTAAAATCTCACACTGATATGTACTTTGTTATCAACAGTAATACTTTCAAATATATCATTCCATTTCAAAAGTTGGGACAACAATTCTTAATATCCAGTTATTGCTTTTTCTCTAAAATAAGCCAGAGAGAATTTTCTACATATAGTTTGTGCAACATTTGGTTGCCTAGGGAAATGAGGAATTGACTCTTGAATTTTTTGTGATAATACTAGTGTAACATAAACAACAAAAATCAAAGAAATTCTGGAATTAGAATGAAAACACTGACTTGTCTTTCTTGGAAAGAGTGGCTAGACTTCATTCTGGTCTTCATTTATTCCAATGAAAAACTTTTCCAGTACCTAAAAGAACATATTAGCTTAACCATTCTAATAGCATTTGGAAATATCTATTGCTTTTTCAACACTTGTAAATCACATGGGGTTATTTGCTCAGAAGTATACAGGGTGCAGAAATGTTTCCATGTGCTAGAAAATGGTCCCATCAGTTTAATAAGTCAAGAGAAACATGCAGTTTACTTTGCAAATACACACTGAGCTACAGAAAGTGTTCTTAGAAGAAGGACTTTCAGGATTAACTACAAACAACTTTGCAGTCACATGAGATCATTTCACAAAACAAGAGGATATCATAAAGTCAATGATCATTTACATAAGTTACCAAAACATGCTAGGATGGTTAAAATATAACATTCTGAATTCAGATAAACGTCTAACTAATCCTGTTGTTAAAATAATAGTCTTTCTGCCTTATTCTTTTATGAGTCTTGGGATAACAAGATCAAAAGGAAACAGATTCCAACTTTGCAACTTCAAAACTTTTAACCATGTTGTTATTATTCTCTAGACAATGAGCTTTAAGAAAAAAATCAAGTAAAAGTTAAAGGTAGTTGTCTTATTTTGGTTAATAAAACATTTAATATTCAACTTTAGTTCTGAAAAAGTTCACAGAAATCTCACTTGACAATAGCAAACTACCATAGAAGAAAGAAAAAGTCCAAAATTGTTATTACAACCCTCACCCAACTCTTCATCGTAATAATACATTTCAGTAGCTATCAAACCACAGGCTGCCAACTGCATATCCTGCAAGCAAATTTGTTATCAAAACAAAAATACTAAAATAATACTACTCTATAGCATATATCTTCAGATCTCAATTTCATTGGCTAGTGATCTCTGTCCCAGAATACATCTAGAGTTCATTGTACATGTGAGGAAACAGGGAGACCTCATTTCAATGAACAGAGAATTTCAAAATGTCCTTCATCTGAATTTAATCTCAGATGATCTCAGAACCAGCCAAGCCTCATCAGGGTCCATTTTAAAACAGGATCATATTTACACATATTCCTATAGACTGTAACAAATTACTCTGAGCCTACATATAGTCAGACTCTAGCATATAATTCTCTCTCTCTGGGGGTATGGGGTGGTGTTTTTGTTTTTGTTTTGAGATAAGGTCTTGCTATGTATTGCCCAGGTCAGCCTTAAATCCCTGGACTCAAGGAACCCTCCTGCCCAGCTTCCCTAGTAGGTAAGACTATAGGCATGTACCATTGAGCCCGACTTAATAAAATATTTAAGAAACATTCCTCAACAAGTGCAGAGGCACATGCCTATATTTCCAATACTAGGGAGGCTCAGATAGAAGGATCCTTAACCCTAGAGTCTCAAGGCCAGCCTGGATAATGCAACAAGACCCACTCTCAAGCGGGGGAAAAATCAATCTTATTGAGAATATGGCCTTGTAGGCATCAGATTTTTCCATTATCATATATATATATATATATATATATACATATATATATATATATACACACACATACACATATATATGAAAATATATACACATACATATATATACCTGTACACAAAATAATTTAAAGGATAAATATTAGAGATCGCCTGACAATTAATTTAGATAAAGTTCTTGTTTTTAAAGATAAATATTTGCCTTTCTTAAAAAAATAGAAAACAAAAAAAGAAAACCTCTATTATAGTTTGAAATATGATTTTCTCCCACCCAAATTCAGACTGGGATTTGGTACCCTATGCCACACTGCTGGGGGATTTGAGTCATGGAGTCATGGAGGCAGGGCCCTCATAAATGAATTAATGCCTTTTCCATGGGAACAGGCTAATTATTATGAGAATTCAACCTCTTTTCTCCCTTCACACATACCCATTTGCCCTTCTGATTTCTGCCATGAGCTAAAGCAGCACAAGGGCCAAGAAAATGTTGCACTATGCTATTGGGCTTCCCAGCCTCCAGAACCCTGAACCATAGTAAACTTGTTTATCTCATCAATTCCCTGCTTTCAGGTATTCTGTTACAGCAACAACAAACAGACTAAGGTAAGAACCATACACATAAACATTCTTAAGTTAAAGCTTTATCAGCTAAGCAAGCCCAGAAGAGGTGGTGTCAGCTGCAAAAGCCAGGGAGATAATGCCATTTTGACTCCACATTGGTTCTTTTAAATCTCCCTAAAACCCATTCCCTAGGCCCAGGCCCATGGAGCCCACAGGAAACTATCTACTGTTTGAGAGCACCTTTTCTGCCATCTCCCTGCCCACCGCCCCTGGGACCACTGATGTAACTGACCAATACAACCAAGTTTTCTGCCATCCCATGAATACCAGAGGGTGATCGTGGAACTTCTGGAGCTGAAGGCCCACTTATGGGATGAAGTGGCTGCACACCCTGATAACGGGTCATCCCTTGGCTCTGGAAATCTGTCCCCTACATTATGAAACCTAGGTGACCAGTCTGACACTTCATGATCCTAACATCTTTGGTCCCCGGTAAAGATGCTAAAGCACTGCATGATGCTACAGAGGACTTAGGTCCTTGGTTCTGGGAAGGGGAAAAGAGATTGAATACCTGGGTTTATTCTTACTTCTTCCTTGTGCACAAACACAAGACACATACTCTCTGCAGAAATAAACTTGCTTTATAACAAAAAAAATTAAATTAAATCTGTATCCCAACTCAAGACAAGATAGCCTCCTTCCAAAAAAGATCTATATTTTAACCAAATAAATCTAGGAGTCAAATTACTGATATGACTTTCTAGTAAGAAATTCTGAACATAAAAATAGCAACTATATTTGGAAACTGAGGGAAGACAAAGAAAAAACAGAGAGATGAGGACAAACATTTAATGGAATACCTCCTTGACCAGACACTGTATCGGGAACTAAGGAACCAGGTACACAAAGAAGATATATAGTCCCTGCTGTCATGAAGTTCTGAATTGATTTTAACCCATTACTGTACTTTTTTTCTCACAACAAAATAGCTATTTTTATTTCCATCAATCCATGAATAAAAGCTAAACCTATCTTGCAGAACTCTCCAAACCCCTAGAACTATCTGTCCTTCTATACAAGATGCTCACCAACATGACCTTTTTACTTCTCTGCATCTCTGAGTAATCTTACTATGCATATTTGACACTACATTCAGTCATGAGGATATATAATACAGATGCTATGAATTATAATGATGATGATAGTGATAACAGCAAGAGCTAATACTTAGTAAGCACTTAAGTTCCAGACATGGCACTGAACACTTTACATTTATTATTTAGTCTAATACTCACCATAACCATGTGTGACAGGGCTAGTGTTAAAAGATCACTGTGTGATCAAAAAATATTATATCAAAAAAAGGGACTTAAACGCATCAGATTAAGACGTCTAATTTTACTCCTTTATTCTTTTTATCTAGAACTACAGTTAGCAGCTTAGTCAGAAATATATAACTGCAAATATAAGCTAAAATTATCCCTTTCTTCAGCAGAGTATATGCAAAGGTTAGGAAACCACAGGTGATAGGGAAGACAGAAATATGCCATCCTCTCCCCACCTAAACCTGTGTGCAAAAAAAGTACAATATCAGTTTGTGTTATCAAACTTATACCAAAGATTTGTCTGATGTACTCAAGTTCAAAGCCAGTCTCAACAAAAGCAAGGCACTGAGCAACTCAGTGAGACACTGTCTCTAAATAAAATACAAAATAGGGCTGGGAATGTGGTTCAGTATTCAGGTGCCCCTAAATTCAATCTCTGGTACCTCACCTCCACCAAAAAAAAAAAAGATTTGTCTAATCTAAAGGAACTCTTTGAACCAGTGATAAAATTTGAAATTTAAAAATTAATTTCCTCAGTTGTTTTTCATACTGAGAAGATATAAACTTTTACCTTATTCCTTTCCTACTCCTATTTCATTTTCTAAAAATACTCATTTGTCTGACTGAAAGTTTGAATTAGAAAGAAGTATTTTCAAATTAAGGTATTCCTCAATTCAAACAGGATATCCTCCTGAGACTTGACAGTTCCAAAACTATTGCTAAACACATACTTCCAAATCCCAAATTCACTCAGAATCTCAGAACTGGAGTCTTTAAAAGGAACAGTAGTCCCTTCAAGATGTCTATCTCTTTCCAAGATCCTGATCCAGAGTGAATCTTAAAGACCTCTTTGGGTAAAGTTCTAATTACAACAATTTTTAACCTTTTAGGCATCATGGAACTCAGTGAGAGTCTGGTGAAGGCTATGGACTTTCTTTACAGAATAATGCTCCTAAATGCATAAAGTTTTGCATAATTTCAGGTCTTCCACAGACTTAATGACGTCGTCATGGGCCTCAATTTAAACTTTTGGTCTACGTTTCCTCATCAGTCACATACCTTTCAACATCACAGGGGCTTGGTATCATATGAAAATAATGAAACGAAATTTTGGGGGGAAAAATATGTTAAAAGTTTCAAAATGAAAGAAGTCCATGCCAATGTGCAATACCTCTGACTGGCTGTACACCAACCTAGTAACTCTAGAGAAGCCATCTAGAAGTTATTGTAGTCTTTGTGTACAAACTACATTAATCTTCCCCTGCTAACATCTTGCTTTACATATTTTAATACCATTTAATCTATGAAAACTTCTGACATTTTAGTATAGCCAGATTTCCCTCTCTCTTTCTGGTTCTTATCTAGAAGACAGTATAGCTTTTTTTTCTATATTATTGTTGATTTTATGATGTAACTGTTAGAGATGGAAAGAGAAAGGAGGTCTTACTTTTCCATTGGCTACAATGAGTACTCCTAAACAAGTATTTTAACACACTGATACATTCAATCTATGTATGAATTCAATCATTCTCTTTAGTGAGAAGGCTCCCAGGCCCATTCACCAATCAGTGACTCTGAAACTAATATTTGCATCTTCTTGACCACTATGAACAAGACCACCAGATTTCAATGACACTCTACCAAGTATCTAATAATTGTTGAGGTCCATAAAAGCAGAGTGAAGGTCTCACAGTAGTATGCCCAATGCTTAGCATGCCTGACACACCATAGGTGTTCAAAAAATACAACATTAATGCACTGACAAATCACTTGTAGCAGCTATTAGTTCAACATTAGATACAAAAGCTTGACAATTTACTAAACATCTCTGACACCATTTATTTATCTAGAAAAGGGAATAATAATTCTCATAGAGTTATTACTAAGATTAAACAAGATCAAGTACATAAAGCAAGTATTAAAATGTTAAAAATACCATATTATCCCTTAATTTAAGCCTATATCTGAGACCCATTTGAATACTTTGATATGGACACATAAATTTTAAAACATCTACACTATAAACTGATGTGATTCAAATTAATTTTATGACCATATTTTTATAAAATTACCCAAAAAAAGTCAGAAAAGGCTAGGAAAGAGTAGAAATATTAAAATAGAGAGACAAAAGGGGGAAACTCTCATAAATAAGCAATGTTTTGAAGAAAATAACTTCTTTATATATTAGTGGCTTAAAACACAACTAATACTTTTCAAGTGACACACCTGGAACAAACATATCAATTGGGAGATTTATTTTTTGCTTAAATTATTCTCCAGTCCTGGAAAAAAAAAAAAAAAAAACACTCACAAAAATGTACTTTAGGGCTTTAGTTTCTCGTCCCCGCCCCCACAGGGCCCCATATTGGTTTTCTTAAAAACTAAGTCTAAAGCGCCATCTACTGTGTCTGATCTGATCACATCAATTTTGTTGGTTTTACTCCAAAGTACTGTAAAAATGAGTAAAGCAGCAAACTGAGAATCTGTCACTTTAAAGTATTATTCTAAGAAATGAAAGAAGATGTGCATTTTTCCCATTATACTTTTTTCCACATTTTTTGTTGATGCATTTTAGTTGTACATAATTCCATTATATATTTTTATACAATATATTTAGGCCTTCTTTTCACTTTTTTAAGTAGGCCTGATCTCATTATAATACAAGCATCACAATAGGGACCAAAATGTTTCCCTCTATATGTTAGAGGAACAATAATAATAATAATGCATTTTTTTGTTTATTCATTTTTACAGTGTTGGGGATCAAACCCAGGGCCTCGAGCATGCTTTACAATCGCTCTACCGGGGCTGGGATTGTGGCGCAGTGGTAGCGTTCTCGCCTAGCATGCGTGAGGCACTGGGTTCGATCCTCAGCACCACATAAAAATAAAGATATTCTGTCCACCCACAACTAAAAAACAAATAAATAAAAATTTAAAAAAAAAAAAAAACAATCACTCTACCACTGAGCTACATCCCCAGTCCTCATAACTCATTTTTATTTAAGGCTTAATATGTGTCAAATAGTGTTCTATGAGCCTCTCATTTGCTATCTCATTTAATTTCCACAAAAACTCTTCAAGGCAGGTGCTATTAGTATCATCTCCATTTTACCAATAAGAAAATTGAGGTACAGAAGGATTATTTAATATTTTGCCCAAGTTACACAGCTAGTAGGTGACCAGACATTCTGGATCTAGAACTTATTTCTTAACCATGATACCAAGCTTTCTATTACTATTAGTGGATTCAAATAATTTTTTTTTTTGGTAGTAGGGATTGAACTCAGGGGCAGTCGACCACTGAGCCACATCCCCAGCCCTATTTTTGTGTTTTATGTAGAGACAGGGTCTCACTGAGTTGCTTAGTGCCTTGCCGTTGCTGAGGCTGGCTTTGAACTCGCGATTCTCCTGTCTCAGCCTCCCTAAGTGCTGGGATTACAAGCGTGAGCCACCGCGCCCAGCTTCAAATAATTATTAATCACACTTTAGTCATTAGAACTACATGGAACATCATGCTTTATTTCAATAGATTCTACCTTTAGGTTTGTTTGGGGCTTGGGGGAAGGTTGGTTTCTATATTTTAGAAAGTATTGCTTTAAGCAGACAAGAACTTTTTAAAAATATTTTATTTGTTCTTTTTAGTTATACATGACAATAGAATATATTTTGACACATTTATACAAACATGGAGTATATCTTATTCTAATTAGGATCCCAGTAAGAAGAATTTCTTAAAATACCTGGGCCTCACTGTAGAGATTCTGATTCCATATAGCTAAATAGGAATTTGAAATCTTTTGTTTGTTTTGAAGTGCTGAGGATGGAAGGAAGGACCTTGGTCATGTTCGGCAAGTGCTCTTCTACTGAGCTAAAACTCCCAACTGTAGAATTTGAAATCTTTTTTTTTAACAAATGCCCCCAATGATTCTCATGCAACCATTCTGAGGCCTTGCATATAGAACCATGGATTTATATATTATTTTTGGGATACCAAGGACCATATTACTAAAAAATAGAGGTTCTCTGCTTTAACTCTCTTTTTATTTCATCTTAAGTGTTTAAACACAAGAACTGTGAAGGCAAAATTCTGTCATAAACTTGAATATGCGAGGGACTTGCATCTTTATAATGACATTCAAAATAGAAAAGTATATGATTGGTAAATGGAAATTTTTAATATTGTTTTAATGATTGTAGAAAAATAAGGAAGAAATGAAGTAAGTCTCCCTAGTTGCTTCTGAATACAAATTCTTTTCTGGCCTTACAGATAACGTATTCTCTGTGCAATGGTTTCCAAAAGTTACTCCAGGGATTCTCCTAGAGGGAGAAGAGAGAAAAGCAAGGATTCAAGCACCACACCCACCCTATCATACTTAATTAAAATAAAGGTTCCATAGATTGAGTTTGAAAACTATTGACTTACTCCTCTTACATCAGTGCAGTTGACTTCTGTTTATCTGTTTCACACGAGTATAACACCATGAAATAAAACCAAGCATCCTTCAGGTGAGTGTCTAAGACTCACTGTTATTTTGAAATAAATGGATGAATGGATGGATGGATGGATCGATCTATAGATGTAGATGTCCAGCCCACAGCTCCTGTAATAATGTCTATCTTATTGTTTTTTAAAAAAGAGTCTTTTTTTCTCAAAGATGTAGGCTTTAAGCCAGAAAATACAAATGTTATTGCACAACCTCCTGCTTCTTCCATAAGAGTTCTCGGGGAACAAAAATTTCAAAGACAAAATTTTAAAAAGAGAAGGTCACATATATATGGTGTTTCGGGTGTGGGAGTACAACTCAGTGGTAGAGTCCATGATTAGTATATGTGAAGCCCTTCATTCAATTCCCAGAATGAATGAATAAATAAAAATATGGTGTCTATAATAAAATGAAGTGGGTTTGTTAATAAGCTTGTATAATTTACATGTCTAAATAAGACATGTTAATAAAATATATTAACCCAAGAACTTATTCCACTACTACTAGCACACTATATTTTTATATTTTCCTTCAGAATTATTTTGGAAGTAAAGTAGTAGAAGAAAATTCACTTTTCTACTTTATATTCCATTGTATATTAAATCCATTATTTAATTTGACACCCCAACATATTTGTCATACTTGGGCTCTCCATGATAGTTGGCTATTCCACAATCAAAACAGCCTATAAAATGAGGACCTGCAATCACAGAAAATAATCAAAGACTATACAAAGAACCAGTTTCCAGAAAAGAACATACATAAAATGAGTATATAGTCTTCCATGATCATTTTGAGGGAAACAGCACCTATTTGGATATACTACTGCTGGCATCAAAAAAAAAAAAAAAAATCAAACACCATATTTTTAAATCACTGCACTTTATAACTATTACCATAATAGTTTTCATTTTCTATATGTCAAAATTCTTCCTCTCATGAAGGAAATCAAAGCCAACTCCTTTACAGAGACTCCACAGTCTTCCTCCGGGAGGACTTGATAGGCTTTGTTACTATGTACTGATAGTCTCCTGCCACTTCACATAAACCTTAACTTCAAGTTCAGTTTATCTGCTACCACATTGCCTAATTTTTCCCCTATTCCAAATACTCAGAAGAAGCTTCCCAGAAATCCCTGTTTGGAGCAGCACAACAATTTGGTATCATCAGCAACTTTCAGCATTTCCTTTCAGAGTTATTAAAACACTAAACAAGCCTGATCTTGGTAGCAACCCTTGGGGTTCCCCATGAATCTCTGGCTAAAGTGAAGCCATTCTCTATGTTGTGATTCCCGTCATAGGACTCAGATGTGTTTATTTGCTAAAAGTTTAAATTCTGATGGCTATTATTTCAACTAAAAGTTGCAAAATGTATTTCAAAAGCTAAGGGGGGAAAATCCCAAACGAAAGGTCAAAAAAAACAGCAAAGAGAAATAGCTCCTAGTTGAGTTATCTTATTCAAGTACTCAAACCACTTCATACTCATCTGATTCTTAAGCCTCAACAAGATTTGACCTTTCCTCTCCAATTATTTATTTCTAATATAATTGTATAAGAAAACTTACTAAACACATTTGAAAATTCTATATGAATTATGACCGGCAGTCCAACTACTTCATTAGCTTTTTATTTTATTACTTTTAGAGAAAAGCACAGTCCTTACACAGAAAGCAAAAGAGCAAACAGCTTTCTACCCAAACTGGTCTGTACTGTGAACAAGAGAAATTGCTCTTCCTTTTATTCAAGTGCAAATCTGTTTGAAGCTTTCATTCTGTTTCCCCAGTCTGCTCTCTGCAGCTGCATTAAAGATGAAATATGGGAATAAAAGAAAACTAGACTGGGGCCAAAAAACAATACCATCCATATGCAAACTCATTCAAAGAACAGCAAAGTTCTGTACATCCCTTCCCATTTTTCCATTTTAGGAGATCCCTAGCCAAAAGGAGTCGGTCCTGGACTATTCCATGTCCAATCCTGTTTTAAACATCATGTCATGTGAAATCAGGGAAAGGATAAGGTCACTAGACCCCCTGCCCTTCACAGAGCTTGAGATGTTCTGAAGGGTTGTCTTTTTGTTCTAAGGTGGCCAAAATGAGAGAGAATCAAGAAAGTAAATGAAGAGACCAGTCCCTCACGGATCTCTTAAGAGGCTTGTGGGACAAGAGGGTGGCAAAGGCAGAGCAGCAGTGAGCAGAATTCACTTCACTTATCCTGTCCCATGCAAAATCCTCCTCTTAAAAAGCCAAATCTACTGTAGACTGTCAGAATGTCTGGTAGCCCATGAACCCACATGCCAGGGCGTCGGGTAACCTTATAATCCCAGCAGTCTACTTAGGCCACCAGTGAACCACACAATTGAAAAAGTTCACCACCTCAAAATCAAACTCTGCTGGGACCAAAGGGTTGTTCTCAAGGGTTTTTACTCAAATGCATTATAACTCCATGTTATTTTTAAAACTGTTCCTTGGATTTTGCCTCACACAGAATTCCCAAGTCCCAGAAGGATCATGAACAATGTCCAGATGTATAAAATACAAAAATACTTCCCTCCTACTTGTGGATTCCAAGATAAACACCACAAGAAGCACGTGTTACTAAACTCAGAGTTCATTCCAAATTAAATACTGCATCATGTGCACAGTGTAAGGCTTAAAAAACAAAACCCAACAAATATTCTACACGGTTCATAAGCCAGGCTTGGGCAAGCACATGACCACGGTATAAGAAGAAAACATGAATTGGAGAGTAAGGGTAAAGGGTGAGAACAGTCTTAGGGCCTTTCCCAGAAAATTGTGCTATTTTCAGTAAACATATGTATAATATGGGACATAGATGAAAGGAAATTGTACTTTTCCCTGTTTTGTTTTGTTTTTTTCCCACTGATGACCCTTAATTCTAAAACTGTTCTTAAATAGAGAAGCCCTACAAAGATTTCAAAATCCCCAACTAAGTCAAACACAAACATCATTAAATACACACACACAGGGTAATGAATACTTAATTGTCTGGCTGGCCAGTTCAGACAGAATCCTTTTGGCCTATAAGCTGAATCTGGACAGAGTACATGGAAACTTGGGTCAGGCCATGCACAAGGATCTCTACATTATTGTTACTTTGTTTCAAAACTTAAAGTGAAAAATAGATGGAGGTTTAAAGTAGAAAGCAGACCAAGAAAGAGTTGGGCTAACCGGGTGAGTTCAGTTTTTCTCCCACAACTTAACCCAAGCAAAAACTTTGAAGAAATTCAGACTGGGAAATGTTTACTGAAATATCTCGACTTTTAACATTTGATAGATGCAAAAGACCACACATACACACACACACATACCATATAAGTTATAAAGCATAACTATAAAATATTTACCTAGGAACTCACCACCCAACTCACCATCCAATCTGCTATTGACTGAATGTGTGCATCCTCTCTCAAATTCATATGATGAAATCCTAATCCCCAGTGTAATGGTATTTGCACATGGGGTCTTTGGGAGGTTATCAGAATTATATCAGGTTTTCAAGGTGGAGTCCCTGGGATGGGAACAGCCACATAAAGACATAACCAAGAAGAGAGCCCTCACAAAGAAACTGACTATGCTGATAACCATGATCTCAGATTTCCAGCCTCAAAAACTATAAGAAATAAATGTTTGTTTTTTAAGCTGCCCAACCTATTTTGTTACAGTAGCCCAAGCTGACTAAGAAAATCCCATGAAGTTACACAAAGGCCCCTCTTGAATCTCATCTTCCTGCCTCCCTCCCAATGGTCATGACTATTCAGAACTATGCACTTATTTCCTTCTAGCTTTTTGAAGGGGCAGGGTTCTGGGATCAAACCCAGGGCCTTCTACATGTTATGCAAGCACCCTACCACTGAGATACACCCTTAGCCCTCTTTCTTGCTTTTTTTAAAGTTTTTTTACCACAGCTATTGGAATTTTCTTTTTTTAAGAGAATTTAGTATTACTCTTACTTTTGTCAATTATACATACACTATCTAATGTATACAAGGATTATTACACAAGTACACAGAATTTTTCTACCTTTTAAAAACTTGTATCTTAAAGCAGGGTGACACATATAACCCATTAGATACAAACATGTAGTTAATCTGGATTTGGTGTCCCTCTTTTGTCCTCCCCTTCAAATTTCTACATTGTTTGGGGAGGGGGAGTAAAGCCCTTATCTCAATTATCAAAAGAAAGCACTTATCTGTACACCACCTCCCCCGAAATTTAAGTACCTCAAGGAATTATGTCCTACTTGTTCTAATTTTCCAGTATTTAGTAGAATGCTAAGGGTCAAATCATTAATTTTCTTTTTTTTAAATTTATTTATTCTACTTAGGTATACATGATAGCAGAATGCATTTTGATTCATTGTACACAGATGGAGCAAAACTTTTCATTTCTCTGGTTGTGCATGATGTAGAATCACATCATATATGATGTAGAATCACATCATGTATGTACTTTTCAACTAATCTCCAAATTACAGACCAAATGCTTTAAATGTTTCACAGTCACGGCTAGTCAACAATAACAAAAGATGCTGCTTTCAATCACTATTTTTCTTACATAACAGTTCAATCCCAGGCCCAAGTTGACTAGTGATCCCTCTAGAGTGTCAATTAATTTAACAGTCACCATACACCGCCTCACATACAGACGATACTGAAATTGTCAAATGAGAAGTCATACAGGGCTGACTCATAAGGAGTCTGGGCAAGCATATTATCGAACATGAATGTTCAATTTAATAGTATTTGAGCTTTTGGGATTGAGGGAAGTGCTAGAGATCAAACCCAGGGCCTTACACATGCCAGATAAGGATCCTACTAGTGATCCATATCCCTAGTCTGTATTTTCGCTTTCCTTAACCACAAATGCCAATATGACATGAGACAAAAAACACTTCCTACTGAAGGACAGCATCACCTACAAAGCAGCTCATATACTAATTGACTGAGAAGTCCCTGATACTTGACAGCAAGAAGTTTCACAACTACCTTAACATATCTTTACATTATGTACTGAACACAAGTCTTTGGGTGCTGTGTTCTAAAGGATAAACCTAACCCTCAATTATGTCAGCATTACGCAATATGCTCATGATTACAAATTTGTCCATCAGCTTAAAGGAGCAAACTGACAGTTAACGCCATTTCACATTCAAAATTTTTGCGACCTCCCCCCAAAGCATTAGTGTTAGAAAATTTCTCTGACTCATCTCTTCATTCTGCTCAAAGTACAAGATTAAGATCAAGAAGATCTAAAATACCCTTCTGGGTGTGGAGAGGAGTCAGGAAAGAAAGCACTTGAAGAATTTAACTCAGTCAGAAGGCATCAACCAGAAGGATCTTTCTTAAGGGACAATTGCATTGTTATTCTAAAACGTTTAATGATTACACTGTAGGAAGCAAAGTTGTCTAGAGAGGTTCACATAAATACAATCTACAATCTAGAGTCAGTTCTTATATTATTTTAAACAATTAAATTTTAAAAAATTTAAAACACTGCAGCACAGTTCAGGGTACTACCCAAAACCCACATCTTTTCACATAACACAGCTGAAAAGCCTAGGTCAAGAAAGAGTTCATGTTAATTTTCATAGGCCATTCCAGGGGAGAATCTCAAGGAGGATATCTTTCTCAGATGGGTATTAATGCTCCATTTCAAACTCCAGGCACAAAAAAAAGCAAACAATAACAACAAAATTCATCTGTGTCTATAACTTGCCAGGTATGATCATTTTTTTTAATCTACCTCAATCAACTTTAAACATATCCTCACAACTACCACTGCATTTCAGCCAAGCTGAAGGTGTAATAAAGAGACAAAGAATGATTTCAAACGGAATACTGGAGAGACTGGCCAACAAAACGGGCAGGTGATCACGACCATCTCACTGTGTCATTCCATGTGCATCAAAGCAGTCAGCTGCTCAATTATTAATGGGAAAATATCTCCATTCACACTATGTCAGAGACACACTCCATTTTCACCTACCTCCTAAATATGAATCTCTGTTGCTAGCCGGTTCTCTTACTATACCTAAAGGAAAGAGGAGTGCTTGCAATACTAGGGCATTAATCAACTGTGAGTCCATTTCTCTGATGGTGCTTGACACTTGTAGCAAGAATGTTATCTCTGCTACAACCACTTTATTCTTCATTGTTTTTTAATTTTGTTTTGTTTTTTGGCTATATCCGTAATAGTATAGCTTGCCTGCGCCATGAAAGAAGGAAATAATTATTCATTTCTCACTCTCCCAACCCTTAGCATTTCTCTACCAGTTTATAAGAGTAACATAAATATAGTAGGAAGAAGGTGCATTATGTGCTAGAGATCATTAGGTTTCACTCTTAATAATTTCTGAACTTTCTTGGCTCTCTATAATTGTATTACATACTGATTTAGGGCACAGCTTAGAGTTTCAATTAAAAAAAAAATATTTCCCCTTCAAGGCAACCTACCGAATTCAACCAAGCACAGACACTGCAATACTTCTAAATCACCTAGGGGCTGGGGCTGTAGCTCAGTGGTAGAGCGCTTGCCTAGCATACGTGAGGCACTGGGTTCGATCCTCAGCACCACATACAAATAATAAATGAATAAAATAAGATCCATCAGCAACTTCTAAATCACCTTATTTCATCATGTGGAATATACTATATAGGTGTATAAAACATATTTCTACTTCAAAGAATACCACCAAGAAAGTAACACAACAATGGGAGAGACTACGCGAAAATCAAATATCAGATAAGGGACTTGTATCCAATATATAACGAACTCTTACAACTCAATAATTAAGACAATAATATAATTAAAATGGACAAAAAATTTAAATAAATATTTTTTCCAGCTAAGATATATAAGCAGTCAATAATCACATGAAAAAATTCTCAATGTAATTAGCCACTAGAGAAGTACAAATAAAAACCACAAAGACAGAATTGCTTTCATATCCGCTGATAGGATGGTTATAATTTAAAAACAAAACAAAACAATAACATCTATTAGTAAAGATGTGGAGAAACTGGAACTCTAAGTTTGGCAGTTCCTCAAAATGTTAAACACAGAGTTACCATATGATCCAGCAAGTCCACTCCTGGGTATATAATCAAGAGAAATGAAAACATACATCCGTACAAAAACATGTACATGGATGCTCATAACTGCACTATTCATAGCCAAAAGGTGAAAAAAAATCAAATGTCCATCAGCCAACAGACAAATAAAATGAAGCATATGTATAGAATGGCATATTATTTGGCAAGAAAAGGAAATGAGGTATTGGTATCATGCTACAACATGGATAACCTTTAAAACATTATGTCAAGTGAAAGAAGCTAGTCCCAAAAGACAAAAAATTGTATGATTCCATTTTTATGAAATTTCCAAGATAGGAAAATCTACAGAGAGAGAAAATAGTGCTTGTCAAAGACTGGGGGGAGGTAGAAATTGAAAATGACTGCTATTGGGTATAGAATTTCTTTTGGGTGATGGAAATTTTGGAATTAGTAAGGATAGTGCACAATCTATGAATATGCTTTAAAAACAATCCTGACTTAAATACTCTAAAAGGGTAAATTATGTGGTATATGAACCTGTAGTTTGAAGGCTTCTTGTAATGTGTTCTTTACAAAATAAGAAACATTTTTTTACATTATTTTTTAAAATTGTTGATGGGCCTTTATTATTATTTTTTGTTTATCCATTTTATTTGCGGTGCTGAGAACTGAACCCAGTGCTTCACGCATGCTAGGCAAGCACTCTACCACTGAGCCACCATCCAGCCCAATAAGAAACATTTTAAGGTCTGAAATGATGCATTTTTTAATTTTTTTTTAGTTGTTGATGGATTTTTATTTTATTTATTTATATGTGGTGCTGAGAATCGAACCCAGTGCCTCATGCATGCTAGGCAAGCGCTCTACCACTGAGCAACAACCCCAGCCCATTAATATGTATTTCTAATATGAAAGTCCTAGCAGTCAATAAATAAATATTGGTCTACTGACTCTCATCTCTATCTGATGTAGTAGAATTCTGCTGCAATGAAATTCCTCTCTGCTCATCTTTTTTTTTTATTATTTTTTTTTAATGGACATAATGCCTTTATTTTATTTGTTTATTTTTATATGGTGCTGGGGAACAAACTCAGTGCCATGCTGGGCAAGCGCTCTACCACTGAGCCACAACCTCGGCCCCTCTGCCCATCTTTTATTCCTCTACTTGACCTTGATTTAGTTCCAATGTTCAATGTTGTACAATATGGTCCCCTGGCAGGCCCTAGAGCCTGAAGCAGTAAAAGATCAGGTAATCAGTTCCTATTATTTAGAAATAAGAAGACTATAGCTGGGCTATTTATCCAAGATAGAACAACGGAATCTGTGTTAAAATTTAGATGATTTGTAGCCAGATGTTGTGGCTCATGCAATTCCAGCAACTCAAGAGGATGAGGCAGGAGTCCCTGTTTTGAAATAAAAAATACAAAGGTCTGGGGATACAGCTCTGTGGTAGAATACTCCTGGGTTCCAAGTACTAGGGGGAAAATTTTTTTTCAGGAGTATTTGCAAAATTGGCACTACAAATCCATCTCTATCTTATGACTGGTGTATCTTCTGGTTATCTTTGTGCACTGTATCTTACAATTCAAAGCAATTGCCCATCCATTCTCATACATGTGGAAAGTATTAAAGGAAGGTTATTCTGGTATATCTAAAAATTAACACTTTCAGAAATTATTCCTACACAAAGCTATCATATACCAGGGACATTATAACTAGTCAGATTCATTCATTCGTTCGATCAAAATTTATCAAGCACTAACCACCTGATAAACACAGATAGTGCAAATAATTTAAATTAGAAACAGACTACCATGAAAGAATTCACCATTATGAAGAAACATAGAATGGCTTGTAAACAGTGATGGTGGTATGCTACAGAGTTTAGTGCTATCAGAAAAGTCTTCAAAGTTAGAAAGCCTGAATTCTACAAAGACCAGGAAGGCTGAAGACTATAACCAGGAGATGTTTTACAGGTTCCCTATCTGACCCTACCATTCATTCAACAAATGTATGGGTATACATATACACACAAACACACACACACACACACACACACACACACACATTAATAAGAGCCATATATTAAGCCACTCTAGGAGCTAGTCCCTCTAGGAGCTAGTTTTCAAAGTATGTCAATAAGAACAGGTTTGGTTTTGTTTTGTTTTTTAATTCCAGAAACATTTTTCCTGAGAGAGGAATGAAATATAGACTATGAAACAAACAGAACTAAAAAAAATGTATTCTTTCCCATATTTAACATACTCTATAAAGAAGAGTGTCAAGATTTCAAATTCAGATATTTCAACTCTCTTTGCCTGTAAACTCTCCAAGAGCAAGAACAGCATCTTGGTCACCATGGTATCCTCAATCAGAATTCCTCTCATTATATTAAGTGTCAAATAAATGAATAAGCAAAGAAGTGACCCAATGGTAAGCAAAAAGTGCTCGGTGCCACTTTCCTGAGGTAATTATTCTTTTTTTTTTTTTTTTTAATTTTTTTTAAGTTGTAGATGGACACAATATCTTTATTTATTTATTTTTATGTGGTGCTGAGGATCCAACCCAGTGCCTTACGCATGCAAGGCAAGCGCTCTACCACTGAGCCACAATCCCAGGCCCTGAGGTAATTTATTGATGGCATTTTATTATTGCCTTCACAATATGCCTGCTAACTTTCTCCTTTTCAATTCTCTTGCCCTCTTACTTTTTTTTCTCTCCTTTTACCTTTTTTCCTTCCTTCATTTCTTATTTGAAACCTGTCTTAGGTTTCAGGAACAACAACGTGTTGTTATTGGCTATTGCTTAACTAAGTAGGCCGTGTTCATTCTAGTGGTAGCAGTGGGGAGCTTGCAGTTTTCTAATTAAACAGCGCCACCTAGGGGTTAAATCTCCCTTTATCCCAAAGGTACCAAGAAACCTGACTTAACTAAGCAACAGAAAAGAATTCTAATTCTGTTGGGCCAGCATGGTCTAACGGCAGCATCAGATACACTTACCTATTCCTTTCACATCTACAATCAAGTTGTCAGAAGTGATTGATATTGATAATATACTGAAATTCATAGTCAAACGTATGTTGACTTTGTTTCTTATCCTTAAGTAGACAAATTGTGTTACTTCCATTCTGGTGCAATTAAAGGTACAATTCCATCAAGATCTTTTACCTAAATGACACTTTAAACACTATAAAATAAAATCTGATTATGTTTTCCTTACCTGCAATTAAACTTACCTGACCATAATCTATGAAAATGTTTAATTGCATTTGTCCTACTTTCCCATTATCAGTGATCAGGGCCCACTGCTGAGGGCAAGAAGCAGTAATCGCCCAAAGCAAAGGATAAGGTACCAACAGTTAGGTCCAGCTATCTCCCCCAAAGTTTGTTAAGAAGTAATAAATTCACTGGCATATTCAACCAACTCTTCCAAGAAGGAAAACGAGAGAATTTGGTAATCTGGACTCACAGGGTTGGCATCATTAACTAAAAAGGCACTTCAAGAGAACTGGACATACAAATTGAGAGGGGATATGTTGGCAAGAAGTTAGTCCCAAGGTGACTGCTGGCCAAACCAAACTTGAATACACCTAAACACAGAGATATAGGTAGATAATTCTCTGAAGACCTTTAAAAGCAGATGACTTGCTAGAGTACCCCAAAGTCCAAAGCCCAAAAAAGGACTGAATAGTATGTAGCTTGCCTGGTAAGAAAATAAGCAGGGCCCTTGGAGGATACAGAGCTGGATCAACTTCAATGCTCCCAAGTGCAAAAAAATGAATTAAAAGAAGGATAAGAAGGTTCTAATATTTCCATGCCTTAGGAATGTAATAAATTTTATGTGTTCTTTTTCCTATTAAAAAAAAAAGATAGCCGGGCGCGGTGGCTCAAGCCTGTAATCCCAGCACTTAGGGAGGCTGAGACAGGAGAATCGCGAGTTCAAAGCCAGCCTCAGCAATGGCGAGGCGCTAAGCAACTCAGTGAGACCCTGTCTCTACATAAAAAACACAAAATAGGGCTGGGGATATGGCTCAGTGGTCGAGTGCCCCTGAGTTCAATCCCCAGTACCACAAAAAAAATAAAAATAAAAAAAATAAAATAAAAAAAAGATGATGAAGAAGAAGAAGGATGGAAATAGGGAATGCCCAAAAGATACACCCCACCCTGAGAAGAATGAACATTACCAGGGACCATTAAGGGAAGTCAAGATAAAGGTTCTCACTGATGAAGAGACTCAGGATGAAGTTGGACACTACTTTTTTATATATATATATTTATATATATCTTTTATCAACCATCTTTACCCATTCCCCTTTCCTGCCCCCCACCTCCCCCATGTTGCGTCCAGTGTTTCTCTATTTCTCTTATGTTTCCCATTCCCACCTCCCTTATTCATCAGCATCCACTAATCAGAGAGACCATTCAGCATTTGGCTTTTTGGGATTGGCTTACTTCACTTAGCATAATGCTTTCCAGTTCCATCCTTCTCCAAAACAGATCATATGCTATGCCATAAAGCAAGTCTTAGCAAATACAAAAAAATAGAGATACTACCCTGCATTCTATCTGACCATAATGGAATGAAACTAGAAATTAATGACAGTTTAAAAAAAAGAAGCCACTACAACACCTGGAAACTCAATAATTTGCTATTGAATAATGCATGGGTAACAGAAGACATCAGGGAAGAGATTAAAAAAAAAATTCTTGGAGGTAAATGGACACTACTTTAAAGAAATAACCATGTGCTAAGATTACTACCAGAGGCTACCAGTATCTGACAGGTTTGGAAAACTCTCCTCTACCAACCTCTCTGAAGACCTTTAGATTCCCTACTATTTCACTCTGTGGCCAACAAAGAGGACCTGGAATCTTGAAAGGCAAAAAGGAACACAGAATTTTGACATTAGACCACAATAAGGCAGCCTGAGTCACAGCTGTGGCCTGTACCAGGATATAATTCCCAGTTTTATGCTGGCCTAGACTGCTTTAATAATAACAAAAATATATATGCACATGCAGGTACACACACTCAAAAGTTGTATATGTCCTTGCTTTCATTAAAAGATGTCGAAGAACAAAAGAAATGACATTTCTCAAAAGAAGAAACACATCCAATAAATATATGAAAAAATGTTCAACATCTCTAGCAGAGAAATGTATATCAAAATCATACTAAGATTTCATCTTACTCCAGTTACAATGGCAATTATGAAGAATACAAATAATAATAAATGCTGGTGAGGATGATGAGTAAAAGGTACACTCACACATTGTTGGTGGGACTGCAAATTAGTACAAGCACACTGGAAAGCAGTGTGGTGATTCTTCAAAAAACAAATGAAACCATCATATGCCCCAGCTCTCTCATTCCTTGGTAGTTAGCCAAAAGAACTAAAATCAGCATATTGTAGCTATACAGCCATATCAATGCTTATAGCAGCACAATTCACAATAGTTAAATTATGGAACCAGCTCAGATGGCTGTCAATAGATGAATGGATTAAGAAAATATGGTATATATACACATATTGGAGCTTTACTCAGCCATAAAGAATGAAACTATGGCATTTACTAGTAAATGGAACTGGAGAACATCATGCTGGGTGAAATAAGCCAGGCTCAGAAAATTAAGAGTTGTATATTTTGTCTCATATGTGGACGCTAAAGCAAAATAAGGGACAGAAGTGGGGCGGGGGGTGCTGGGTATCATAAAGTTACAGGAAGGTTAATAGAGTAGAAGGAGATTTGAGAGGGAAGGTGGGAGGAGGGACAAGAAAGAGGAGGAAATAAGGAATGAATCTAACAAAATCATGCTATATGCATATATATAAATATAACAGGGAATTTCACCTTTATGTATATGTAGAAAGCACCAATAAAATAATAAATAAATAAATAAGCAAAAGGAAGATCAGTAGAGTACAGGAAGGAGAACAGGGGTTGGGAAAAGGCAGGGGGAATGGGGACTGACATGGAGTAAATCGAATTTCATGCATGTGTGATTTTATCAAAATGAATCTAACTACTATGTATAACTATAATGAGCAGAGAAAAAAGATGCCAAAGGAAAGTCCCACTTAGATTTAAAAACTGGGGGAAACAATACCTGCTTACATTCTAATCAGTTGGACTTGTTTAATAAATTAGGCACAATAAGAATTATCAAGATGCTTGTTAAAAACTCAGATTTCTTCTCTCTAATGATTCTGATTTTCCCAGTCTGTTGGGGGATTTCACGTAATTGTTTGCTTGTTTGTTTGTTTATAAACTGTCTAAGTCATTCTTATGATCATACAATTTTGGGAAACATTGTTTCAGAAGAAACTGCCTAACTCCTAAGAGTAGCATGCCTGCCGCATGAGAAGGCTTTTCCATTGTGTTAGTCAGTATTCCACTACTGTAACAAATAACTTAGATAAGCAACTTATAAACAGAACAGGTTTAGCTTGCCTTACAATTTTGGAGATTTCAGTCAATGGTCAGATGACTCCACTGCTTTGGGCCTATGTAAGGCAGCAAATGATGGTGGGGAGTACATGGCAAAGTAAAGTCACTCACCGCATGGCCAAGATGCAAAAGAGAGAAAGAGGAAGAGACTAGGAATGCCACAATCCTCTTCAAAGTCACACCCCCAATAACATGAAACCTCCAAATAGGCTCTATCTCTGAAACACTCTATACCACCTTCCAGTAACGCCATGCTGGGAACCAAGCCTTTCACACATGGGCCTCTGGGAGACATTTGAAATCCAAATAGTAGTCAGGTTTCCCCAGCCCTCTCTCTTACTCTGTACTTCAAATAGAAATGTTTGTCATTTCCCAAAATATAAGACATCTTCATTCTTTCTTCTTATTACATACTTTTTTTGTGATAACTTCCTCTAATTCATTTGGAAAGTATTGTCTATAACACATGTAACTTCTATATTTAGCTGTTTATGTGTCAAATGTCTTCCTTTAGGACTAAGAATGATTAGAGGAAAGTCCTAACTGTCATGTGTCCCTGGGACCTAGCACAGATCCTATTATACCCTATCCATGTTTGCTGACTAGATTAACCAATATTCCTAGATCCTGGATAATCATGTATTGTAGGAATTTAACTGTCACAAAATCTCATACAATATTCAAACTTTAAATTAATAATCTTCATTTAGATTGCCTTTTTCTACTCCTGTAGTTTTTCTTTATATTTTATCTGAGTATTAGCCAAATAAGAAACAAGACTAGATGTAAATATAGGCTAAATTTACATCTGAGAACTATTGATGTGACACAAAACTGCTACATTTCACATGGTAGTCAAACTAAACAAAGGAAAATATCTAAAGTTTAAATCAAATAGGTTTACAATTTATTAGGCACCATTATTTATACAGTAAACTTTTTATTTGCTTTTAATCAATCTCTAACTACAAAATAACTTTATGTTTATGCAAGAATTTCACAAGAAAAATATCCATTATGATATTGGGAGAGTGGTACGTTGTTGGTATAAATCAATTGGATATGTAAAAAATATCTGAGGATGGTAAAACAAATTATTATATAAGAAATCCAGTTGCTTTTTATATTCAAAGCTAACAACTGAATATTTCCCCTTGCACAGTCATTCTAAAAACAAGATATTCCTATAAACATAATAGTAACATACATACAAGAACAAAAACTGACAAATGCATGTATTTATACATTCATATTTGTAATATATTTATCAGTTCAGTTTTCAACTAAAATGAATTATTTCTCCCCAGCCATCTCCTAGAAAAAAAAGAGAAAAGCTTTCTTTTCTAAAGTATGGCAGGGCCTATTCTTCAGCTAACCCAACAGTCAGACCCAAATTCCTGGTTTACCAGTTCAATTATACATGCTCAAGGAGTTAAATACAAGTTTTCTAAGCTTTCATTCCACCTATAGGGGATCTAGTAGCAGAGTATTACACTTCATGAATCTTTAGAGAACACTGTAATTGAGAAGAGCTTCCTGAGGAAGGATCTATAGGAGATAAATTTTTTGACACCTTGCATGTTGGAGAAGATTTTTATTCTGTCTTCATAATTGATCAAAACTTTGGCTGGACACAGAAATCTGTTTCTAATAATTTTCTTTCAGAACTTTGAAGGCATTGCTCCATTGTTATAAGTGACACTGCCACAGGTTCCAGTGTTATTTTTGAAAATTGTGACACTCTGTTAATCCCTCTTCCTTTCTTTGTGACTTGTTTTCATTCTCTGTTTTGACTCTAAATGTTCTAGTAATATGTCTTTTTTTTTTTTTTTAACTTTGTGGTGCTAGGGATCAAACCCAGGGCCTTGCACATGATAACCAAGCACTCCACCGCTAATCTACTTCACCAGCCCATTATTTCTCTGACATTTTTACATCTCTTTGACTTTTATTTTCTGAATGATTTCTTCAGTCTTATCTTCCAATCTTTTAAAATTTTCCACCGTCATAGTCTATGAGCTCCTTTTTCCCTGAATATCCCTTTTGCAATCTCTTCTTTTTATTTCATGTAGCAATATGTTCTCTAATCTGCCAGAGATAATTAGGCCAGGAACTCTACTAAGGGATTTATTACATTCACCATATCTAATCTCCACAACCCATCTATACATAGATATCATTATCTGTGCATGAATGTCAACAGGCATCTCAAACTCAATATATACAGGACTGATTTCCTGACTTGTCCCTAAAATCTGCTCTGTCCACAACGCTCCTCATTGATAACGATTTCATTCTTCCAGTTTCTCAAGCCAAAAATACTGTCTCTTTTTTCCCAGTGGGTGAGTAGGGATCAGGGATTGAACCCAGGGGCACTTAACCACTAAGCAACATGCCCAGCTCCACCCTGCCTGTTTAGGAGACAGAGTCTCTAAGTTGCTGAGGCTCATTTTGAACTTGCGATCCTCCTGCATCAGCTTCCCACACCACTGGGATTACAGATGCATCACGCTGAGGCTCTTTTTGTTTCACACAACATATCTTTGTTAGTCAGTCTTTCATCACCGAGACCAAAATATTTGACAAGAATGACTTAAAGGTAGAAAAATTTATTTTGGCTCATGGTTTCAGAGGTTTAGTCCATGGTCAGTGGGCTCCAAGGCAGAAACATTCATGGCAGAAGGACATGATGGAGGAAAGCTGATCATTTTGAGACAGCTATGAAACTGAGAGAGAGAGACAGGAACGACCAGGGACAGATTTAGTCGCTAAGGCCACATGCCAGTGACCTACCCCATGCCCCAACTGCCTATTGTTTTCACCACCTCCCCATATGTCCTTCCAAATGACTAATCCATCTGATGGGTCAGAAGCCTTATAATCCAGTATTTTCACCTCTGAATACTGCTGCATTGCCTAACACAGGAGCTTCTGGGGGACAATGAAGATCTAAACATAACAATAATCAACCCATCAAAAAATTATGTCGGCTGAATCTCCAAAATATACACAAAATTTAATCATTTCTTGTCACTTTCACTGTTACTATTTTCATTAAGTCACCATCCTCTATTGCCTACTTTACTACAAAAGAATTTACCATGAAGATATACTTCCAAAAAACAAACATACATATACGCACAAGGTCATTCATTGCAGCACTGTTTACAGTTGCCAAATACCGGAAAACAAATGTCCATATAGAAGAGCAGTTATATAAACCAATCAACTGTGGTTTGATATAATATACCCATATAATGTAATTCTATGCAGCTGCAAGAAAAATGAGAGAGATATCTATGAACTGATATAGTTATTTGCAAGTTATGATGCTGAGCAAAAAAAAGCAAAATGCCCCCCAAAAAACAAAAACCTATATGATTCCACATATATCAAATATCCAAGAAAGTCAAATCCACAACCAACAGATTAGTGATTTACAAGAGCTGAGAGGAAGGGGCAATGGCGAATGACCACTAACAGGTCTAGGGGAGTTCTTTTCTAGAGTGACAAAAAACATTCTAGAATTAGTGATGGTAGTTGTAGAAAAGTAAATTTTATGACATATGAAATATATCTTAATAAAAAAATTTAAAAGAGGACCTATAACATGCTATTACACAAACTAAAGGAAAATAAAATCTGTTTGTATCTGCTTTTGCGCAAAAAGAACCACAAAAAGGATAAACAAGAAACTTACACAAGAAGGCAGGCAGAACAGGACGGAATGACAAGCAGGTAAAAGTAGGATGGAAGGAATTGGGAGGAAGAGATAAGTGACATTTCTTTGAGTACACCTTTTGAATCACCCTGACTTTTAGAACAAAATTTAAAATACATAAATAAAATTAACCAGAGTGGGAGGAAAATCCAAATATGATATACAACTATATTTATTTAACATTTATTTATTTATCTATTTATTTATTTATTTTGATGTGTTGCTGAGGATCGAACCCAGTGCCTCACACATGCCAGGCAAGCAAGCATTCTGCCACAACCCCAGCCCCAGAACTACATTTCAAATGTTTCAATCTTTTTTTTTTTTGGTACAGGGATTTGAACCCAGGAGCTCTTAACCACTGAGCCATATCCCCAGCCCTTCTTTATATTTTATTGAGAGACAGGGTCTCACTGAGTTGCTAAGGGCCTCTCTAAGTTGTGACATTGGCTTTGAATTCATGATCCTCCTGCCTCTGCCTCCCGAGCCACTGTGATTTCAAGCTGGGATTACAGGTTTACGCCCTTGTGCCTGACTCAAAATAACTTTTGAATCCAGTCTTTGAACTATATTTCCTTGAACCCAAGATTAAGGGGAAAAAATATCTCCAAATTATAAGCACTAGTTAGCAGAGGTTCCCTCCCAAGATGTATATCAAGTCTAACAATTCTGAAACTATTTTCTGTATATTCTACAATTTAGTAAATAAATAAATAAATATATGAACAATAGGAGTGGGTTTCCTCACCACTGAAGTAGAGAGTTACAAACATGGAAAGAGGGAAGAACAGAATGAATTCTGTGAACTACATTAGAATTGAACATATCAGCATTCAATCCTGATTTTATATACACTAAAATAGAAATAGATAAATATGTACACATGTAGGTGTAGAAGTATCAACTATTATTATATAACTACTACTACTACTATTCTTATACCTAATATATAGTTATATTTACCTAGTTAGGTCAAGATATAGGTTTACAGATGTAGAAGTAGATACACATGCCCACACGTACACTTATTTTCCCCCATTCCTGGCTACAAAGAGGACCTAGAAATAATGAGCACAACCCAGATTTTGGCTTCTAAATACTATTGTCTAAGGAATAAGGAATAAGGACTGATTCTATACCTAGGGCTAGAAAAGTACAAGATGAGCACAAAACACTATTTTATGACCGAAGAAAGCACTCAAAGAATGACGACAATATGTCAAAAGGTCATATATATGCCAACTTAAAGGGACTCTCACTGGCCAAATCTGGGACAATTTCAGCATCAAAATAAATAATGATAGTAGTTTTGTAAAAACTGAATTTAAAAGAAAAACATGAGTTCATGCTTATAAAAGTAAATACATGAATAAATGAGAGGTGAAAAGAATGCCTCTTCTTTATGGTAGAAAGCTAATTAATAAATGTAGGCAAATAGCAGAATTAGAAAAATCACCATTTGACAACCATTATCACAGTAATACAGGTTGAGCATCCCCTATCTAAAGTATTTGGGACACGAAACATTTCGGATTTCAGATTGGGGGGATGGAATATATGCATACATACAATAACATATCTTGAGGATGGAACCCAAGTATAAACATGAAATTCATTTGTGCTTCATATACAACTCACACACATAGCCTGAATGTAAGTTTGTGTATTTTTAGTGTGTCTGTTTTCACTGCAACCCATTGCATGAGGTCAGGTGGGAGATTTTCCAGTTGTGGTATCATGCTGGTACTCAAAAAGTTTTGGACTTGAAACATTCTGGCTTTCAGACTTTCAGATTAGGGATGTTCAACCTGTAATTGACTCAGATAAGAAGCATCCAAGAATGCTAAAACAGAGTAAAAATTTCAGAAACTACACATTAACATAGTCTGAAAGTATCTCTTCACAAGATACTTATTGATTGGTAACTTTATACTGGAAAAACCCAGCAGGCACTTGGCAGGCACTTCCTAAACAAAATGATTAAAACAAACTGCAACAATAATAACACAAAATCAACACCATGTACCTTCTGATATGACAGTCTAAAAAACTCATATCTGTCATATCCTTGTCAAAACCATACCATATATATAATTATGAGCAAACTCACTCTAAGATCCAATTCTATTATTTTAGGTGCATATTTAGATAAAGAAGCATTATACATACTTAGAAAAGAACTGCAGCATTCATCATATTTAACGTTTCACTCAACACTTAACCATTTAAGATTATCGTCTAAATTAATAAACATTAAAAGGATGCAAAATAATGGTTTTCCAGCATTCCTTCCCATTTATTAGCTGTAATTCTTCTGTAAAGACCTACTCGACTGCCCTGCAACATAGCTAATATTAAAGGTTCAATAAATGCCTACTTCTTTCCTTTTAATTGCCAATTTTCAAACTAAGGAATTAGTGCCATAGTCTCTTCAATGGTTTCCAAGGAGATGTGTGCTTCAATCAGTTGTGCCCCCTCCCACTCCATTCTGTCTTTTTATACTCAAATTGCCTCATCTTTGGTCAAAAGGAGCCAACCATGCCTTTTTAAGTTCAGGTTTCACCATAATGAACTTGAAGTGTCTACTGGACATCCAAGAAAAAGCTGGGATGGGTTCTGAAACTGGAGGCAGAAATTAAAAGGACTATGTAAATACAATTCTTATTCCTAAGATATCCTAACCATCTTGCAGAGCTGCCTAAGAGAACTTTTATAGTATAAATTAAGATTGTAAAATTAATACATTCACTGACTACCCCGTCTGTCCCTATCTTGGCTTTTGCTTGGTACAGTGGTACAGTGATCAATAAAATGAAGATGTAACAGTGGAAATGGACAGGACAGGATGGTTAGCAAGAAACTCCATTAAGAACGCAAAGGTTGGAGCTGGGGATATAGCTCACTTGGCAGACTGCTTGCCTCACATGCACAAGGCCCTGCGTTCAATCCCCAGCACCATACCAAAAAACAAAAAAAGAACTCAATGTTAAATGATAAAATGTGAGAATATGAAGAAAATTAAAACATCAAAATTTCAAGTGTTGATTATTAAAACAATGGTGATGTCATGAGGTTGAATGAGAGAAGGCAGAAGAGACTTGAGTAACTAGAGAAGTAGGAGGGAAAAAAGAATGGGTTTTTTTCCTGATTTTCCTTCTTCCTCTTCTATGTTCTCAATAAATTTTATCTCTTTTTAGATCTTACTTCAATTTATGATTTTTATTCATTTTCCACTTTATTACAGTGAACTGTTTACCTGTCACTTTCTCACCTGGTAGAATTTAAACTCCTTGAGGACCTCAATGAGTTTTGGGAGCATGAGTCCTGGGTTACTAACTATTTGATTTTCTGCCTATTATGTAATCTCTCTAGCCTCAGTTTTATCATTTCTAAAATAGAAACTAGAAGTCAATTTTCATGGTGCCTAGCTAGCACAATGCCTAGGCCATAGTAAAACTTCAAAAGATAATAAAAATAAAATCAATCAGATAATTGTATTTTCTTTAAAAGTATTGTATATAGAGCTAAGACCTTTCTGAATGAATATAGATCACAGGCAATTCTCACTGTAAAGCACACCACAGGGGCAGTTCACTACCAATTACAGAATGATAGTTTAATTTATGAATTGAAGCACCTAGTTTATTCTGCCTCATAGTCATTAAGGGCTCTCTAGAATGATAAACAAACAAGAAGTACAATTCTAAAATAGGTTTGGCTTTGCTGGAATATGACATCTAACTCTGTGTAAAGAGTAGAAGAAGAAAACTTCTCAAAATTCCTAGATTGTTAATAGAGATAATTTATTTGTTATCTTTAGCCTTCAGAAACACAGATATAGCAGGGGAATAAAATTCTTCACTCTGTTCAGGTAACCAAGAGGCACATCTGGTCTACAACTTTGCAAAAGTAGATCCCCAGAGCTTAATGGTTCTATAGAGTACAGAACAAAACTCTATTTAGCTGAAATAGGAATGGAATTGAGTAGAAAGTGGAAAGGGGTAATCCTAAGGGAGATAAAATGCAATTCTCATGACTTTCAAACATCACACTAAGCGCATATCTCCTGACTTGCCACAAATAACATTAACATCTTTTTAACTATAAGTAACAAAGGCTAAAATTTTAGGTTTCATCAAAAAATAACTATTTAAAAAATTAAATGACATATCAAAGTATGATGAAAACTTCTTTAAAGCCTATATTATGACCCAATAACTGTCATTTCTATTAAAATAAGAAATGGTGCCCTCCATTTCTGTATTACAAGCATGGGGAAGGCCATTCCTTCTTGGAGGAGAACAGAAATCTAGAATGTCATATCAGGATGCTTCCGGTTGCAAGCAAATAAAAATTCAACTCAAATTAGCTTAAAATAACACTTTTGAACCTTTTGTTTGTATAGGACTTATCTGGGGATTCTGTTAAAAAGGTGATTCTGATTCAGGAGGACTAGGGTAGGACCTGAAATTCCAACAAGCTCACAGGTAATGCTGCTAGTTCAATCCCAAAAATTTAAACCATAAGAAAATACACATATAAACACATCTGCAAAGCCAGAGATAAGACTGTTGATTAACGTCATCAAGGACTAGTTAGGGCTACAAGCTTCCTTGGTCATGTCCTGCAAAAGACAAAGTAGCTTCCCACAGATTTTTCTCAAAGAACAAGGAAGAACATCCCCAGAAGCCTAAAAGACTCCTTTTATCCCATTTGCCAGATTAAGTCATGTGATCATCCCTGAACTGCTGATTGGCAAGGGAGATTGGTTAACTCTTGGACCAATCAGGCCACCCCTGGACTGAGGGTAGGATCTTGATGCATATTAGTTACAGGGAAGTGGAGGGTGGTGCATGTCAACATTAAGAACCACTTATCTAAGACACTTATCACAGGTCCATAGGAAGGAGGAACAGATGCTTCGTAGGTAATAACAGCCAATACGTATTTTTTTCCAGCTCTCATCCCAACAAAGTCACCATTTAGTTCTGAGCTCATTGTATGTAGGAGAGGGAAAGTTGACTTGAGGCTCACAGTTTCAGAGGTCTCAGTCCACAGATAGCTGACTCCACTGCTGTGGGCCCAAAGTGAGGCAGGACATCATGGCTGAAGGGTATAGCTAAGGGAAGTAGCTCACCTCATGGTGGCCAGCAAGCAGAGAAAAAGAGGGAGGAGGAAGAGGCCACAGGGAAGATGAGCCCTTCCAGGGCACACCACCAGTGTGACCCACCTCCTCTAGCCACACCCTATCTGCCTATAGTTATCACCCAATCAGTCTATTCAAACTAGGATGGACTGGTTAGGTTACAGCTCTCACAATACAATTATTTCTCCTCTGAACATTCCTGTTAACACAGGAGCTGTTGGAACTGCTTCCTGAATCCTAATGGCCAAAATCTGACCTATCTATCCCAAATTCCATCCTTTAGATCAGCTCTAATTGCCCTCTGTTCTCTGAATTTCCAAAGCCCATAAATGGATCCTAAACTCAGCAACACCAGAAACCTATCACAAACACAAACTCTTGGGACCTACTGACATACTGACCCAGAAACTCTTTTCCAAAATCCATGTTTTAACAAATATTCCATGTGATTTCTATGCATATTCAAGGTTTACAATCATGAGATTGGAGGATTATAATTAGCTATAAAAAACAAAAGCCTTAATAAAGTAACTTAAACAAATAGGTATTTATTTCTTCTCAGGAAAAAAAAAAAGTCTAGAAATAGTCCAGTGCTGACATGCAATGATGTCAACATCTTTAGCAGGTTGGTTTATCACCTCATGGGTACAGATGGTTGCTATTACTTCAAGACAGGAACAAGAGATACACAACAAAGGATCATGCCAGAAATATCATCTCTCTTTTACCTGGAATGTAAAAGCTTTCTTAGACACCCGACCCCATAAACCTTAAATGCTATGGTAATCTGTTGTTTTCCAAAGATGGCCACCCCAATGTATTTATCTCATCTCATATTTTCTTTTTGTAATGTGACAGACCTCTTCCAACTGACAGGGGAGATCAGGTTCTCCCTTGGAACTAGAAGGGAACTTGTGATGGTCTCTACTAACACAATGAAGTGGAAGTAGAAGAATGCTATCATAGGATGCTATGTAACTTCTGATGCAAGATCATAAAAAAAATTAGCTTCCATTTAGATGGAGTGTGTGCTCGCACATTCTCTATATATATACATTTGTATGTGTGTATGTACATGGTGAGCATGTTAAGACCATATATGAATGTTCTAGTCAACTCCCAACAAACACAAACACAAGTTTTAACCACCAGACAGCATGAATGAACTTTCATATAACCCTAGACCTGACTTTAAGACTTCTGGCTAAGACCTGAGACATCATGGAACAGATGCAAGCTATCCCCACCAGACTTATCTGAATTTCTGACCCACAGAAACCATGAGAATTCCTAATAATAGTTTTTGTTCTGTAAGTACATTTAGGAACAATACTATCAAGCAGTAATAGAGAGCTAAAACAGGGTCACATAGCTGCCCTGAGTTGCAGAAGATGGGAAATCAAGGAACATGATTGTTATGAACCAAGGTGGGGCACAGTGCCACCAAAACACAATCAAGGTTAAGTTAATAAAGGGAAATAAGCTCTGGGTAGGCAACTAACAGTAAATGCCACAACCACTTGCTATTACTCACTATCTACTGCTTTATATTATGTTGATCTTTTCTTAATATATGCTTTACATCCAATAAAAAAAATAGAGATCTTGAAGGCAGAACATTTCTTTAAAAATACCTCAAGTAGTAGTTAGTCTAAAAGTATGAGCAACTTAACTTCTGAAAGGAACTATTCAAGTTATACTTTAGAAAGAATTTATAGAAGCTATAAGGTTCTAAAATAAATGCACATAAAAGGTATTATGGTTTGGTCCCCAATACAGCATGTTATCATGCATCAAGAAGGCCCTCAGCAGCTGCTGGAGCCCTGCCCTTGGACTTCCCAGCTTCCTGAACCTGAATAAACCTCTATTCTTTATCAATTACCCAGTTGATAGTATTCGGTTATAGCCACAAAAAGTAAACTAAAACAAAAGGTTTTATCTTTGGGGAGGTAGTTTGTTTTTGGTTTTTGTTTTTTTTTTTCCCCAGAATAATTCCTCTAGAAAAAACATTGGTGCAAATAAACTTTGAAGAATCCTTATTATACAGATAAGTATTAACCAACTCCAAAGTCAGAAGAGTTCTCAAAAGGGTAACTGGAAATTCTGCCCAAAACTGGCCAAAAGAGGCATTTGCCAGCCCTTTAGGTATAGATAAACACTAGTCTAGGCTAATTAAAACTCGTAGGGTAAACATAAACTGCTAAATATTTATATTTAAGTAACCACAGTGATTTGTCACTAAATGATATCTCACTTATGCTTACTAGAAAGGGAACCTAATAGTGGTTTCCAAAAATGACATCAGCACCCACTTACTTCTGACCATTTGTGATTTTTCCTGGATCACTATCTCTATGTCTTTAAATAATCAGAATAATACAGAGACAAGATATTATTGTAATTTCCTTTTTCCATTTTATTTTCATCATATTACAATTTAAATTCAAAACAGGGCTGGAGTTGTGGCTCAGTGGTAGAGCACTTGCCTCACACGTGTGAGGCACTGGGTTCGATTCTCAGCACCACATATAAATAAATAAAATAAAGATCCATTGGCAACTAAAAAATATTTTAAAAAAAACAAAAACAAATCTTTACACTAATCAGAAAAAACTTCAAAATTTTTATTTTAGCAATACAGAATTTAAGTGCATTCTCTGAACTTAGAAAAATTTGATGTATCATTCAGTTAACTAAAGCTAAAAATAGCCTGTATTTGCCTATTTTCTGTTACTGCAACAAAATATCTGAGGCAGGATAACTTTATTGAGAAAAATAGTGTATTTAGTTCACAATTTCAGAGGTTCAAGGGCATGGCACCAACATCAGCTCAGGTCTGGTGATAAACTTATGGCAGATGGCTTCACAGTGGAGGGAACATGTGCCAGTGAGAGTAATTACATTGCCAGACATGAAGTCAGACAGCAGATTAGGAGTTGGGCTCACTCTTATAACTCACTCCCAAGAGAAGTAACTCAGGGTCCCACAGGAACTATCCTAATCACTTCCAAGGGCATGCCTCCAGTGACCTAGGGACTTCCCACTAGCATCTACCTCTTAAAGGTCCCACCACTTTCTTAACATTTCCACACTGGTAATGTTAAGTTTCCAACATGTGAATCCTTAGAGAACAAATCATATCCAAACCACTAATAGCACAGCCACTAATTTAGGTGATTTTTAAACTACCAATTAATAATCACACTGTGCTTCAGAATTTAAAAAGCCCTTTTATAGGTAGATGCAAACATGTTATATATACATATATCTTCCTTTAAAACTGTATGAAAGTACTTTGCAAACCTCTTAGTAATCTAGTAATATATTATTATTCATCTATTAATATTATTAGTGATAATATTAAGTCTTATGTAGGAATGTTTATCCTCTTTCTACATGTAAAGATACTCAGGTTAAAAAAGGAGAATTCGGGCTGGGGCTGGGGCTCAGTGGTAGAGTGTTCGTTTCGCATATGTGAGGCACTGGGTTCGATCCTTAGCACCACATAAAAATAAATAAATAAAATAAAAGCATTGTGGCCATCTACAACAAAAAAAAAAAAAAACATTAAAACAAAAAAAAAAAAGAATTCACTGGTCTAGGACCACATAGCTAGTTCCAGTGTATTTGGTACTTAAATTCTTATCTTCTGACTTGAAATTCTGGGTACTTTTACTTGCTGTCACTGTGAAACATTTAATCTTCAAAGTGTGATTCCCAAAGACTAAAAAGAAAAAAAGGAGAAGGAAATCTCTATTGTTGGACAGAGAACTGTTACTTCCAATGCTGTAGGTCAGGCCAGTCCCATGTTATTGGGCAATCCAGTAAACTAAATATCACACAAAATAACAAAAGGCAAATTTATTATAATACAGCCTAAGAAATGAAACTAACTTTAGTGAATTTAAGCTAGAAGCATTAAAAAACTTCATATTACAACAATTTCAGTATTTTTTTAAAATACTACCTTTGATCCTGCTAACTATGGGCATTGCTTTATTCTAGTTCAGGTCAGAACTGTCCCTTCCTCCAACATACAGTATATACATACACAAAGGATCCTTTGAGTCATGATGCCTATAAAAGCCACCTTAAGTTTTAAGATCCTAGGAACTTTTAATTAAATTTATGAATAATCAAGTTTACGGGATACATCCGACAATACCATGAAACTTGTCTCCTGTCCAGTCACAGCATGTATTCAGTCTTCATGAAACCTCAAAGCAGAATCTTATGAAGCTGTCTCTATTTCAGGTGTTCCCAAGAGAGGATCAAAGTACAAGTATTTAGGTATTATTTTTCTAAGACAACATACGTACCACAGGACTTAAGCTACAAATTTGCCAATTCTGGTTTGAAAACAGAGGCCCAAAAAGTCTTTAGCATATTCACAGATAAAAGACATTAAGACCCTGAACATACACATATGATTTCATATAGGTGAAAAAGCAATCAAAGCTTTTTCAAGTATTTCTTCAAATATTCCTTACTTGAATGTATTCAAAGGTTTTTCTTAACTGAAATACTGATACTGCTATATGGAAACGCCTCTATAGTTACACTTCCAAATGGCAATCAAAGCACAAAGCAAATTGTGAGACTTTCTATGGAAAAGGGCTTAGAGTATTAAGTAAAAAATATTTGAAATTTGTTTGTTTTTGAAATGGAACAAAAGTACTCATAAGTATAACTATTTATTATTAACAGCATTTTCAACTTATAGAATATCCAAATAAACTAAAAATGCCAATGACTACTTGTTTTGCCAGTGTAACAACATAAATGCTGAGATACTAAATAAGGCCCCTGACTTTAATTAAAAGAAACTCCAGAACCCAAACATTTATGATCACAATTTAATTTTAAAAGGAGACAAGGTGCGGTGGCTCACACCTGTAATCAGCCAGGTGCAGTGGCTCACACCTGTAATCCCAGCACTTTGGGAGGCTGACACAGAAGAATCGCCAAGTTCAAAGCCAGCCTCAGCAATGGCGAGGCACTTAGCAACTCAGTGAGACCCTGTCTCTACATAAAACACAAAATAGGGCTGGGGATGTGGCTCCGATTGCCCATGAGTTCAAACCCAGTACCAAAAAAAAAAAAAAAGGGAGATAAGATTCAAACCATTTAATGGTAAGAGCAACAAGAACCCTCGCTCTCAGTCATTTTTCTGTTATAACCATCAAAACAGCCTTAGTATTAAAGAACTATCATTCAATGTAAATGTTTTACTTCTAGTAGAACATTTCCCAGAAAAACTAAATCAACAGTAGAAAAATCAAAACAAAAATAAGGAAATGTGAAATTGATAAGATTATTTCTCTTTCAATATAAAAGATAAACAGAAGGCCAAAAAATAAAAGGAAATAAACAGTTCAAATGAGAAATGTATAATTCTTAATGTCCTCTATTTAAAGTATCTTAGCTATACTGGAAGACAAACATCTTTAACCACAGCTATTATATATTTCCATAAAACTACCACCACAGTCAATACCAAGAATATATTCCTCATTCCTAAAAGTATCCCCTACCATCTTTTTTAATTTTTTTTTTTAGTTATAGATGGACACAATACCTTTATTTATTCTTTATGTGGTGTTGAAGATTGAATCCAGTGACTCACACATGCTAGGCAAGCAATCTTCCACTGAATTAGAAGCCCAGCTCCCCAACCCCACCATCTTTTTCAATTTTATGTGCATACATGGAAAGAACACAAAATAATACCTACTCCCTAGCAAAATTTAAAGCATACAATGCAGTATTGTTAATTATAGGCACTATGCTCTACAGTGCATCTCGATGACTTACTTATCTTGCCTATCTGAATCTTTGTACTCTGACCAATACCATCATATTTCCTCCCCATCCCCTGGCAACCACCATTCTGACTATTTTAGATTCCACATATAAGTGGGATCATGTGGAAATTTTTCTTCTTTGATTTATTTCATTTAGCACAATGTCCTCCATATTTATCCATGTTGTCACAAATAGTAGGATTTCCTTTTTAAGGCTGAATAATATTCTATTATTTGTATGCCACTCTTTTTTGTAATCCATTCATTTGTTGATGAACATTTAGGATGCTTCTACATCTTTACCACTGGAAATAATGCTACAGTGAACAAGGGAGTACAAATCTCTTCAAGATCCTGATTTTAATTCCTTTGGATATATGCCCAGAAAAGAGAGAAATGGGGTTGCTTTATCATATGGCAGTTCTACTTTTACTTTCTAAGGAATTTTCATACAGTTTTCCTTAGGAGCTGCACCAATTTACATTCTCACCAACAGTTTACAAGGTTCCCTTTTCTCCACAGTACTTGTTATCTTTTTTTTTCCAATAGTCATTTTAACAGGTGTGAAGTGATATCTCATTGTGGTTTTGAGTTGCATTTCCCTGATAACTAACAACATTGAAAACCTTTTCATATACCTGTTAACCATATGTATGTCTTCTCTTGAGGAACATTGATTCAATTTCTTCTCCTTTTTATAACCACATATTTTTCTTTTTTTCCTCTCCTTTTCTTTCTTTTTTTGCTATTGAGTTAAAGTATTTCCTTACATATTTTAGATATTAACTTTTTATCAGATATGATTTCCAAATATGTCCTCTCATTCTATAAGTTATTTTTTACTTTATTTTTATTTCCTTTGTTGTGCAGCTTTTTAGCTTGATATAGTCCCATTTGTCTATGTTTGCTTTTTTGCCTGGAGTCTTTTCTAGAGTCTTGTCCAAGAAACCATTGCCAAAGGCACTCTCAAGAAGCTTTTCCCCTATGTTTTCTTCTAGAAGACTTTAGGTTTTATGCTTTTAAGTCTTTAGTCCATTTTTAATTGATTTTTGTTATGGTGTAAGATAAGAGTCTAATTTCATTCTTTTGCATATGGATATACAGATTTATATACACCACTTATTTATTTAAAAGGCTACCGTTTTCCCACTGTTATGTGGGCACCTTGTCAAAGATTAGTTGACCGCTTATAAGTCAGTTTTCTGTTATTATTTTTGAAATACCTGAAGCTGAGTGCTTATGAGAAAAGAGGCTCTTTCAGCTCACAGATTTGGAGGCTGAAAATCCAAAAACAGGCAGTCCTGATCCATGTTTGGTCTCTGGTGAAGGATGATGGCAGATGGCACCATGGCAGGGACACATGGGGAAAGGACAATCATGTGACAAGACAGAAAGCCAGAGCAACTGGAAATGGCCAAGCGCGTTCTTTTATAACAACCTTCTCATAAGAATTCACAGTCTAAGAACTACCTTAATCTCCTTTGACAGCAACACTCTCAGCAACGCCTAAAGACCACCCACTAGGCTCCAACTCTTAAAGGGCCCATCATCTCTGATACCACTACACTGGAAACCAAGTTTCCAACACATAAATCATTGGGGGACACATTAAAACCATATACAAACCATAGAAACCACATATGTATGAGTTTATCTCTAGGTTCTCTATTCTATCCCATTAGTCTGTCTGTTTTTATGCCACTAATATATTTGGTTGTTTGGGGGAGCAGGGTTGTTTAGTTTAGTTTAGTTTTCTGACACAAAGTCTCATTTTGTAGTATAAGTTGGTCTCAAACTCCTAGGCTCAAGCGCTCTTCCCTCCTCAGCCTCCTGAGGGCTGGAATTCAGTATCATGTTTTGAATAGTGTAGCTCTGTATTAGAAATCAGGAAGCATGATGCCTCCAACTTTGTTCTTCTTGCTCAAAATTGCTTTGGCTATTTTGGGATCTCTTCTGATATAAGACTAAAACTTTGGCCAGGTATGAAAACTCAGAGAAATATATTTGTTTACTTAATAAACACATGAAAAACAGAAACAATAATACTAGAAGTTTTCAAAAAGGATTGCCAAAAATTAAGCTCCTCTCAAGGGGGAGAACTAAAGAATATTTTTAAAAGATAAAGCTTTTAATAATGTGAAATTAAACACTATATACTTGAAAAGTAACTGTATTAACTCAGTACACACATTCAAGAAAGACAATAGAATATACAATGGTATCAAGCAAAGTAATAATTTGTTTTTGAAAAACATAATATCTGGTGACTAACCTCCTACACAGCCAATTTTGTATTTCAAAACTGTTTATCTGACTTTAATTAAACAGTGAGCTGTTAGTAATGCTATTCAAGATAAGATTCAATTTCTCCATAGTACTTTCTTTTGATAAATAAAAATCATAAAATAGGATATCATCTGACTTAGTTAAACTTCTAAACAAGGTAGTACAGTAATACTATGTACAGAGCACTGATGTTAATTTAAATTCTCATCTTGATCACAGCTTGATCATCACTGATCAAAATCTTATTCAATGATGTCTCACAGAAGTTCCTGCATCTTACTAAATTACAAGTATAGAGCTTTCAAATTAGCAGCGAATCCTCTACATACCATTTTTTTACAAAGTGGGTAAGAGAAGAGACATCAAAGTTTTAGTTTCCAAGTATCTTTTCACTTTTTAGAATAAATATTGGAATGTTTCCCATTAAGTAGTATAAGAATTAAATAGGCAGCCAGCAGCACATACCTGTAATCCCAGTGGCTTAGGAGGCTGAGGCAGGAGGATCACAAATTCAAAGCCAGCCTTAGCAACTTAGCAAGGCCCTAAGCAACTCAATGAGACCCTGTCACTAAATAAAAATACAAAAAAGGGGTTAGGGATGTGGCTCAGTGGTTGAGTGCCCCTGAGTTAAATCCCTAGTACCAAAAAAAAAAAAAAAAAAAAGAATTAAATAGGCATTTAGTTAAATATGCATTTAAGAAATACAACTTGAAAAAATATAATATAATCATTCTATAAATATTATTGAATACCTGTTCAATATAGGATACTATTCAATATAGGCAGTTATGGAGGACACATGAGGACATAGTTCTGTTTTCAGGGAGCTTTATAATATAACTGGAAGCTCAGACATAGATATACAAACATTTAAAGGGCATTGCAAGGCAAACGAATGATTAAAATTCCCATTAGAAGTTAAGAGCATTTGAACTATAAAAGAAGGTAGAATCAATTGGCGTTAACATAGTGGTACCAGAAAAAAAAAGAAAAATCTCAGGAAAGAGGCAGAACGACAGAGCTCAGGCATGAAAGGTGAAATTTAGAAAGGAAGAGATGAAAGAGGAAGATATCCACACCTAGTAAAACATAGGGAGGTAGGGGTAGACCAGCATCCTGCACAGACAAGAAAATACAAGGTACAAAGAGTAGGTTCAAACCAAGAAAAAGAAAATTCCTGAGTATCATATCAGGAATTTAGATTTAATCATTCAACAAATATTAACTAATATGCCTATTATGTGCCATACACTGTCCTAGCTGCAATGATACAACTTTGAACCAATAAAGTTATCTGTCCTTATGGTGCCTATAGTCTAGTAGTTTTTCTTTTTTCTTTTTTTTTTTTTTTTTTTGGTACTGGGGATTGAACTCAGGGGCACTCGACCACTGAATCACATCCCCAGCCCTATTTTGTGTTTTATGTAAAGACAAGGTGTCACTGAGTTGCTTAGCGCCTCGCCCTTGCTGAGGCTGGCTTTGAACTCGCAATTCTCCTGTCTCAGCCTCCCTAAGTGCTGGGATTACAGGCTTGCAACACCGCGCCCCGGCTTAGTAGTTTTATTTATATGTAATATGATACCCTATAATGCTTCTGAGCAGAGGAGGAATGTGACCAGAAATACACTACAGGCAAATTATACACAATGGTATGTATCAGTCCATCACCTATAAAGAAAAGAGAGAAGCAGATCAATTAAAATATTGCAATAAGAATCCAGGCTAGAACTGGCAAGTGAAATTATTCAATTATCCAAATGATTTATTGAGCAATCTTAGATAAATTACCTTATTTCTCTGCATCCCTTTTCTCACTGGAAAACTGAAGATTACCACTGAGTCAAAACGTTAAGATCATCAATCAGAAAATTCTACAGCACATCAAGGCACTGTGTTATATGCAGAGTAATGCTAAAGACCAACAGCTGCAATGTACTTTCATTTCTAACCTTTTCTTAGCAACACAACTTTAAAATTACGCTTGTCCTTTATCAGTTTAACCACTACTTGTCTTCAACAGTGCACTCTTTCTGAGTAAGACTGGGATAGTAGGGGTCAAGGTTAGACATGATACAGGCTTTAACTACAGACTATGAAGGTCTGTGCTACCTTCCTTTATTTCCCTCTGTGTAATCTACAGTCCCAAGTAAAGGACAGAGAGGGAGGTAACAGGCTACTCTGGTATCTGTTAGAAATAGAAAAAGAACAGTAGATAAGATACTTATTTTATTCTCCCTTATACCACAGAGAGCTATTTGTCTCTATAATTAACTTATTTATAGAAGCCTCAAAGGCAAAGTCTATGTTTTATTCACCTTCATGATCTTATTGTGCCTAGCACAGAGCTTCAGACACAATTGCTGAAGGCAGAACTGAGAAGAAGAAGAGAGTCTAAGATCCAAAAAAGTATGAGTTAACTGTGTATAAGAGGATTCAGGCAATAATAGCAACCATCAACAGAATAGTCAAAACGGAGACAGTAGTGAATTAAGACATGATTTTTTCCTTTTCACGCACCTGTAGCCTAGTTAAAAATACTAGGAGGAAAAAGAAAAATATACTAGGCATCTGGAATGAGGTAACTACTAAAATTAATAATTCATGGCTACCTTTTAGAGAACACACCAAACACTGTATAAAGAACATTACAGACATTATCTCATTTAATCCCCACACCCCCATGAGTCAGATATTATCCTCATTTTTCAAACAAGGAAACTAAGAGTTAGAGCCGGGATAAATAACTTACTCAAGGTCATAAAATTAGCAACAGTGGAGCTCTGACTCAAATCAACATCTAACTCCAAAGCCAGTACTGCATACTTAGCCATCAGGAACCAGAGAGATAGGACTGAAGCTGGTTGTAAGTACCAGGTACTGTATGTACTTCCAAAGTGCAACCAAAAGGATTTGCTGAAAGATGAAGAACAGTGTTTAAACTGAAGAAATATTAGATTATATGATGACGAAACAGAGAAGAGCCAATGTATCAAAACAATGTCCCCTCTCCAAAACAACCAGTGGACTGTCTTGTGAGCTACCAGAGCCAACTCAGGCATGTAAAAGCACTCCACTTTACTCTCACCTTTTTAACTTTCTATTTTGAAATAATTTTAGATCTGTCACAAAGTTGTAAAGAGTACAGAGTTCTCATATGCCCTTAAGCAACTTCCCCTAAGTTATCATCTTACATACCACAGTTTTATTATCAAAACCAATGAATTAAGATTAATATACTCTTAACTGAATCTTGCCAGTTTTTAACAATTCTGAATAAAGCTTTCATAACATCACTTTGTACCCACAAATATATATAATTATAAATTGCCAACATAATAAGACATAATAGTTTTAAACATAAACAATTAAAGCTGCCATAGATACCCTTTTATATTATCTATTGGTGGCCCTGTGTCAGGAGTCCCCAAGATTACCCTCTGTCTTAGAAGATTTACTAGAAGGAACAGAAAAGCTATTAACTCACAGTTATGGCTTATTACACCCAAAAGATAAGGATGAAAACCAGCAAAGAACCTAGGAATTAAACCACAGACCCTGCGCCTTAATAGAGGAAACAGTAGGACCAAATCTTCACCATGTTGGTTTAGGACTTGACTTCCTTAACAAAGCCCCTAAAGCACTAGAAATAAAATCAAGAATCACTAAATGAGATGGATTCAAACTAAAGAGTATCTTCTCAGCAAAAGAAACAATCAATAACGTGATGGGAGAGCCTACAGAATGGGAAAAAGTCTTTACCACATGCACCTCGGATAGAGCACTAATCTCCAGGATATATAAAGAACTCAAAAAACGTAACACCAAAAAAAAGGAATAACCCAATCAATAAATGGGCTAAGGAACTGAACAGACACTTCTCAGAAGAAGATACACAATCAGTCAACAAATATATGAAAAAATGTTCAACATCTCTAGTAATTACAGAAATGCAAATCAAAACTAAGATTTCATCTCACGCCAGTCAGAATGGCAATTATCAAGAATATAAGCGGACTTCCGGCAAGATGGCGGCTTAGAGGGACGCAGCTACCAGTCTCCCCAAACAAAAGACCAGAAACTGCGGTACAACCTTCTCCCACCCGGCTTTTGGACAGCACGGAAGGAAATTTCACTCGCACGGGTAAGCAGAGCCAGCAGCCGTAGACACAGCGCGACTCCAGCGGCTGTGGCCGAAAGCGGCCCGAG
>CM053401.1:30600781-30614259 GCA_028644305.1 Xerus rutilus
ATGTGGTGAAAAAGGCACATTCATACATTGCTGGTGGGACTGCAAATTGGTGCAACCTATCTGGAAAGCAGTATAGAGATTCCTTAAAAAACTTGGAATGGAACCACCATTTGACCCAGCTATCCCACTCCTCGGCCTATACCCTAAAGACTTAAAAACAGCATACTACAGAAATGCAGCCACTTCAATGTTTATAGCAGCATGATTCACAATAGCTAAACTGTGGAACCAACCTAGATGCCCTTCAACAGATGAATGGATAAAGAAACTGTGGTATATATATACAATGGAATATTACTCAGCAATAAAAGATAATAAAATTATGGCATTTGCAGGTAAATGGATGGAATCGGAGAACATCATGCTAAGTGAAATAAGCCAATCCCAAAAAACCAAAGGCCATATGTTCTCTCTGATTAGCGGATGCTGATACATAAGGGGAATGGGGGTGGGGGTGGGGAGCATGGGAGAAATGGAGGAACTTTGGATGGGACAGGGGGCAAGTAGGGGAGGGGGAATGGGAGTAGCAAAAATGATTGAATGAGCTGGACATCACTACCCTAGGTGCATGGATGAAGACACAAATGGTGTGACTCTATCTTGTTTGCAACCAGACAGATGGAAAATTGAGCTCTATATATGCAGTATGACTTGAAATGCATTTAAATAAATTAATTTTTTAAAATTCTTTTTTCATCCTACAATATGCCACTGTAATCTGATTACAGTAAGATATTTTGCCACCTAAATTATATTTTATCACTACTGAAATCAATATTAGGTAGAGGAGAGTGAAGGGAGGGGAGGGGATATGGGGATAGGCAGGCTAGTAGAATGAAACAGACATCATCACCTTATGTACATATATGACAGCATAACCAATGCCATTCTACAACATGTACAATCAGAAAAAATGAGAAATTATACCCATTTATGTATGATATATCAAAGTGCATGAATGTATTCTACTGTTATGTATAACTAATTAAAACAAATTTTTAAATTATTTTAAAATATTTTTAAGTTAGGGTTAAGAGTGAATATTAAAATTTAAGTTCAATATTAATAGTCAAGTTCAAGAAGAGAAGCAATGCCTATGATGCGTACAGTAAAAAATATTTACTGAACACATACTGTGTGTTAGTTCTTGGTGCTGAGAATAAAAAAGTTAGACTAAGTCCCTGTAACCACTTTCTGGAGTAGAAGGAACACACGAACACTAAACATACTATATAACATGCCACAGTGAAAACCGTCATGGGGAAATGTAAAACATAGTAAGAGAGAGTAAACGTAAAACACAGTAACATCTACCTAGTTAGGCAAGTCCTCACTAGTAAGTCATCAGGAGAGAATAAGCCACATGGCTATTTGTGGCTTATTTCCTCCTAGAGGAGGAATATTTCAGGCTGAGGAAGAGTGTTGGCAGGTTTGAGGAAATCCAAGAATGCACATGATTTGCTAATTTGAAAAACATAATGAACTAAAAAATAACATACTGTATTAAGAAATTGAGTTCCATAAGAAGCCCCTTATTCAAATTATAGTACAAAAGCTTAAAACTTCATGATTTTTCACTTAACTGAGGTAATTAGTCTAAGAAAATTCTAACATCTCCTATAGGAAGTACTTTTCAAAAGCCTTTTAAAACCAGCACTTACCTGTCACAAAAAACTAACACCACACTGTATTATATAATAGTATACGTCGTATATACATAATATATATAGTTATGCATAGTAAAATATGCCTTTATTTCTAAACAGAAAAACAAGTCAAAGACAGAAATGTCGAGATACTAAGTACATATTTTTTTCCAAGGGCTCTATTAAAAACAAAGAAAAGCAGAGTCCCTTTGTCACTCAAGAAGATAAATCAGCTCAGAAAAAAAAAAAACTGAAAAGCATTAGCCTACATTACTATTTAAAAGTAAACAAACTCTTAAAAAGTGAATTTTCATATTTGGCACAGGCTTAGGTCAAGCAACAGTATGAATTAATAAAAATAAGCACATAAACTTATATTCAATCAAATATCTCTAAGAAATATTTTTAAATTACCTCATTCTCCTTGAGCAGTGAAAACTAGAATTCAAATTTATCATTTTAACCAACTACAAGAAAATTTTAAAAACAAGCACCACCCAAGATAAATTTTATAGCACTTGACTTTAATCCAAATTATGGATTAAAAAGCCATCAAAATATGTAGAACTTTTTGTACCTGGACTTTTTTTTGTATTTTCTCCCTTGACTTCCTTCTTGACTTTATAAATCTCAAAGGCTGTGTGGTGGCTCATACTATTTACACATTCTTTATGCTACAAAGATCCAAGATTTTAATTTTCCAAAACAAATCTAAAAATTACAAAATCATAACCCAGTTTTATCTCAGGGTAAGGAATTTTCTGTTTAGATGAGGCATAACTAAAACTGAAAAGTCTAGCAATTACAAATGTGGATGAGGCTGTGAAACAAGTACAACTCTCCAACGCACTGCAGATAGGAGTGTAATTGAGTACACACTTACAGGATACAGTTTATATGCCACAAACCTTTGCAATATCTCCTCCTCTTCAGATTTCCTGATCACAATGCCCACAATGCCAAAAATAATCTTTGGAGGATTTCTTACTGGCATTATCATTACTACCACTCCAACCATCCCAATGGCTGACCTCTGGAAATTTGAAGCAGACCAAATCCTACTCTGTACAAAACAGTACTGAACACAATAACAATGTATCTAAACCTAAAATATTTACAAAACTGACAATTACTGCAGTAAAAGAAACTTTGTAGAAATAGAGACAGGCATTGCATCAAGTTTTACTTCCTAGGTTATCTCAGTGTGACAAATGTGATATAAAACATACACAATGAGTAAAAGAAGGGGGGGAAATTGTGACTATGGGAACTTCTTAAAACATTTAAATCTGCCTCAATCTCAAATTACCTCAATCTCAAATTACCCTTTCTCACGAAAAAGGGTAAAATAATCTCAGCAGATGAACTAATTTAAGAAAATACTGATATTTGCTAACGTGATTAAACTGTACTAATTTGGAAAAGTCATCTGTTTTATGTTTTCTTCTTTTTTTTTTTTTTTTGGTACTGGGGATTGAACTCAGGGGTACTCAACCACTGAGCCACATCCCCAGCCCTATTTTTTGTGTTTTATGTAGAGACAGGGTCTCACTGAGTCGCTTAGTGCCTCGCCATTGCTGAGGCTGGCTTTGAACTCGCGATTCTCCTGTCTCAGCCTCCCTAAGTGCTGGGATTACAGGCTTGAGCCACCGCGCCTGGCTTTATGTTTTCTTCTAATTTTATTTCTTAGTATTATAAGTCAGTGGACTTGAAAAAGGAAAGATAAAGAAAAACTTACTGGGATTGAAAATTCCTTGGCCAAATACTTCAATAGGGATGATTCTTTGGCCAAGAATTTGTTTCTTTCTCTCATATTGCCTTGAAGCTGTGTATCAAACTCCTTTCTAACCACAGAAGCAACAGAGTCAATAATCACAAGTTTAACTCCTTTTGAAATAATTTCTTCTTCCAAAGATTCAATCCTATAAAAGCAGAATTTATAATAATGAATAAATGTAAGATATAATGTAAAAATAAATTGCTATGAGGGTTAATCAAAAATTCTAAAAATTTAAAATCATTAAAAAAATTGCAAATTGTTTGTCCAAAAGTTATAAAATCTGCAAACATTTTCAGCTCTTACTACAGTTTTCTGGATATAGAGCAAAATGTTTTCATTTAGTTTCAGAATTCCTTGGTTGTCCTAAGAAAGTGCTAAAGCTCCAATTTTAGAGTAAAACTACTTGTGGTAGCCATTCTCCAAAATGGCTCCCACTCATTCCCACCTCCTGGTATTTCACACCCTTCTCTACAACTCCTTCCCACACTAGCAGAGTTGATCTATGTGGCTAATAGCATATGACAAAATAATGGTAAATCATTTCTGAGAGATTATAAACATCTACAGTTTCTAACATTGGGCACTCTTTCACTTGCCCACTCTCAGATCACTCACTCTGTAGGAAGCAGGTTACCATGTTTTGAGTCTATGGAGATATCCACATGGTGAGGAATGGAGGCCTTCCAACAACCACATGAGTGAGCTTGGTAGCAGGTATCCCAGCATAGTTGAGCCTTGAGATGACTACAGCCCTAGCCAATAGTTTATAATCTTTTGAGCAACTTTGAGCCAGAAGCTACCAGCTAAGCTACTCCCAGATACTTACCTTCAGAAACTATGTAAGATAATATGTTTGCTGGGGGTTTTTTTGTTTATTTGTTTGCTTTGGCACCGGAGATTGAACTCAGGGGCATTTAACCACTGAGCCACATCCCCAGCCCTCTTTTGTATTTTATTTTGAGACAGGGTTTCACTGAGTTGTTTAGAGCCTTGCTAATTTGCTGAGGCTGGCTTTGAACTTGCAATTCTCCTGTCTTAGCCTCCTGAGCCACTGGGATTATAGCCTTGAGACATCATACCCAGCTTATGTTTGCTGTTTTAAGCTCATAAATGGTGAAGTAATTTGTTAATGAAACAATAGACATTATACCACTTATGTGATATCTAAAACATTTTATTCATTTAGTATATTTTTCATTTTTAAAGAAGTACTTCAGAGGCTACAGCAAATTTAAAAAATGAAATAATTATTTCCCATAATTCTAATATGTAAGAATTTTTTGTTCTTATTCAGAAGCTGAAAACATGAAAACAAAACAAAAAAAATCTTCAAAACATTACTAAAATGTCAAAATATTAGACAACACACCTTTGTAGAACTTCATCACAGGTGAGTTCCCGATAAAGATGAACTTTATTACTTGTCAAAAGTAATTTTTCTTCAGTGTTGAAATATGTGGGAAAACGGGATTCTGCTATTTCAACCAGTCTGTAGGGAAAAACGGTCAATTATGTTTAAACCACATTGCTGAGGCCCTAATAAGAACTGGAAAGCTTATAAGCCTTATTGATAGAGCAGATATAAGCAAAACAGCTTAAAATACAAGTTTTGAATATAAGTTCTCCTTTTGAGCACTTATTAGAGGTTAGTCCTCAGAGCACGAGACCAGTGAGGGCTTTTAGGTCTTCTCTAATTTTGAGCAAACAACGTCTCTGAGATATATTTTTCTAGGAATAAATGTTTTATAACAATATTTTATCAAGCAACTAGTAGATATATTAGCAAATAAGAAAAATGCTCTCATTTTCTTGAATAAACAAAGTATATTTGAACATACACGGCATATTATCATCCTAGTAATCAGATATCAGTAAGTCTCCATGTCTCATTCCAGAAAAATGTTTTCTCCATTAAAACCTAATTCATTCAAATAAATGCTATCCAATAGTTTCTTGATAAACAGTAAATCATTATCTAAACAAATGAATACTATCCAGTTGTTTCTAAGTAAACAATAAGTGATTTCTAAATACTGAATTCTGACCTCAAAGCTATATCTAATACATAGGGAGCAGGCCAAGCAAGGAGCGTGACAAGTTGGAACAGGCAATCATCATCGTTGACAGACTAAAACATGGGGAGCATTACGAGAAATTACAGATGCTTCTGATTTCAGATGTTAAAAATATAACTCTTTAAGTGCAACTGTCTTCCATTTAAAGTGACACCTTATCAGCCATACTACTTAGTCATGCAGAGAGACTAGAAGGAGAAACTATAAACACTAAAACCATCCTATATTTTATGTTCCATTTAGAGACACAAAAGTGCAAAAGAGCAGTGTTTTCACCTCTAAACAGAGTTGCAAGAAGAGGCCGAGAACTTTAAAGAGACAAACAAAATACGTTTCTTACATATGCTGTAATCAGAAACAAAAGAGAAAACCTTGAAATAGAAAAAGACAAATAAAACTAGTCAACAACTTTTTTTTTAAAGTATACTTTGAGGGGCTAGGGTTGTGGCTCAGTGGTAAAGTGCTTGCCTAGCGTGGGTGAAGAACTGGGTTCACATCTCAGCACCACATAAAAAATAAACAAAGAAATTAAAAAGTGTATTGTGTTCATCTACAACTAAAAAAAAATTTTTTAAGTATACTTTGAACAAATTGAAAAGAAAAAAAACATAATAAGGTTGAACAGAAAGAAGGAAAAATACTTTAGGAGTAAGAATTACGCAGAAGAAGTGTAAAGAGAACAAAATGAATCACACAATTTAGAAGGGCTTGAGAGAGGCATAGGAATTAAAATGGAAGAAGGAAATGAGGCAAGTTGGGAAAGAAGAAAAGAGATGTCACTGGTTAAGGCAGATCAGGCAAATGTTAGGTTTTGGCAGAAATGTTTTGTTTTGTTTTGTTTTGTTTTGTTTTGTTTTGTTTTTAACCTAGGGCAACTATTTGTGGAGTTTCTTCCTACCCAAGAGACATCATCTAAAAAGCTTTGGTGCTTAGAACTCACCGATTTTTATTAGGATAGGTAGGGCAACAACTACCAGAACCGTGGAAGTTTCTCAAATTAGTCCATCAGGAACCAGATGGAAAGTACCTAACTTATTGATAACAACAACTCAACAGCTGACAGGCATGAATAATTTTCTGCTCTCTAGCAGTATGATGGATTTCAACTAATGGCTTGAGTGGTGAAGATTTCTGGAACTTATTGCTGCTATCTCATTCCATTAAGGCTTTTTGGAAGGAATGGTGGTCAATATATGGACATGAGCTATCTTTATGCACAGTTACCATGCTAAGTACCTGTCTCAAATGGTTATTTACATACCAATATGCTGCAGTTCTCTATAAGATTCGCCGAATTATTTTTATTTAACAAAAAAATTTTAAATGTCAAAAAACAAACATAAATGTAGTATTCTCTACATATTATTCTCATATTAACCACAGTGATCTCTTGTGACAGTCTTCACCACAAAGATCTTTTTTCCTTTAGGATAAACTAAAGAGCTTTTACTCCCAGGCATTAATTACATAAAGTTTTAAAACACTGCCATCTAGTGGCTACCTTTTTATTTTAAAAAATATTCCTTTGAAATGAAAGATGATTCATCCATTCAACAAATATTATTGAGGAGGACCTACAGGCATTGTTCTAGGTGCTGAGGACAACAGATATGGCAACACAAAGGAATGAAAGAAAGGAAGGAAGGAGAAAAAGGAAAGAAAAAGAAAAACCCTTCCCTCAGTGAGCTTATATTCTAAAGAAGGAAACAAACATATATTACATACCATGTAATAAGTGCTCTAAAGAAAAGTGAAACGGAATGAGGGAAAAGAAATATGACCAATGGAGGCAAATATGATTATTTGTAGAGTGGTCTGGCAAAGCCTCATTCATAAGGTAACATTTGTGGTTTAGGCTTAAAGGAGATGAGGAAATAAACCATGCCAACATCCAGTGGGACAGCACATATGACTACAGAAATACAGCAAGTACCAAAGTCCAGATGTAGGCAGCTGCCTGATGTGTTTGAGGAAAAGCAAAGGAAATAAGCAGCTGGAACACCAGAGGGAGAATAATAGGGAACTGTCTCAAAGAGAAACCCTGTGTAATTGAGTTGTGAGCTAAAGAAGTAACTTTTTCCATGAACACCATTTTTACTTCAATGAATGACAAATCAGTTTTACACTTCCAGCAAAACCATGATAGTAACTGCTGTCAATGATGAAATTCAGGGCTTTTTTAACGAAAAATCAAATTTTTTTCTATCTTCTACCATGAGCTTAATGTTTCCAACTATTTACTTTTTGCTGATATCAGTGGAAATACGGATGAATGAGACTTTTTGAGAGTGAATAATAAAATGTATCACATTTAGAAGACTTCTAGAACTCACTGAACCAATATTCTCCAAATGAGCAATGCTTAATATTATAAAATCATGTATAGGTAAATGTCCACTAAAAGTACAAGACAGATCAAATAGATTTTAATTTTTTTAATATTTGTTTTAGTTGTAGATGAACACAATATATTTTATTTATTTTTATGTGGTGCTGAGGATTGAACCCAGTGCCTCACACATGGAAGACAAGCACTCTACCACTGAGCCACAACCCCAGGCCCCAGATTTTAATTTAAAATAGGAAGAATTCACAAATATGGTTTCAAAGTTTATCACTCATCAAGTCTTAGGTTAGTTGGCTGTAGTTCAGTGACAGAGCACTTGCCTAATATGTATGAGGCACTGTATTCAATCCTTAGCACCACATAAAAATAAATAAATAAAGTAATTTAAAAAAAGAATGGTGGGAAAAAAAAGTCTTAGCTTAGTATCAAAGAGGAAAATCTACAATTGTCTGAAAAGACTATAAAATATTCTTCACTTTCCCAAATTCATATCTGTGTGAAGTCAGATCGTCTTCATATTTTCCCACCAAAAAAACATGTTACCAAAGACTGAATGCAGGAGGCAGGGCAAGATGGCAGCTTAGACAGACGCAGCGGTCAGTCTGGCCAAACAGAAGATCGAAAATTGCGGTAAAACCTTCTCCCAGCCAGCTTTTGGGCAGCACCCTATAGCTACCCCAAGAAATTTCACTTGCGCGTGTAAGCAGGACCAGCAGACATCGCCACAGCGTGACTCCAGCAGCGGTGGCGGAGAGCGGCCACTGGCAGCTCGGAGCCCCAACTCAGGGCTCGCCCCGGGCGGGGACTGCTTCCACACAAGATACCTGGCTCCAGCGCCCACCCAACCACACAGGTCCACAGCAGTGGCTCGCGTGGACCCACAGCCCCAGCCGCCAGACACTGGAGAGCGCAAATTAAGGGTAGGGGACGACCACAGACGCCAGCAGAGACAGCTCAGCACAACGGCGGCTTTGGTCGGCCCCAGTTCCGTTCCAGAGTTCCGGAGAAGTGGCAAAAGCAGCAGATGGCTCAGATGTATCCAAAGGAACTTCCACGGGGGTCCAGACAACAGGAGATCAGAGACTGCTACCTCGAGCCTCTGGAGAGCTTAGTGTAAGGGGGACGTTGGACAGCAACTCGGTACAATCTTTGATGCACGGCTTCGCCAGCGACCCAGAATTTAACCAGGTTGTGAAACCCACACCCAAGACACCAGCAGAGAAAGCCCAACAAGCAACGAACAACGCCACCTACTGGAGGTGAAAGGAACCATACCTGTCTATTAACATTGAGACTCTTCGGGGGTTTTTTTGGTTTTTTTTTTTAATTTTTTTTTTTTAGCTGTAGAGGGACACAATGTCTTTATTTTATTGCTTTGTATGTGGTGCTGAGGATTGAACCCAGGGCCTCACGCATGCGAGGCAAGCGATCTACCACTGAGCTACAATCCCAGCCCTTTTATTGGTTTTTTTAATTGCTGTTTTTTTTTTTCTTCTACTTTCATCTACTCTCACTTCTCATTTTATCCTTTATCTTTTTCTCCTAATGTTTCTATTGTTTAATCTTTTTGTTTTATTTCTCTGTTCTTTCCTTTCTTTCTCTATCCTCCCCTCTTTTCTCTCCCACTCTTGTCCTACCCTCTAATCCCCAACAGTTGTGAATCCAAAGATTTCTTTTACAGTGGGATATAGTAGATTGGGATTTCTGAACTGAATACTGGAGGGGTACTAGATAGTCCTGTATCTCCCACTTACATATGTTTTATTTTTCTTCCTACCATCTCTCCTCGCTGTACCCTTCATCTCTTCCTCCCTACCGGTGCTCCCCAACTCACTGTTGCCCTCTCTAGTAATAGCCAACCTCTTTTGGATTACTTTTTCATGCTTTCTAAGATCTAATAACAGTATCCTCACTTCCTACTACCCCAATACTGTATCCTACACCCCACCCTCCACTGTCCTTAGCCCACCAATAGGAACTATACAACCTTGTGCAAAATTATTGTCTACATAGTAGATTGTAAAAGAACTCATAATTGGTGTATACCGTAACTAATCTGTAAATGTATTTGGGAGCTTTTAGGAGCTACTTGGTTTGAATCTATATATTGCTTGTATTGTGATCAACCAATATTGGTCCCCCCTTTAAAAGAGTGGTATTGAAAACCTGCAGGGAATCTATACACATATAGGTGTAAAAACTGTAACAACTTGGATCAACAGAGAAGGAAAGACACACAAACATCATGAAAAATCAAGGGAAGAAAATGACTCAAACAAACCAAGATTCTTCAATATTAGAATCCATGGTCAGTACAGCAGAAGAAATGACAGAACAGGAATTCAGGATGTACATAATTTAAATGTTCTGCGACTTAAAGAATGATATAAGAGAGCAAGCCCAGTCAGCAAAAAACCATTTCAATAAAGAGATGCATAGGCAAATACAGGAAGTAAAAGGTCACTTCAATAAGGAGATAGAGATTCTGAAAAGGAAGCAAACAGAAATCCTTGAAATGAAAGAAAAAATAAACCTAATCAAAAACTCAATGGAGAGCATCACCAACAGATTAGACCATTTGGAAGCAGAACCTCAAACAATGAAGATAAAATATTCAACCTTGAGAACAGAGTTGACCACACAGTGAAAATGGCAAGAAACCATGAACAAAACATCCAAGATCTATGGGATTATATCAAAAGATCAAACTTAAGAATTTTTAGGATAGAGGAAGGCATAGAATTCCAAACCAAAGGAATGAACAACTCATTCAATGAAATAATATCAGAAAACTTTCCAAATATGAAGAATGAATTGGATAATCAAATTCAAGAGACATACAGGACACCAAATGTTAAAAATCACAACAGACCTACACCAAGGCACATCATAACGAAAATGCCTAACATTCAGATCAAGGAGAGAATCTTAAAAGCCACAAGAGAAAGGAATCAGATTACAAATAGGGGGAAGCCAATTAGGATCACTGCAGACTTCTCAACCCAGACCCTGGGAGCAAGAAGATCATGGCAAAGCATATACCAAGTGCTAAAAGACAGTGGATGCCAACCAAGAATCTTGTATCCAGTAAAATTAAGTTTTAGATTTGATGACGAAATAAAAACGTTCCAAGATAAACAAAAATTAAAAGAATTCATAGCAAGAAAGCCGGCACTACAGACCATTCTTGGTAAAACATTCCATGAGGAGGAAATGATAAACAACAATGAAAACCTGCAGAGGGAGAAGCTACACTAAAGGCCAATGAAAAGAGAAACCAAGTCAAGTTAAAAACCAAGAATAAACCAAAATGTCTGGAAATATAAACTATGTCTCCATAATAACATTGAATGTCAATGGCCTAAACTCAGCAATTAAGAGACAGAGACTGGCAGATTGCATTAAAAAAAAAAAAAACCAACAATATGCTGCCTCCAAGAGACTCATCTCATGGAAAGAGATTCTCACAGATTGAAGGTGAAAGGATGGAAAAAAATTTATCACTCACATGGACCGCGTAAACAAGCAGGAGTTTCCATCCTCATTTCAGATAAAGTAGACTTCAAACCAAAATTAGTGAAAAAGGATAAAGAAGGTCATTTCATACTGCTTAGGTGAATCATACATCAACAAGACATAACAATCTTAAATATCTATGCCCCAAACAATGGGGCAGCCATGTTCATCAAACAAACCCTTCTCAAATTCAAAAACCAAATAGGTCCCAACACAATAGTGCTGGGGGACTTTAACACAACTCTCTCACCACTGGACAGATCTTCCAAACAAAAACTAAACAAAGAATCTACAAGAGTTAATAGAACAATCAATGATCTAGACTTAACAGATATATATAGAATATTCCATCCATCAACAAGCAAATACACTTTTTTCTCAGCAACACATGGTTCCTTCTCCAAAATAGATCATATGCTATGCCACAAAGCAAGTCTTAGTAAATACAAAAAAATAGATACACTACCCTGCATTCTATCTGACCATAATGGACTGAAACTTGAAATCAATGACAGCCTTAAAAAAAGAAGCCACTACAACACCTGGAGACTAAATAATTTGCTATTGAACAATGCATGGGTAACTGAAGACATCAGGGAAGAGATTAAAAAATTCTTGGAGGTAATTGAGAACTCTGATACAATATACCAAAATCTCTGGGACACTATGAAGGCAGTGTTAAGAGGAAAGTTCATTGCACTAAGCTCATATATTCAAAGAGATAAAAATAAGCAAATCAATGAGTTGACGCTACAACTCAAAGCCCTAGAAAAAGAAGAACAAAGTAACACCAAAAGAAGTAGAATACAGGAAATAATTAGAATAAGAGCTGAAATCAATAAAATTGAAACACAAGAAACAATTTTAAAAAGTGGGGGAAAAAAAGCTGGTTCTTCGAAAAAATAAACAAAATTGACAAACCCTTAGCCACCCTAACAAAAAGGAGAAAGAAAACCCAAATTACCAAAATTTGCGATGTAAAAGGAAACATCACGACAGACCCTGCTGAAATACAGAGGATAATCAGAAACTATTTTGAAAACTTATATTCCAGTAAAATAGAAAACCCTGAAGACACCGACAAATTCCTAGACACATAGGACCTACCCAAACTGAACCAGGAGGACATTCATGACTTAAACAGATCAATAACATGCAAGGAAATAGAAGAGGCCATCAAGAGCCTTCCAATCAAGAAAAGCCCTGGACCAGATGGATTCTCAGCCGAGTTCTACAAGACCTACAAAAAAGAACTAACTCCAATACTCCTCAAATTATTCCATGAAATAGAAAGGGAAGGAACCCTTCCAAACTCATTCTATGAGGCTAGTATCACCTTGATCCCAAAACCAGACAGAGACACATCAAAAAAGGAAAATTTCAGACCAATATCCCTGATGAATATAGATGCAAAAATTCTCAATAAAATTTTGGCAAATCGCATACAAAAGCACATAAAAAAAATAGTACACCATGAACAAGTGGGGTTCATTCCAGGGATGCAAGGTGGTTCAACATACGGAAATCAATAAACGCAATCCATCACATCAATAGACTTAAAGGTAAGAATCACATGGTTCTATCAATTGACACAGAGAAAGCATTTGACAAAATACAGCACCCTTTCATGTTCAAAACCCTAGAAAAACTAGGGATAGCAGGAACATACCTCAACATGGTTAAAGCAATATATGCTCAGTCAAAGGCCAACATCATCCTAAATGGAGAAAAATTGGAAGCATTCCCTCTAAAAACGGGAACAAGACAGGGATGCCCTCTCTCACCACTCTTATTCAATATAGTCCTTGAAACTCTAGCCAGAGCAATTAGATAGACAAAGGAAATTAAAGGGATATGAATAGGAAAAGAAGAACTCAAACTATCATTATTTGCAGATGACATGATCCTATACTTAGAGGATCCAAAAAGTTCCACCAGAAAACTTCTAGAACTGATAAATGAATTCAGCAACGTTGCAGGATATAAAATAAATATCCATAAATCAAATGCATTTCAGCAATGAGTCCTCTGAAAGAGAATTCAGAAAAACCACTCCATTCGCAATAGCCTCCAAAAAAATAAAATACTTGGGAATCGATCTAACAAGAGTGGTG
>CM053401.1:30631883-30711182 GCA_028644305.1 Xerus rutilus
GATGCCCTTCAATAGATGAATGGATAAAGAAACTGTGGTACATATACACAATGGAATATTATTCAGCAATAAAAGAGAATAAAATCATGGCATTTGCAGGTAAATGGATGGAAATGGAGAACATTATGCTAAGTGAAGTAAGCCAATTCCAAAAAACCAAAATGCCAAATGTTCTCTCTGATTAGTGGATGTTGATACATAAGGGGGGTGGGAATGGGGAACATAGGAGAAATGGAGGAACTCTGGATGGGGCAGGAGGGAGGTGGAGGGTGGGAAAAGGGAAGGGGTGTAGTAAAGATAGTTGAATGAGATGGTCATCACTACCCTAGGTGCATGTATGAAGACACAAATGCTGTGACTCTATCTGGTTTGCAACCAGAGAAATGGAAACATTGAGTTCTCTATATGTACTATACTTGAAATGCATTTAAATAAATTAATTTTTAAAAAGAGTATATTTAAGCTCACAATAGCATAAATGGGTGAATAGAATAATTCATGCTATGATACATTTAATGAACTGTAAAAGAGAAAGTTGGATGAAGGGAGACAGAGGAACTTTATCTTGTAAAAATTAGAATCAGGAGCTCCATAATCATATGGCATCTGCTGGATGTTCTATGGTTAGAAATGTACATAATTGGAACTCTGGTGATTCAGATTCTTCCTTTAAGGTCATGGTCAACTGTGGCCACAATGTAACACTTGTACTTAGTTGCTCTCCATACTAAGCAGTCATCTGCATAGGCTCTTTGTATGTGCATGGCAATTGTTCAAATTGTGGCTCACTGGTGAGCTTTAAAGCCATTAGATACTTCTGCCCCCATTTCTCAATTTCAGTCATTACACAATCTGTTGGATATAGGATCCACTTGAGATACAAACATTCCTTCATTGACTGCTTTGAGTCCAGTCTGGCTGTAATGGAAAAGATGATAAGCCTGGTATCAACGAGGATGTGGTATGGTGGGCCCTGCTGTGTGTTTTATTGGAAGAATATTCTCTTTCCTTCAGTTCACTGGGATCTTTCTTTACTTTATTTTTAGGTTTTCATCTATCCTTTTCTTTAAGACCCTCATCTGAGATAAGAATTTACTTCATGGCATAGAGTTCCTTGCTTTCTTTTCCATCCCCATATCCACACTGCATACCTGTTTCCCCTGAGATCCTGAAATTCTCCTTTCTTATCTCAGGTATTCATCCACAAGAAACTTATACAAAGAATTCTGATGATTTCATTTGTTGGCTTTAATAATTTGGATGTATTTAGAATTATAAATTTTAATACTTCATAAGGACAATTATTTTTTAAATTACTTTTTTTTTTTTGAGTCAGGGTCTTGCTACATTGCCCAGAGCTAGCCTCAAACTCATGATCCTCCTGCCTCAGCCTCCTAGCTGAGATTACAGGCACATACCACCATGCCCAGTTTTAAATAACTTTTATTAATTTTCTGGGATATTAAAATTTTACCTGACTTTAAAGGATGTTTCTTTTCTAACATTTCATCAAAAAGAGCTTTTGAGGGCTGAGACTGTGGCTCAGCAGTAGAGTACTTGCCTCACATGTACAAGGCACTGGGTTCGATCCTCAGCACCACATAAATTAAATAAATAAAGGTATTGTGTTCACCTATAACTAAAAAAACATTTTAAAAAAAGAGCTTTTTAGAAAGCCTTTCTTTTGTAATGGTCTTTTTTATATTTAAGTTTAGTTTTGCCTTCTCCTGAGCAAAACTATACAAATAATCACTACCCTAGAATCTGGAGCAAATGATGTCATACCCTCTCAGATAATGCTATGATTCAGGACTTGAAAAAAGAAAGGAAAAAATGAGGATTGAAGAAGGTAATAAACACTTATTGAACATCTAACATGTGCTGTATTAAGTATTTTATACATATTATTTCATTTAATCCTTACAACCCTACACATAGGTATAATTACCTCCAGACTAAGAAATGGAAACCGAGAGGTTTGCAAACAATTACTTTAATAAGAGGGTATGATAATCAGCTTTTCATCTTTGTGACCAAAACACCTGATAAGAATAACTGAAAGAAGGAAAAGTTTATTTTAGCTCACAGTTTCAGAGATTCAGTCCATAGTAGAATTGTCCTAAAAGCTCAGACCATGGTTTGACTTCATTGCTTTGGGCCCAAAATGAAACAAACCATCTGGCAGAAAGGCATGGTGAGGAAAAGCTACTTACCTCATGGTGGCTGGGAAGTAAAGAGAGCAAGGGGAGGGGTCCCAGGGAAAAGGGACCCTTCTGGGGCACACCTCAGTGACCCACCTCCTCCAGCCATGCCCCAGCCATGTGAGAGTTATAGTTCTCACAATCCAATCATTTCACCTCTGAATATTCCTGCATTAGCACAGAAGCTTTTGGAGAATACCTTATATCCAAACTACAAGTAGGTAAACAAGAACTGTGGCCTTTTTTTTTTTTCCTAATTAGAGACCACAACATATCGATAGCAAATTTGGAATTAAAAAAAAAAGTTAAAGAGCCAATAATAAAATCCTGAAACAACTACTATTAACAATACAGTATACATAGAACCATACATATATGCTGTGTAACTTTCATTTTTACAAAATTGGTATATACACTATAAACAATTTCATAGCCTCCTTTTTCACAAAGCATTTATATCCTAAGCATTTCTCCTGCTATTAAAAATTCTTCAAAGATTTTAATTCTTACATATTATCTCATCACATAAATATAGAAAAATTTATCTTCTTTTTTACTGATGATTTGTTTCCCAAAGGCATAGACATAGGTTTACTTAGGAAAGTAGACACACATGCAGTTAGAACAGGGGAGGGAGCAACCTTGATGTTTCCATCTTTTGATGTAAGAAACATTTCAGTGAGCATACTACATAGACTTTTTTGTCTATAATCTATATAATCTGGCAACATGGATGTACATGGGGACATTTCATCGATATGAGAAGGCACCCAATCTGTCAACATTAAAGTACTTCATTAACAATCGTAAGTGTAAGTTCTAGAATAGATTTTACAATTATCGAAAAAGCAAACAAGCTGAACTAATAGAATAAGACTTCAGAAATAGTATGTAAATAAATGAGACAGAAAAGAATTTTGTGATATGAAATTACACTACTTTTTCTTTTTGGATTTGTTTGGTTATGGGTTTTTTTCCCTCTTTGTTTTTTGGTTTTTGATTTTTGGTTTTTGCCATACGAGGGATTGAACTCAGGGGTGCTCTGCCACAGAGGTACATCTTGAGCCCCTTTCACTTTTTATTTTGAGTCATGATCTCACTAAGTTGCTGAGACTGGAACTTAAGATCCTCCTGCCTCAGCCTCCCAAGTAGCTGGGATTACAGAATGCTTCACCACACCTAGCTACACTACTTTTTCTTCTATTTTGGTAGCTGCTGCTTCTCTAATCTGACTTATAAATGTTGGCATCACTCAGGAATTGGTCTTAGGTACACTTATCTTCCTACCATATGTACTTTTCAGGCAATCACCCACTTCCAGGGCTTTAACTATCATGTTTATACCTGTGACTCCCAGATGCACAATTCTAATGCCTGTCTCCCTTCAAGGTCCAAGTCCATATAGTTTTCTGCATACTTCATATCTCCACTAAATGTTCCACAAGTGCCTTAAATTAGATGAGAATGAAATTGAATTCATAAATCTCCTTCCCTCAAACCTGCTCCTGTTCCAGTATTCTATTCCATATTTCAGGAAATGGTACTACTCAGTTCCTTAAAGATCATATCATAATCAAATCAAAAAGGAGATAGATACATACTGTTTGCATTTGTGGGGCACAAGCCCTGCTGACCACACACAGAAGTTCATAGACACCTCGGTAACTCAGGCCAGTTACCTTCATAAGTTCCAATGGGGAAAGACATAAAAAGTCCTAAAGAAACAAAGAGAATATTTTAAATATAAATGTGTAACAATGATATTGGAATAAAAGGAAACTTTCAATTGATATTGCCCATATATAGATAAAAATGTAATTTTTTCCAGATCAAAAATGTATGCATTCTTTCTTCTTTGCTGTACTAGGGATTGAACCCAGGGCCTCACACATGCTAGGCAAATGCTCTACCACTGAGCCACACCCCAGCTCTATGTATTTTTTATTGTATTTTTCTGCTAAACATGCCTTAACTAAAAATATGATGACATAGTCTTATATTCTAATTATTAGTTCAATTGGCATATACCAGAGAACATACCAGGCAACATAGGAGTAGCATCAAATTCAGGTTTATGTGAACATCGTACTTATACCAGAAAGAATCTGAGCCCATACTAGAAAGAATCTGGTACATATTTGTATGCACCCAGAAAGTGTCAGGTTGAAATGTGTTTCTTGGGCCTTAGGGTATACCTTAGTGGTAGAGCACTCACCTAGCATGCATGAGGCCCTGAATTTGATCCTGGGCACTGAAAAAAAAGTGTTTCTTTCTAATTTTAAAGTTTAATCAGAGAAAATATTTGATAATTGAGAGAAAATAGGGCTGAATATAGAATGAAATGTTAAATTTCATACTTTTAAGAGTATTTTGAAGTATGAACACAAGGTTTATTAAATGTATAATGGAGGAACCAAAGATATACTTAACACACCAAGCAATTCAGAAAGAATCACAGTATGCTCTGAAATCTACCTTGTTAAGGATAAAATCCTAAAATAAATCCTTAAACTTTATTTCCTCCTGAAAGGGATTTGTTTCACTACAGTGATTAAAAATGCAGCATTTGCTTTATGTATTTCTCAGGCTTCATTAATAAGAAAATAGTACTAAAATTAGTTGTAATTATTAATTTCTCTTCCAAGAGAAATTTCCCATATTGAATACCATCTCCTCATTTGAGCAAAATTTCTCATGTTACTACAAAAATTTTTAAGCAGATAAAACTTCTGTACAGCCTCAAATAAATGGTATGAGTATACTTCAACTTAAATCCCCTAAAGTGCAAAAATATTAAATTTCAGTAAATGAAATTGCATTTGGAAATACAACCTAAGTGGCTTACAAAAAAGCACCATCATTCAACTTTTTTGGGGGGGCGGGGAAGAGTAAACCTAAGTTTTGTGCATGAAATTTCTTAGTGAAAAGAATTAAGTAAGTTTTACCTGACAGGTAACAATCTGATGTCTGCTCAGACGGTCACACAGCTCTTGAGACAAACCCACTCGTCTTAGTTTCTTGCTACCCATGCCTCCAGATCCAGCAAAGAAAATAACCTTGAAAAGAAACATCGGAAAATAATACACATGATAGTGGATGGGTTTTCCAAAACGCTCTATAAAATAAAAAATTTTTCAAGTTTCTCCATGTGTAAAATAAAATATGTAATATGTAAATTAATAATAAAGAAAAAATGATGGCTTTAAAGGGGAAAAATGCCTATTTATTAAACACATACACAAAAACAAGACAATTTCAGAATGTGCATGTCACATAATTCTTTGATATTTATTACATGAATATAATACTACTTGACAATTATATATCATCTTAGGATTTTCAGGATATTTATAGTTTATTTGGATATGTAATTAATTTTCAAGGCATATATCCAAACAGCACCCCTAGAGGTCTTTACTTTTATTGCACTGTGACAATAACAGCTGAATTTATTGAGTACCTACTATATGCCAGGCACTGTTCCAAAAGCTTTACCTTAATTATCACATATAATATTCTCAACAGGCCTAAAAGTAGACTATTGAACCCTTTTTTACATATAAGAAAACTAAACTGTAAATGTCCACTAGACTGTCACCAGAAAAAGTAAATGGTGGATTCAGAATCTGAACCCAGGCAATCTGACTATGAGACCTATCTTCTTAACCATTACATTTTACTGCAAGTCCAGAATCATATTTAACCTTTCCTTTTTCTAGGAGTCAGAACAAAATAGAATCAAATTAGATTTTACCATTATGGTTATTATCTATAAATCAAAATTGTTCTTTATTGTAATAGCTGCTGAATCTCACCTGCAATTAAATTTCACTGTTGTTGTACCTTGCTAGGGGCAAATGAGGTTCATGAAATGTTTATCTTTGGAGAACCAGAACAGAATCACTATGACTTCCTTAATAATGCATGCAAAGGAGAGGTTGTGTATCTCATCTGATGTGGCAAAGCATTCTCTGGGAAGAGTAGAAATAGGAACTCTTCATTGTTCCAGGGAATAAAGCAATATAATTATCAATAATATTTTAGAACACCTTCTACAAACATAAAATATATGACCCTCATTTCTCCCAATGAGGAATTTCTTAGCATTGATTTGTTTCCCCCAATAGAAAGTTTACAAAGTGACATCTATCTGTTAGATTATTGCTTAGTATCTTTTCAGATCAGGTAGTTCCAGGCAATAACACCATTTTTTTTTTTTTTTTTGGTACTGGGGATTGAACTCAGGGGTACTCGACCACTGAGCCACATCTCCAGCCCTATTTTGTGTTTTATGTAGAGACAGGGTCTCACTGAGTTGCTTAGCACCTCACCATTGCTGAGGCTGGCTTTGAACTCGCCATTCTCCTGTCTCAGCCTAAGTGCTGGGATTATAGGATTGAGCCACCGCGCACGGCAATAACACCATTTATACTGATAAATTCTACAGGGCAAAAACAGAACAACAACAACAAAAAAAAAAGTAATCCCCAAATTTTAACAATAACCAATCTGCTAACTTTGTCTTAACAAGCCCACTTCCATCACTTGTCTGGACTACTGCATACTGTTTCTGGTCACTCCTCACTTTACCAAAAACAAAACAAACAACATTCCATTCAATTTGTTCCTTCCACAGACACTTAAGTACATACTCTGCTGAACTCTGGGGCAGTAGAATGTTTAGATAGATTTCCTCTCCTTTTGAGTACACACTATGGAGAAATGCAAAGAGATGTATACACAAATAACTACAGTCATGCAGTAAATATTGTAATTGCTATTTAAGTGTGCTATGGGAGCAGACAGGAAGAAACCCCAACTTAGCCTGAAAAAGTTAGGTCAGTGTCACAACCTTGCCAGTTTTCTAAAAACTTACTTTCCTTGTTTAAAACATCCCACAGGCACATCAGACCACAGGATAAATTCCATACTTCTTAGGATCATATTTTTAAAACTTTAAAGATGGGTCTTGTGCTCATTCATACACAAAATTGCAAGGCTCATATCCTGTCCTTCCTGGCAAAAGTTACTTACCTGCCAGTACATTGGTTATCTCATCTGTAAAACGAAGGTGACTCTAATATCAACTTCATAGGATTGTGGTGAGGGGTTAAAAGACTTGGGTAGTGGCTGGCACACAGTGCTTCTCGGTTCATTCAGCAAACATCATTTGCTGCCCCTCACGTGATCTGCTCTCCAGCCAAAAGGTATCTCGGTAGGTTACTCAAGCACCCTTTTGCCTCCCTGACCTCCCTCCACATGGCCTTCCCCAGAGTAAGACTTCCTCTCCAAAGTTTCATCACGCTTTGTACATATTTATTTCATAATCTTATTAACGCATGTTTAGGACTTGCATATTTGTTTCTTCCTTATGCATATGTGTGTGCCCATCTGTGTTTTGGAGGCGAGGAGAGAAAATTAACCCCGAAGGTTGAACTCTTTCCACTCCAACAAACATCCTGTTACATATTTAAAGAAAACTGTCAAGTAATACTAATATCTGAAATTCGGATGCTTTACCTCATTTTACAGATAAGGCTACTGAGAAACTAAGTTGAGAAATGCGCAAGTCAAACACCTAGCCATTGGTGGAGCCCGCACTCCAGGAATGAGTCCAGATTATTCCAAGCTCTTCAACACCACCTAAAGTGAGACCGTCCCTGAACTTCCCCTAACGACAGGATTCCCTACCTAGACCCCAATCTGTCTTAAGTGATGGTGGTGTGTGTGCACCTGGGAACCGGGAGATGAAGACGTTGGGGGAAAAAGCTTTCTCCCACAAAGGGCACCTTCCAAGCATCCCCCCTCCCCGCAAACAAATCCAAACCTGCCCGACCTGAGGCGGGATTCCTGTGAAGATCCCTACCCAGCATCCAAGAGAGACTCTCCGCCACCGGGATAGCAACATCCACGGGCTCGGGAAGGGAGCCGGAAATGAGAACACCCACTTCCCCACAACTGTTTTCCACAAGAAACTTTCCAGTACCGGGTGTGCAGCTTCCAACTTTCAAAGTTTCCCCCACCCCTCACACAGCTGCCCGCGGAAAGCGCCGCAAAATAACAACCAGAGCGCTGGTTGGTCATCATCATGGCCATTTATCCAATCAGAGGCAAGTACAAGCCTAGGCGGCTCCGCTGCCTGCTGGGAATTGTAGTTCTTACTACCTAAATCTATGTAGTAGCTAAGAATCCAAGTCAAATTCTCCTTATAGTGATCCTCAAAATCCGATGTAGGAACATCACCAAGTAAAGTGTGAAGCAAGGAAAATCTTGCTTGGAATTTTCTACTTACTTTCATGTATTATAACATTTAAAAATTGCTTAATGTTTTCTGGGGAATAGATGTCAATCTGCCCATCATGGAGAGTTTTTGGAAGAGAGCCTTGTGTTTAATTTGCTCTTTTCAAAAATAGTTTCAGAGCCGGGCGCGGTGGCGCACGCTTGTAATCCTAGCACTTAGGGAGGCTGAGACAGGAGAATCGCGAGTTCAAAGCCAGCCTCAGCAATGGCGAGGCGCTAAGCAACTCAGTGAGACCCTGTCTCTACATAAAACACAAAATAGGGCTGAGGATGTGGCTCAGTGTTTGAGTACCCCTGAGTTCAATCCTCGGTACCAAAAAAAAAAATAGTTTCGGAAATACTTACTGAAATTGCTCAAACTGAAACACACACATTGGGGAAACCTGCGGGTCGCTAGCTGAAAAAGAACATAAAGGTTCTTTTAGAAGGTTTAGTGTAAATGCAGTTACAGTGAGGAAATCTAGTATACTATTAAGACCTCGTTTCAGAGTATTACTTTATTCGTAAAAAGTCTTTGTTCATATTTTGCTCTCCCCTGTGCAACTCCTCCGTGCACACCTCGATTTTATAATTTAGACCACTGTAACCTAACGTTGTCCTGCACCCCTCACTTGAGAAGAGGTATCTTACCTCATTCGAGATAAATGGGCCTGGCATATCGTTCAATTAACGGTTGCTGGGCAAATGAGGAAATAAATAAATGAAGTGAGGCAGAAGAATATGAGAATTCAGACCATAGAGTTCTGGGATTATAAAATAGCCCGAGTTGAGTAATGATGGAGAATACCTCTGGTATCTCCACGTCTAACGAGGCATCGCCACTGGTTGGCACTAAACAAGTGTTGACTTCCAATGCTGGGGGGAAAAAAATAGAGGGGCATTTAAGTTATTCGGGCCACCTGTTCGACCCAATGCAGAATTAAAAGTGTTGAGAGGAGGAGCTGTTGTAATTGAGAAGGGGTGGTCCTTAGCCAAGCTAGCTGAATTAACCCTTTCTGAGCTTTCTAGCTTTCCCTAGTGGTGAGATAGCATCACATGACTCAAACAAATATGGCACTAAATTTGCGTCGTCCCCCCATTGAGCCAATAGAAATGCACTCTCAGCCGTCGTCACCGCCCCCACCACCCCTGTTCACAGTGGATCTGTCACCTGACTCTTCCCAAGCATGGCTGCGCTGGAAGCTCTGTTCCTTTGGGCGCCGGGAGCAGGTGAGTGGAAGGCGCCAGGGAGAAGGCGGGGCGCTCTCCAAGACGCGGGTAGGAAGTGAAGTGCCCCTGCCTTCCTCACGCCCCATACCCCCTAGCCCTCCGCTTCAGGCTTTCGTCTCCTGGCCTTCAATCCTCTGTCTTAATTGAAGACTCAAACGAAGGGGGATTCCTGTTGAATTTTTCATTCTTGCCGAGGCGACCATCTGGGGATTTGAAGCCGTACTGGACACAGTGTTGAAAAGGGAATACGGAAGTCAAGTTATGGGTCTGACCCCGGGCTAATACGATGGTTAATATTATTAAATATAGGATCTGCGTAGAGAGATGGTATCCACACTTTGGAGAAAGTAGTAGGTCTTAAAAAGAGACAGTAACGTGTCAAATTAAACTTAATGAAGAGAGTAATTCCCGCCTTTCCTAGTCGGGCCAGTAGTTGCTGGTTTAAATAGAGTTCCGTTTCTTCTCACTGTGGTACATTTGTTTCTAGGAGGTACTCCACCAATGAGAAAATTGAGAATGTGTTCCGCGTAACTCGTCTCTCTCTCCCTGCACTCTGTGCTGGGAAAATGAATCATCCATTTGGAGAAGAAGAAACTGCTACCGAGAAACAGCTTTTGGGGTTTTTCTGTGAGTGCCTGCGGAGGGGAGAATGGGAGCTGGCACAGGCATGTGTACATCAGCTACACGAAGGGCATGGGGATATCCCAAAGAGAGTGGAAGACATACTTCAGGCGCTGGTGCTGTGTCCAGATCTGCTGAGGTAAGGGATCTCCCTTTTTGACAGGGGGTTTCAGGATAGAAGACACATGGTTCAACATGTCGGCTTTGGTTAGTGTGGCCCACCCAACTACCTTCTAAGAATTAGCAGAAGCATAGTATATTTCATATACTCTGAAATTTTCCTAATATATGCCCATTACTTTTACCAATATAATACATGGGTCTGGGATTATGATCTAGAACTAGATTTAAGCCTGGCCACCAAAGTGTGCCTTAAACCACCATATCTTGTTTATTATCATTAAAGAAAATGGCATACACTCATTAAAAAGTATTTTTTTATCTCCAAAAAAACAAACCCTGCCCTAGTCTAGATTCTGGGGTAGCTTTTCCCAGTTTCCACCAATTGTACCATCTCATATAGCTATAGTACAATATCAAAACCTGGATATTGGGGCTGGGATTGTAGCTCAGTGGTAGAGCGCTTGCCTCGCAAGCGTGAGGCCCTGGGTTCGAGCCTCAGCACCACATATAAAGCAATAAAATAAAGACATTGTGTTCATCAACAACTAAAAAAAATTTTTAAAAAAACCTGGATATTGACACTGGTATATTACTGTTTGCTACAAATCTTATTTGGTTTTCACCATTTTTTAACTCTGAATTCATTTTGTTAGTGGTAATTATATGCAATATTGTCCATATAATCCCACAGCAGTAAAGATACAGAACTGTTGCATCAGTGCAAAAGAATTCCCTCACACCTTTTTATTTGTACTACAATCCTTCCTTGTCTCATGGTAACCATGTTTCTCCATCCTAGATTTTTAATGAAGTTCTGCCTGGTGGTGCTATTTACTAGTGGTATAGGAGTGAAATGTACTGTTTTAGTCTTTCCTTGGCTTATCCTTACTTTAACCGCTAAATTACAGTGTTTAGGTGTTATATTAGCACATAAAGAGTAGAGAAACAAATGATCCTTTTCTTACTTTGTTTCCCTGAAATTTAGGTTGTAGCTGGTTATTGTCTGAATTACTAACTTCAAAGAAAGGCTTATGAATTCCTATAACTCTATTTTGCATAAAGTTAAAAATAAATTTTTTTGATCTTTTTTCTTTTATATTTGATTAAATTTTTATGTTTAAGAATATACTTTAGGGCTGGGATTGTGGCTCAGTGGTAGAGCGCCTGCCTCGCATGCGTGAGGCACTGGGTTCGATCCTCAGCACCACATACAAATGAATAAAATAAAGATATCTGGGGCTGGGATTGTAGCTCAGCGGTAGAGCGCTTGCCTCACATGCGTGAGGCCCTGGGTTCGATCCTCAGCACCACATACAAGCAATAAAATAAAGACATTGTGTCCATCAACAACTAAAAAAAATTAAAAAAAAAACAAAGATATCTGACCATCTACAACTAAAAAAATTTAAAAAAAAAAAAGAATATACTTTAAATAGAATTACTTATTACATTTTTCTCTGTAATATTATGCTTAAAAGTAAGACTAACTCACTGGGCACAGTGTCACACACCTATAATCCCAGCAACTCAGGAGGCTGAAGTAGGAGGATCACAAATTAGAGGCCAGCCTCAGTAATTTAGCAAGGCCCTAAACAACCGAGCGAGGCCCTAAGCAATATAGCAAGACTTTGTCTCAAAATAAAAAGGACTGGGGACATAGCTCAGTGGTAAGGCACCCCTGGGTTCAATCCCCAGTACCAAAAAAATAAATAAGATTAAATTGGCTATGATGAAGAATGCCTATAGTCCCAGACACTCAGGAGACTCTGAGCCTGAGTAACATAGCAAGACCCTCTCAAAAAAAATAACAATTAAAAACAAAGAAGATTAGGTAAAGAGGTGGAGGTCAGATGGAGACTTTTTTATGGAAGCTGCCAGCTCTATTCTAGTGCTAATGTTTTATTGAGCTACCATATATAACTGAAAATTTTTCATTGGGACTTGCCTGTTTAGGTTTTAAATGGACTGATTTTCTGTTTCAATAAAAACTAAATCTTGGATCACAGAAGAGAAAGGGTCAGTAGAAACTGTTTTACAAAATTTTTCTTTTTGCTTTTTTTAGATGTGAACAGGACATCAACCCTCAAATATTAGCCTGGCTCTGGCTACTTGTACTAGAAAAATGGTTGGCCCAGGAAAAGGTAAGAAAGTTTACATTTAGATTTGCTCCTAAGGCATTTACTGAGTAGAACTTAGAAGTAGTTATGGGATTTGCCTTCTATATGTTACTTCCTTTATTATGAAGTTGGTCATAGTCTTTCTCAATCTGAACAAAGAGAGTTGTTTAAACTCTTATTGCTGCCTCCTTACCTAATTTCCTTCATTAATTCACTAATATACATTGACATATAACAGCATTTGAGGCGATGCCGTTTTGTTAAATGAGTCTTGTGCCTGAAGAAAATTTGGTAAAACTCAGTGGAAGTGACAAGATAGCAAATAAAATATGAACCCATACATTTGGATCTATTGAGCATTCAAGTATTAGAGAATGGGCTGAGCTGAAACTTGATTTTTATTCTAAAAATCTTTTCACTAGTCTAAAACAGCGAAATCTTATGGACTTAAGCCCCGTCAGTTAGTAATTTAATAATTCACAAGAATTGAACTAAAACTTAATAAATATTAAAATGTAGCCAATTAATAGTGAAAGACAACTGATAAGGAAGTGCTTTCTTTTTTCTTTTTTTTTAAATCTTCAAAATCTCTTTTAGAAGAGCTTATTATTAGAGATTGAGATCCATTAAAGGAGTTTCTCTGAATCAATTTCATATTGAACCAGAAACTTTAAGATTTAAGTGAGGAGGCAGGCAAGGTGGTACATACCAGTAGTCCCAGCCACTCAAGAGGCTGAGGTAGGAGGATTGTTTGAGTCTAGGAACTGAAGGGCATGGCAGCAAGACCTCATATCAAAAAGAAAGGACAGAAAAGGAAAAAGAAAGGATTGACTGATTTAAGTGAGGAACCTCTGACATACCATATAGTTAATTGGCAGAACTGGAGCTAAACCAAGATCTGACTCAGTCCTTTGCTTTTTATACTTCAACATTATTTTTTAGCCTACATGGAGTTAAAAGTAAGAAATTCTATTTTTAAAATGTCTGTCATTTAGGGGCTAGGGTGGTGGCTCAGTAGTAGAGTACTTGCCTAGCATGTAGGAGGCACTGAGTTCAATTCCCAGCACTGCATATAAATAAATAAAATAAAGGTCCATTGACAACTAAAAAATAAAAAATTGTCTATCATTTAGCCCAATTTTTCTTGTTTTTACTCCCTCTGTCATCAGGATTAATTTTGTCTTTAGTGCCATTTTTGTATGACATTTTTCCTTCTGTCAAAAAGTAACAAATTGCTGATCTAAATGTATCACTTATCCAGGTGTTAGCAAACTGCCTAGCAAAGAGAAATGACAGAACGATAGTGGCGGGGGGGGGGGGGGCCAGCGCACTGATAAATGATGAAACAAGATAATTAAGAGTCAGAATTAAAAGGAAAAAACTTGAACTAAAGTAGAAATATCATGGCTGCAGTAATATCTTAAAGAAAAGAAATCTTGTGACTGATGAAGGATCTCTCTAGTACAGGCACGAAATTTGTCAAACCAAATGAACTTTCCTCTTAGTGGAAGCTGTTTGCTTACTTGATGTCTGATTGGTCACTTATTATCTAGATAGTTGCTCAACCATATCAGGCAGTGGATTGCAATTCCCTGGCTCCTTATTTTTCTGCAACATCACAGACCATTTAGTCTTTACAGCTCTGGTGACTCATTTATTTAAATGGTTGTGGGAATATTTTTGTTCACTTCCCTGCAGACCAAGAGTGGTTCTTGTTTTTCTAACATCACAGATCGTTTGGTCTTTACCTCTGATGACTTGCTTATTTAAATAGTTGTGGCAATGTTTTTGTTGCTCAGAATTTTAAAACTTTATATAAAGACCAAGACTTCAATTTTTTTTTTTTTTTTTTGGTACCAGGGATTGAACTCAGGGATACTCAACCACTGAGCCACATCCCCAGCCCTATTTTGTATTTTATGTAGAGACAGAGTCTCACTGAGTTGCTTAGCACCTCACCATTGCTGAGGCTGGCTTTGAACTCGCGATTCTCCTGTCTCAGCCTCCCAAAGTGCTGTGACTATGGGCATGTACCACCACGCCTGGATGACTTAAAATGAATTCTTAGAGTACTTTAACAAGACAGTTGTTTTCCTAAAAGTGCCTTCATCTTTTCATCTTCTAGGAATGTGCTGGCTATCTACTTTTTTTTTTTTTTTTTTTTTGTAGTTGTAGATAACCAGCATACCTTTATTTGTTTCATCGTTATATGGTGCTAAGGTTCGAACCCAGTGCCTGGCATGCGCTCTACCACTGAGCCACCACCCTAGCCCCTGACTGTCTACTCTTTTCAATGATCCCACCATCTGCCAAAAGGCTTCCTTTGTAATTATTAAACAAAGCAATGATTGGTTTTTTTCTTCCCTTCATTCACTTTTGTCTTTTACCTCTTTATCTTTCAGTGATTTATCTTTACGTGTATAAAGATATATACAAAGATTCAACTGTGCAGATGTTCACTGCTATACAGCTTCTGATACAGGAAGACTGGAACCACTCTCCCTTTTCCATAGTACAGGACTGGTTAATAAATGAACTATATTTATATGTAAAACATTATGCCACTATTAAAAATTACATAGGAAATGATTTTCAGTAACAGGGATGTTTATATTCTGCCAGGTGAAAAAAAGCAGTTTAGAAAAAAGTACATATGGTATACATGCTTAGATACATGCATAGAAAATGACCCAAGTGCTCTTAGACCACAACATTAATAGTAGTTCTCCACTGGGAAGATTAAATCTCTTTTTTTTATATACTTATAACATATATAGTTTTTTAGTTTGCATATTTGTTTATTCTAATTTTCACCAACATTGAGCATAACTTACTTTTATAGTAAGGAAATCTGTGCTTAGAAACAGTGAGCAACTTTTCGCTGTTTTAGGATGTTAGTCATTTATGATCCTGCATATGTTTAAAGTTATTTCACTAATAAAATAAATTTAAGCTAATCATTCTATAGAATTCTAAATAAAGATTTAAAATGTTAACCAGACTATTAAGGACTTACTTCTCAATAGAAATGCTATTCACCTTCTCAGCATGAACTTCTAATCATAAGCATTATACAAGCTTTTATACAGAATTGGTACACATGTTAGGAAAGGGTATGGTAAGAAGTAATAAGATTTAGACTATAAACACATTGGATCATGCTAGCCTTTCATGTGATGAATGGCACATGAAAGGAGGAAGTGTGCTCTTATATTCTAACCACCTCTCATACACACACACACACACACACAAACACACACAAAAACACACTCCTGCAGGTACTTCCTGCATTCCCGTGAAACTCATCTTTGGGAAGCTTCAACCAGAGTCCTGATTTATAATGTCTCTAATTTACTGTTTGTCAGGATCAGTCCCAGGCTTTTATTTTTGTTTCTAGAAAAACAAAAGACTCTATTTTGAGTTTTAAGAAGCAAGTGTTGGGAAATTATTGTGAAACAAGCAAATGTAGAAAGTGCCATAGGCTTTCTCTCTGTTTGTACATGAGACATTGCTGATGGCATGGTCTCATTAACAAACACTGGGATCTGTGGGCATGATGATACACACCTATAGTCCCAGGCTGAGGCAGGAGTATCACTTGAGCTCAGGAATTCAGAGACAGATTGGACAAGATAGTAAGACTCTGTCTCAGAGAAACAAAAAAAAAAGGTATCTTTTGGGATGGGGGATGTGGCTCAGTGGTAGAGTACTAGCCAACATGCAGGAAGCTGTGGGTTCTATCCATGGCACCACAAAAAAAAATTCACGTGTGTGTGTGTGTATGTGTGTGTGTATGATATATAGATATAGATATAATATACATGTGTATATGTGTATTTTATGTATGTGTATTTATTTATTTATGATTGACTTTTTCCTTTTCATGTTTGGAATAATTTGAAAATGCTCCAAACAAGGGACTGGGGTTGTGGCTCAGTGGTAGAGCGCTTGCCTAGCACACATGAGGCACTGGGTTCAATTCCTGGCACCACATATAAATAAAATAAAGTTATGATGTCCATCTACAACTAAAAATATTTTTTTTTAATATTTTTTTAGTTGTAGATGGACACAATGTCTTTATTTTATTGCTTTGTACGTGGTACTGAGGATCGAACCCAGGGCCTCACGCATGTGAGGCAAGCGCTACCGCTGAGCTACAATCCCAGCCCACTAAAAATATTTTTAAAAAATACTCCCAACTATTTTATCTCTAGTAAAGATTATCTTTAAAAATGCATAACTATTTGCTACAAGTTTGTTTGATTTGAAAATTAAATAAAATAAAAATAAAAATGTGATGCACAATACACCATAATAATAACTATTAATAAACATTAAATCCCTCCCCCTTTACTTTTCTTCTCCAACTGATATTTAATATAGTAAATACTAAAAATGGATTTGGACCAAAAGAAGATTATGTGGTCCATACCCACCCAAGCTGACCCATGACCGTGTGTTTTGGACATAGCAAAGGAGATTACTGAGGAAAGAGCTCAAGTGATTAAAAAAAAAAAAAAAAAGTAATACAAAAGGAACAAACTTTGGAATTTGAAGCTAATCAGTATAGGCTTTATTATTAGTTTTTGAGAGAGGAATTTGTCCAAGTTTAGCTTTCTTGGTTTATAAGGAAGTTATCTGAGGGCTGAGGCATGTAGAGCGCTTGCCTAGCATGCGTGAGGCACTGGGTTCGATTCTCAGCACCACATACAAATAAATAACATAAAGATCTATCAACAACTAAAAAATATTTTTTAAAAAAAAGTTATCTGAAAATATATTCAGTTTAGTGGTTAAAGTACTTTGTCTTAGAGAAATAGTAGAAATAAGACTCACTGGAGAGAAATAGTCTTAATACTTATTTTAATATATGTTTAATATTAAAATATTAAATTTTCTTTCAATATTTCTTATTTTAATATTTTTATTTTTGTTTAAAAAAGCATATTCCTAATCTCTGTACTTCCTTTTAGAAGTTACTCCCTGCCCTCATCCGGAGAAAGCTTGAGTTTCTTTTTTTGTCTGAAGATCTCCAAAGTGATATTCCAGAGGACATCCTCAAGGTGAGAAGGAGCCTGAGGCCATCTGTGCTGGCACTAAGCAAACCCAGCTTTCAGAGACCCATCAGAGAAAAAGTCTCCAAGATGTTGGCTATACCTTATTCTCAGGGAAGGCAAGATAGAAGCCCCTGTGAGGGGGGGTTAAGGCAAACTTTTCTGATATTAGAATTTTTGAGGTAGATTGTCCAGAGGTTCTACGTATAGCTTGGGATTAAATTTTTTTTTTCATTTCACATAGAAGGAATAAATAACATGAATTTAAACTAAGATGTTTGAATTTTTGACCAGTAGATGATAACAAATATGAAGAGAGATGAACTAATATTTGGTGAATATCTTCTATAACAGGTACACTGTATGTGTTACAGTTAATCCTCACAACAACCCTCTGGGGATTCAAACTAGGTATTAACTATATCTATGTAGTATATATAAATTACCACCTAAGTGTCTGATACATGTTCTGAAGCTCTATACTTATTTTGTTTTTCTTTCTTTCCCTTATTCTGGTGATGGTGATCAACCCCAGGGCCTTGCACATGCTAAGCAAGTGCACTACCACTGAGCCACACCCCCAACCCTATATTTATTTTTTAAATAACTATGCCACCAGTTAATTAAAGACATATTTGTAGTTGGATTTAAAGTGGGGACTTTTTCACTTGTATTTGGTCAAGGACTCATAGTCTCACGGTTAATGAAGAGGCATTGCAAAACACCATTTATAGGCATGTGCCTAAAGTGTGAGAAATAACCTACTTCCTGGCCCTCTTTTCTCCCTTCACCTTACTCTACAAACAGGCTAAACAGTTATATTCTTGCTTTTAAGTGGGCTAGTTGGGAAGGAAGGACTAATACACACGAGACAATTTAGTCTCCATATGGCACTGATTTTTAATTACATTGAAATTGTGTAGATTGAAAATATTAGGAAAGTATCATAATCTGTTTTCTGCTTCTATAACTGAATACCTAGACTGGATCATTTATAAAAAATAGAGGCCTGTTTAGCTCATGGTTCTGGAGGCTGGGATGAAGAGCCTGGCTCTGGTATCTGCTCAACATCTCTTGAAATCCTTCCTACTGTATCATAACATGGTGGAAGGCATCACCTAGCAAGACAGAACAATTAGGCTAGCTCAGGTCTCTCTCCCTCTTATAAAACCACTAATATTATCATCTAAGCCTAATGGGATTAAGTTTCCAATACACGAATTTTCAAAGGATATGTTGAAACCACGGAAGAAAGGTTTTGTGGAAGGAAAACTGGACTGTACATTAAAGCATGGCTAGGATTTAGATTAGTAATTAAAAACTAATATGCAATGTTCTTTTAAAAAGTAAATCTAAATACCTTTAGATGGGCATAAAATCTTACCTACCTGTTCTATGAACTTATAGTCCCCAATTTAGGTCACTAGTACACATTTTAGAGGCAGTGGGGTGAGGCTAGCTTGAGCATGGAAGCCTTGGGGAATTGAGTTAATCTCTCTTATCCTCAATCTCCTTATTTGTAAAATGGGGGTAATAGTGTTTTCCTCTTCAGGTTATTGTAGGATTAATTTGGTTCTTGTGTGTAAAGGGTCTAGGACATAAAGTAACTCCTATAGAAGTGTATGCTACTGCTATTAAACCATTAAGACATTAAGTGGTAACATTTTAGACATGACCACCCCCATCCCTCTCTTCATCCTCTATTTAGGAGCTGTATGAGACCTTAGCACAAGATGCAGTAGGCCCTGTGTCTGACAGAAGTCTGAGAGGGGAGAGCTGGACCCCTCGGCTCAGTTCCGAAGCTGTCTCTGTACTCTGGGATCTTCTGAGACAGGCTCCCCAGCCAGCACAGGCCCTGTTGGAGCTCCTGTTGGGCAATGATGATAGCACCAGCGTCTGTCATCCACTTCTGCAGAAGGAGCTGGTGGACTGCATTCGAAAAGCACTGCAGTCTCTGCAGGGCCCTGCCTCTGGGTCTCCTGAACTAGTTGATGCCATCTATAGGGCCCTGCAGACTCTGCGTTGCCCAGTAGAGCCACCAGGGCTTGAGTTGCGTGTCCTGTGTGAGGAACTACTGGAGGCCTGCTGGACTGAGGGGAGTCCCCTGCGAGAGGAGCGGCTGCTGGGCTGCCTGCTGCACAAATCAGGACAGGGCCTGCTGTCCCTCTACAGCCAGACCTATGCAGAGAAGGTCATAGAAAAGTCACCAAGAGCCACAACCTCTGGGAAAGGTGTGTTCCTTTGTTGCTTTTCCTTGTGTTTTGGTAGTGCTGATATGTCCAGCCTCTCTGAAGTTTCCCTAGACTAGTGTCTTGCTTATTATTCAAGTCACCTGACAGGAGAAGCAAAGTAAGAACAGATAAGGTGGTGTGTGTGTGTGTGTGTGTGTGTGTGTGCACATATTTTCTTTTTTTTTTTTAATTTATTTTATTTATTTATTTTTATGTGGTGCTGAGGATCAAACCCAGTGACTCATGCATGTGAGGCAAGCACTCTACCACTAAGCCACAGCCACAGCCCCAAAACACATATTTTCTAGTGTTAGTACAGAGGTGATGGTGTGGGGAAGTATTAGCAATAGCAGGAAAGCTTTGCAGAAGCTACTGAAAGAAGTAAAGCATCTTTAAGATAAAATGTAGAAAACCTGGTTTAAATTTTTAAAAGAACCAACCCTCACATTCATTGGTTTTCAAATGGGCTCTGGCTTAGGAAGAAAAGAGCTCTTGGTTCCCAGTAACCTTGTCTGGTTTGATGTTCAGTCTCACCAGATCATCTAGATCCCGAGCGGGCAATGCTGGCCTTGTTCTCCACACCCAGTCACACCCAGGCTTGGAAAGAAGCCTTTTTCTACTGCCTAAGCAATAGCAAGCATTTTCTTGAGCAGATCCTGGTGAGTAAGTCTTAATTATTCTCCATCATAGAAGGACCCAGAACTCTTCCTGGACTTTTCCATTCCTCATTTTCTCCCACTCATTTGTGCAGCACAAGCAGTCTTATTAGTGGCAAGTCATTTGGTTCTGTCCATCCCACAGTCCCGGGGGAGAAGAGGCTCTAAAATCAGTAGCATTCATAATTATAGTTGTAGTTACTTTATTTTGGTCCTTTGGCAGCAAATAAGAAGTTGGCATTCTGGTGGATGTGAGAAAGAAAAGATCCTGGCAATAATAGTACATGGCATAGCTGATGGGGAAATAATTAACCTCCCTCCAGATTGCAACTGAACTTCATTTAATTCAATAGATATTTATAAATCTCAATCTGTGTGCCATGCTCCTATACTAGAAGCTGGGCCTACAACAAAAGTCAGGGACATATTTTAATGAATATTTATTTCACTCAGTTGGCCACTTCTGTCATCATCAGAAATCTCCCCACTGTACACAAAACTGCTTTCCCCAGTGAGCAGCATCCAGAACTCATTCTTTCTAGTCCACATAGAGGCCTACAGCAGCCACGTGTAACTTACAGGTAACAGCACTAACTCTGCTAAAAGAAGAAGACTTCCCAAGCCTCAGCTACCTGCTCGATAGGGAATTCAGGCCTCTTGGTCACCTGCTTGTACTCCTGGGCTGGACACACTGCCAGAGTCTCGAGTCAGCTAAGAGGCTGCTGCAGACACTCCACAGGACTCAGGTAACTCTCATTACATATCGCAGGTTGCCCTTGAAGTGAGTGCCGTGGGACTTTGGGCCTAGATAGAATGCAGGGTTCTAATGTCGATCACAATCTGTGAATGCCAGCTACCTGAGCCAGCATCTCTTTTTCCCTGTCAATAGGACCCAGACTGTGATGATCTCCTCAGGGGTGCCTGTGATGGACTGTGGGCTCACCTGGAGGTCCTGGAGTGGTGTGTACAGCACAGCAGGTACAGCACTGTGCACCTAGTCCCCTTCCCACCATTGGGTACACTTGATCCTGTGATCTATGTGTGTGGCCATTTCAAGACATCTTTCACATAAATATTTTGAGTTGAGGATTTGACTAGCTACAGCTATTTACTCCAGCTATTTTTTTAAATAATTTTTTAGTTGTTAATGGACTTTTATTTATTTATATGTGGTGCTGAGAATCGAATCCAGTGCCTCACACATGCTAGGCAAGCGCTCTACCACTGAGCCACAACCCCAGCCCTACTCCAGCTATTAAACCAGGAAAAAAAACATGAGTACTGATTATCTTCTCCATGATCGTCAGGTCATAACTAGAGCATAATTTAGAGATGATATGGTTCACATTTCCTAAGCACTTACTGTATGCCAGGCATTGCTCTCAGCCCTTTACCTGGATGATTAAGCTTTACCATAATCCTATGAGATAGATAACTCTTTTTAAAGGTGGGACAACTGAGGCCAAGGTGTTAAATAACTTGCTCAGAGTTATACAGAAAGTAAATATCATTCATGTCCTTATTCATATGTTATCCTGAGTCATAGTTCTTTTTTTTTTTTTTTTTTTTTTGGTACAAGGAATTGAACTCAGGGGTACTCGACCACTGAGCCACATCCCCAGCCCTATTTTGTGTTTTATTTAGAAACAGGGTCTCACTGAGTTACTTAGCGCCTCGCCGTTGCTGGGGCTGGATTTGAACTCGCAATTCTCCTATCTCAGCCTCTCAAAGTGCTGGGATTACAGGCGTGCACCACCGCGCCCAGCTCTGAGTCATACTTCTATCCAACAAATACTCATTGTACTGTGTGTGAAGCCCCTGCATTTCCCTGGTAACTCAGCATAGGTCTGGGTTCCTGTCTCATTCTTCACCCACTTCACCAGCACTTCCTGAAATAGTGCAGGCAGAAAGGGAAGTAGCAAGGGACCTTTCCTCAAAGTAAAGCCAGAGAAGCTTATATCAGTGTGAAGCTGGGGAGAGGGTAGAGATTAGGAAATTCAGTCTGCATAGGCCTTTTTTGAATCCCATGACCAGAAAGGCCCTTTATAGACAAATAAAGCTGACTTTATGGATGTGCTTTCTTGAAGGCAAATAAACATTATGTTCTAACCCAGACCTTAAGGAGGTAAAACCTCTGGTCTTCATAAGCCAGACAGGAAAAACAAGAGGGAATAGAGACTGATCTTTCTGCACAGCAGTAACTTCCTCCCAACTTTTTTGTTTCAGTAACCCCATACCAAAGAGAGATCTTTTGTGTCATTTACATGGTGGAGACAGCCATTCAGTGCTCTACTCTCTCCATCACCTTACAAATCTTCCAGCCCTCAAGGAGGAAGAAGTTCTCAAGCTCTTACAGAAGGTGCCAGCCAAGGACTCCCAGCCAGAGCATGGTGAGTTGGTGATGGAACAGTTTGGCCGACATTCCTTCTTAGATTGTCATACATGTGTTTCCTCAAGTATAAGATTTAATGTGATGGCCAGGTATCTGTTAAGAGTACTGTCCAGCAGGTGTCCTCTAAATTAGGGCTACCAATGGGACATAAAGGCATTCCTCCTCTGGGCTGGGGTTGTAGCTCAGTGGTAGAGCGTTTGCCTCGTACTGGGTTCAATCCTCAGCACCACATAAAAAGAAAGAAAGATATTTGTGTCCATCTACAACTAAAAAAAAATTAAAATTAAAAAAAAGTAAATAAAGGCATTCCTCCTCTTTTTTAGTGAGGTGTAGAGAATCCCACAGGCACGGTTCCATATTCTCTGTCCTGTGGAATCATCCGAGAAAACACTAGCATAGTCTCATTCCAATGAAGTAGAATTAGGGCCTGCCCTATGTATTCACCGCTTTGTGGTTGTCAGTGTTTATGGAAATTCTTGGTGAATGGCTTCATGCTTCACAGGTTGTCTCATAGCACCTTTTGTGCCCTTCTTCCCCCCATGTCTTCTCCATACTCTGTTGAACAGATCAAGAGGTTTAGACAAAAGACTTACCTGAAGAAATAACAAAGCCTCTTTTCCATATGGTATAACTCTATATTGTATACAACCAGAGAAATGAAAAGTTGTTCTCCATTCGTGTACAATGAATCAAAATGTATTCTTCTGTCATGTATATATAGCTAGAATAAGTAAATTTTTTTTAAAAAACTAACAAATGGATATTGATACAGGGATTGTTTTTTTAAAAAGCCTCTTTTTAACCTTTGATCTTTGCTTAAAATTTGAGACCCTGGTTTCATATTAACAAGCTCTTTTTTTTATTTGCAAACTATGTACTTGTAAACAATATCCAGAATATATGAAGAATTCTTCTTGCTGTCAAAAATCATACCATGGTAGGGGCTGGGATTGTAGCTCAGCGGTAGAGCGCTTGCCCCGCATGCGTGAGGCCCTAGGTTTGATCCTCAGCACCACATACAAAGCAATAAAAAAATAAAGACATTGTGTCCATCTACAACTAAAAAAAAAAAAAAAAATTTAAAAAAATTTAAAAACATACCATGGTATAGTTAAAACCTACCATAGAGGCCTGGGACACTTGGCTTTGAAACCATCTTTCTCATATGGCAGGCTGGATGTTGTTTTGATTTAGTTTTTAAAAGGACCTATCATTGTTTGTAAAACCAGTGTTAACCGCACTCCATTTTTTTCCTGGAAAGATAGCAACTTTTTCTTACCAGATTTCTTAAAAGTATTAGAAATCTGGCTTTTATATACAACTACAAAAACTTTTCAAAGAATATTTTATATCTGATTCCTGGTGACCCACTGGATATGTTTGGAACTTGAAATTGAAAAAGACAAAAGAGGTGCTGGGACTAGGATACAAAACTTTAGGAGGTACAGACTCTCGGGTGTAAGTCCTAACCCTGGACAGCAGTGCCATGTAGAGGTCGCGAGATATGTAGAAGGAAGATCGGAGGAAAGAAAGGGGAGGGGACTGAAAGTTAATGTTGACTAGCGAAAAGGCCGGGAAAGGGTCCAGAGCAGACTCACAGAATTGAGAGAGAGTTAGAACCTGTAAGTATGGCCTTTATGGAATAAACTTTGAACTTCTGCCTGTTTTCTCTCTATAATTCAGACTCTGCTGATGCCCCAGTTCCTGAGCACCAGAGCCAGGCTCAGAACTTGACCCTTTATCAGGGCTTCTGTGCCATGAAGTATGCCATCTATGCCCTCTGTGTGAACTCACACCAGCACTCCCAGTGCCAGGACTGCAAAAACAGCTCCTCTGAGGACATGGCCCTGGCTGCAGAGACGGCAAATGACTCTCTCCCCTCCCCAGGTATGGCACTTCCTCCCATCCCTGGCAGATGCTGGTAAGGCTTGGCTCATTAAGGGCTTTGTTTGGTTACATTTTCCACCAGGATTGAGGTGACTTTGATTTTATGGTGTTCAAGAATAAGTTTATCCCTTTTTATCCATATCAAAGGGACATGGAGAAAGTAAGTCACTTGCTCATATTTTAATTGTCTCTGATCACATCACCTCATACGTGTTTTCCAAATGCTTTAAAAAAAAAACAAACAACTTCAGGGGCTGAGGTTGTGGCTCAGTGGTAGAGCACTTGCCTTGCGCGTGTGAGGCACCAGGTTCTATCATCAACACCACATAAAATAAATAAATAAAAGTATTGTGTTCATCTACTACTAAAAAATATTTAAAAAACAAACAAACAAACAAGTACAGTCCATGTTAAGAATGGCATTTCAGCCAGGCGCAGTGGCTCACACTTATAATCCCAGCACTTAGGGAGGCTGAGACAGGAGAATCGTGAGTTCAAAGCCAGCCTCAGCAATGGCAAGACGCTAAGCAACTCAGTGAGACCCTGTCTCTACATAAAACACAAAACCAGGCTGGGGATTTGAACTCACGATTCTCCTGTCTCAGCCTCCCAAAGTGCTGGATTATAGGCATATGCTACCGCGCCCAGTTTATGACATTTTTTTTTAACTTTTTTTTTTAGTTGTAGATGGTCACAATACCTTTATTTATTTGTTTGTTTGTTTATTTATTTATATGTGGTGCTGAGAATCAAACCCAGTGCCTTACACATGCTAGGCAAATGCTCTACCACTGAGTCACAATGCCAGCTATATCATTAAAAAATGCAGCCCGTAAGTCACTTTCATGGGTCACAATCTGCAATGTGAGAAATACCATCCTAATGTCCTTTCCTCTCATATTTTTCTTAATAACTTGGGGCTCCTTAACTTTGCCTTTTGTTACTAGTCCTCAATTCTTTTTCTCTTCTAGCATTTGAATTGATCTTCACCTCTGAATATGGTCATTTTTTGACTATGGAGTGTTTGTTAAGCAATCTAGGCAGCCTGTGATCACCTTTATTGTAACAATATATTAAAACAATTGAGGAATAAAGAATCTGCATGTTGCCTTCATTCCTAGAACTGAAATATGGAGTGTTTGTCATATTTAAAAAGCAAAAACAAAATAATGTGTGTTCAATAAGTTGTACTTAAAAGTAAAAAATCTTTAGCCAGGCACAGTGGCGCAAGCCTGTAATCCCAGTGCTTAGGGAGGCTGAGACAGGAGAATCACGAGTTCAAAGCCACCCTCAGAAATGGCGAGGTGCTAAGCAACTCAGTGAGACCCTGTCTCTACATAAAACACAAAATAGGGCTGGGGATATGGCTCAGTGGTCGAGTGCCCCTGAGTTCAATCTCCAGTACCAAAAAAAAAAGTAAAAAGTAAAAAATCTTTCTGCCAATCAATAAGAAACATGACTGAGTAGTCTCATTCTTCTGACTATTTCCTCTGTTCCCTTAGTCATTAAAAAATAACAGAGTTAAAGTTATGAGAAGGTTTGAGTCTGGCAAATAATGTTTGCATTCTCTCTCTTGTCTTCCTTTGGGTCTTATACATACTTCTCTAGGTGCTTCACATCTCTTCACAAAATACCTAGCCAGGTGTCAACAGTATCTGTGCAGTATCCCTGATTCTTTGTGCCTGGAACTTCTAGAAAACATCTTCTCACTGCTCCTTATCACCTCTACTGACCTTCGCCCAGAGCCTCACCTGCCTGAAGACTATGCTGAGGATGATGACTTTGAGGGGAAACATCCCTTGAGTTTGAGGTCTCCATCAGAGAGCCCTCAGCACATAGCACAGCCTGAGAGGAAATCAGAACAGGGTCCCATGGGAGCCCCCAGGATTCTTGCTCATACAATGCCAAGTTGTCTGAAGGCAGAGTCAAAAGACCATTCCCCAGGGCCTCACGGGCACAGCTTTTTGGATCTAAAGCACTTTACTAGTGGTGTCAGTGGATTCCTGGCTGATGAGTTTGCTATAAGGGCCTTCCTCAGGCTTCTGCAGGAGCAGCTGGATGAGATCAGCAGCCACAGCCCCCCTGAAAAGGCCAAGCTGCTAGAAGACCAGAGCCACTCAGGAAGCAGAGATGGACTGCAGAGCCGCCTGCACCGGTTTTCCAAGGTCCTCTCTGAAGCCCAGTGGAGATATAAAGTGGTAACAAGCAACCAGGGCTCAGGTAAGAGGAGACAGCAGAATTGGTAGGTCCAGAAAGTGGGGAAGGAGAAAAATCCTAGAAAAGTAGGAGTGTGTGGGAATCACACTGTTGTTATTCAGGGCATTATCATCTTAGCAACCAGTGTCAGAATACTGGGATGGTATGCCATGTCAGAGGTCAATACAGATCATCCCCTACCCATTCCCACAAGAGACAGGTCAAATTAAAGTTGATCCTTGTCCTTATGTTTGCTATTTCAGAGGAGCAACCATCCCGAAGATATCAGCCCATTGCCCCTCGGCACTCTAGTCTCCGCCGTTGTCGTCGGACAAGACGGAGTCGCACAGGTAATGTAAAGAGCTCTCTCCCCTTGCCTCACTCTCATATACCAGGCAAATGGTATGTTGCCACGTGTGCAATATTCTTTAAGATAGAGCACATGGTCAAAACAACAAGTACTATGAGTGTTATGAGCTTATCCTGGTCTCACTTGCCCAAGTTCTCTCTTTTGGGGGGTGAGGGGTAATGTGGATTGAACCCTAGGGTCTTTACCACTAAGCTACACCCCAGCCCTTTTTTATTTTTGATTTTGAGACATGATCTTGCCAAGTTGCTTTTAGGGCCTCACTAAGTAACTGAAGCTGGCCTCAAACTTGTAATCCTCTTGCCTTAGCCTCCTGAGTCACTGGGATTACAGGATGTGCCATGGCACCCAGCTAACTTTCATTAATAGTTTGTTACATATCCTTCCAGAACCATGTAATACAAGCATACATATCTTTTTGCATATACAGATGCATAATTGTGTGTGTGTGTGTGTGTGTGTGTGTGTGTGTGTGTATTAAGAATTGCAACTTGGGGGGGCTGGGATTATGGCGCAGTGGTAGCGTGCTCGCCTAGCATGCGGGAGGCACTGGGTTCGATCATCAGCACCACATAAAAATAAAATAAAGATATTAAAAAAAAAAAAAAGAATTGCAATTTGGGGGCTAGGGATATAGCTCAGTTTGGTCGAGAGCTTGCCTTGCATGCCCGAGAAAAAAAAAAGAATTGCAACTTGTTTTTATCACATATCACTTACATAGTATAGTAACGTATACTTATGTAGTATAGGAGAAGTTACTAGCAGAACTGCTTTAGATCAAAGGCATTTGGATATAAAATGTAGACATTACCAAATTAACCTGAAAAAAAGGTATACTGATTTATATTTCTACGAACTGGATGTGATTGCCTATTTATACATGCATTCATCAACAGTGAGTAGTATCAGATTTTTTAATAGTTTGCCAATATAATTAATATAATAACAATGTTCCACTGTTTAATATTATTTTTTTAGTTTGAATGAGATTGAATGTTTTTCATACATTCATTAGCCATTTTTATATACGGACATATATATATATATATATTTTTTTTTTTTTTTTTTTTTTTTTCCCATCTATACTTGCCATTTTTTTAGTCTTCTTCTTTGGAGCAAAATTCACAAATACCAGGACCTAAGCCGCTATTTGAAATTAAACATCAGCCTTAAGTTTGCAAAGTAATTTGTTGGTAATTAAGCAAATTGCAGAAGACCCATGTCAGTTGCTTTTTCCTTCCTGGAGAAGTTAGCAGGATAAACTACATCCTAAGGGCTTTTTCTGTGTTGAATATGCCACATTCTGAGTTTAGAATTTTGTTTTGAGATGAATATAAAAGAACTAAATGTAAGTAAAATGTTCTTCCTGTGTGATAAGGATCCTTGCATGGTTAGCAGACACAATCAGCCTCCTAGGGGCTGACCCACCCCAGGCCCATAGGCCAGTCGGCCAGATGGCTGAATAGCCAAGGCACACCTCACCCCACCATCTTTACTTCCAGCTATTTATATTTTTCTGTGAACTACCTAATCATATATAAGTTTCATTTTTCTATTGGGTTTGCCTGTTTTGTTGAATTATAGAAAAGTTTTGTATATATTAATGAAAATAGTTTGTCATTATGTGCTATAATTTTTTTCTCTATTGTATCTTTTGAATTAGTTTTTTTAATGCATTTAGTACAGTAGAATTACTTAGGAGTGCAATATCAAATTTTTAGATAATCAAATTTTCATGATGGTTTTTGGTACTGATCTTTTGAACCATTAACAAGAAATGAATAAGTTTCCCATGTGTCAAACGATAATACTAGGTATCTTGTCAGAAATGAATGAAGGCATAGATCAAGCCATTGCCTTCAAAGAATGTGTACTGTACCAGCATAGCCAGTATACATGAAAAACTAAACTGAACTGATGGACTGCCTGAAAACCAAAGAAATCTGTTAGAAAGGGAACATATTGTGAAAGTCAAGGAAACAGATTTTGTGACAGAGTTGACATGAACCAAGCTCCAGGGAATGAGCAGGCGCTAGCTAAGTGGCAATAAGAAAGGTGAACGTACTGGATAGGTTGGAGGACACCATGAGAGAAACCTGGAACAACTTCATGTCTGATTCTCTCAGGCCCTCAGACCACTCAGGTAACTGGTTTAGGTCAGAAGGCAGAGTTTGCATCTGCTTGACTCACCCAACCCAAGAATGTGCAGCCCATCACTCCTTTCCTGCAGCTTTCTGCTTCTCTTTCTAAAGGGAGCCCAAACACTGAGCTAAAGGGACTCCTTGTATGGGGTGATATAATCCCCCATGTCCATGCTAAAGGACAGAAAGCCTCATTGGCAAGCCCTAACACTTCAGGAAAACTACTGTTGAAAAGTTTTTCTTTTAGGGCTTTGAACAGGGTGGTCTTTGGTGGGCCATATCTCACACTGTTGTTCCCTACCTTTTCAAATATAAGGGCACCCTTTTCTATGTCAGAAAATGTGTAACCCTTCTTTGCACTCTAATGCTTCCTGGTCATAATAGTTATGCTTTTGTTTTTTTCAGACTATACATTGTCTGACCCCTAGAAATAATTTGAAACCTCCTGGGGCTCAAAGACCCACAAGTTGGAAACCACTGGTATAGGCTAATACCAGATGAGACCTGGGGCCATTGTAGGAGTAGCAGGTGTAGTAGTTAGCCATTATTCTCTCATTCTACCCTAATGTTGGCTTTCATGTCAGCTTCACACTTTCTACACTATAAGCAGTTGATGCCTGATTTTCTCTTTTCTTCCTGATACCTCAAGATGGCCGAGACAGAGGCTCCAATCCATCCCTGGAAAGTACAAGTAGTGAGCTGAGCACAAGTACTTCAGGTATGTGGGTCCCAACCAGCTTCAAGCAGCTTTGTTCTGATAGAGCTGCCATACACCATGGTATACAAACCAGGACTGAACAATTGATGTGTGTGTTCAAGAAGGTTGTTCTGCAGATGACCAAACAGATTTCAGCTGGAAAAGGGCAAAGGGCTGTTTCACACACAGTTGAGTTACCCATCAACAGAGAGAAACAGGTGAATGCCAAGGAAGATAGTTGGTGCTTGTCTTATATTCTAAGATGATAGCATAGGTTTGCTTTATTCAAGGAAAAATCAAGACCCACTTGTAGACCTTTTTAGAAAAGGACTTTGAGGAGATAAGAGTTTGATGAGGACACAGCAAAATGGTTTTTCCATAATTTCTCTTGTTTCCCTTACCCTCCATGTTCTTGTGTTCCAACAGAAGGGAGTCTGAGTGCTGTGTCTGGGCGGAATGAGTTAGATGGCCGGTTGCAGCCTCAACCTCAGAGTTCACTCATTCCCATGATGTTCTCCCCACCTGAGTCACTGTTGGCATCCTGCATCCTTCGGGGTAACTTTGCAGAAGCCCATCAGGTAATGGAGCTTCAGCTGCACCATGTCATAGTAAAGAATGCCTAGTCAGTCCCTGGCAATAGCCCCCTAGGCTTCAGGTAAAGCTGGATACATGTGACACCAGAACCACTCAGGAGCACTTGGGGAGCCACATCAATCAGAAGTAGAAAGTTTCCAGGCCCAGTCCACAGCATTGTAGATTTAGAGACGATTGAATTGTGTTCTTAACATAAGATGATAAAAATATTCAGCCACAATCCTACCTCTTCAAAACATTGAAATATTTTTTTTAATTTTTTTTTTTTTTAGTTGTAGATGGACACAATGTCTTTATTTTATTGCTTTGTATGTGGTGCTGAGGATCGAACCTAGGGCCCCACGCATGCGGGGCAAGCGCTCTACCGCTGAGCTACAATCCCAGCCCAAAACATTGAGATATTTTTGTTTGTTTCATTGTACTCCATCTCTGAACACATCTGTGTTTTCATGTAGTTAAAAATCATGATGCAGACAGTTTTTAGTAATAAACAGAATGACTGGGTACAGTGCCATATGCCTGTAATCCCAGCAATTAAGGAGGCTGACATAGGAGGATCACAAATTCAAGGCTACCCTGGGTAACTTAGGGAGACCCTGTTTCAAAATAAAAAGTAAAATGGGCTGGGGATGTAACTCAGTTGTAAAGCATCCCTGAGTTCAATCCTCGGTACCAAAAAATAAAAAAATAATAATAAATAGAATGCCAGTTCAATATATACAAGAAATCTAGGAGGCTGGCAAACTAGAATGCCCATGGTGTGTAGGGGAAATAGCACTAAAGTAGCAATCATAAAGACTCTTAACCTCTGAGTTTCAGAATCCTCATTTGAAAGTTGAAGTTAAATGCAGTACCTGCTATTCCTACCTCATAGGAATGCAAAGAGGATTACACACAGCTGTGAGAAATGCAAAAATTCTCTGCTGTTGCTTAAACTCAATAGCATAAAATACTACTCTCTAATGTTCAAAACTCTCTTGGTCTATTTTGATACTTATGCTGATCCCTAAATAAGGAAGTCAGAATTTTTCTTTGCTGAGTTCATTGTTAAGGAATAAAACTAGTTGCTAGGATAATCTTTCCTCTGATCATTTTAAATCTCATACTTTTTTTTTTGGTACTGGAGTTTGAACTCAGGGGCACTTGACCACTGAGCCACATCCTCAGCCCTCTTTTGTATTTTATGTAGAGACAGGGTCTCACTGAGTTGCTTAGCGCCTCGCCGTTGCTGAGGCTGGTTTTGAACTCGCGTAAATCTCATACTTTAATAATAATAATTATCATCCTCTGGAAAAGACAGAATCCTCCCAGCCTTTCTTTCTGTTGTTTTCCTTTTCTGGTACTGAGGATCAAACCCAGGACCTCACACACACTGTGCAAGTGCTCTACCACTGTGCTACACTCCCAGCCCGAAAATTTGGTTTCTTTGATTTTGTTGTTTTTGCTCCCCAGCCTCTCTCACACCCAAACCCAAACAAAGGAGGTTGACTGGGAGTCTCATAGTGCCTTGAACCCGAAATGACCTCCACACTCTTCCTTTCCTTTAGCCTTGGTCTCTCTCTCTCTCTCTTTTTTTTTAATAAAAACTTTATTTTTTTTAACCTGGTTATAGAATCAGTTGTGCATATTATAAGAAAATTCCAGAAAGTATTACTAAGAAAATAAAATTATTTTTAACCATGTTGAAAGGAACAACCAGCTTTAAAGACAGTATTTTTTGGCAAATATTTTTTCAACATACATATGTCCTTGGGGCTGTAGCTCAGTGGTAGAGCGCTTGCCTCGCATGCATGAGTCACTGGGTTCGATCCTCAGCACCACATAAAAATAAATAAATAAATAAATAAAGATATTGCATCCATCTACAACTAAAAAATATTTTTAAAAAAACAAGCCGGGCTTGGTGGCACAAGCCTGTAATCCCAGCACTTTGGGAGGCTGAGACAGGAGAATCGCAAGTTCAAAGCCAGCCTCAGAAACAGTGAGGTGCTAAGCAACTCAGTGAGACCCTGTCTCTACATAAAACACAAAATAGGACTGGGGATGTGGCTCAGTGGTCAAGTGCCCCTGAGTTCAATCCCTGGTACCAATAAAAAAATATATATATGTCCTTTCATGTAGCTGAAATTATTTGAAGTCTAGAATTTTGAACTTTTTTTTTTAATTTTAGTGACCTTGTAGTCTGATCAAGTAGCATTTAGCCATTTTCCTTTTGCCCAACATTCAGGATATTTTCAACCTTGTAATAGTTATAATATACCAAGATGATCACCTTCATGTGTTAAGCCTTTTGGATTGATTGATTGATTGATTGATTGATTATTGTTATTGTTTCCTTAACAAAATTTCTCATAAAAATTACTGTCAAAACACTAAAAATGTCTTTGTAGACATTTATATAGATTTATGTTTGTATGATTTTATAGATTGCAAAACTACTATTCAAAACAGTTGTGACAGTTTAACTCTACACCACCCCTCACCCCAAGGATTTATTTTTACCCTTTGCCATTGTGATAGATGCAAGATAGTATTGTTATTTAATTTGCAGATTACTAGTAAGGGAAAACATTTTCTCATTCCTGTACTAGTCAAAGTGTTTCCTCTGAGACTGTCTACATTTTTTTGCTAATTTTATACTGGGCTTGTAGTTCTCTGTCTGACTTTTATGAGTTATTTTTATATTTAATCTATTCTTTTAACACTTGATGTTCTTCTGACCCTCCAAAGAAGACATCTGAGGGCCATCGTCCAATGATTGTCAAGACCTACTGTCTCTAGACATTCTCTGACTCTCTGGGCCCGCTACAGCCTTGCTCCTCCCTCTCCTGTGACAGGTGGTGTTCACATTCAACCTGAAGTCCTCACCCAGTGCAGGGGAACTCATCTTCATGGAGCGCTACCAGGAAGTGATCCAGGAGCTGGCCCAAGTAGAGCACAAGATTGAAAACCAGAACTCAGATGGAGGTAGCAACAGCATTCGGAGGACTGGCAGTGGCCGCTCAACTCTACAGGCCATTGGCAATGCTGCAGCAGCAGGTCAGACTCCTTCCTTGCTACTACTATAATTGACAAGATAGCGAAGGACAGTGGGTATAAAGGGAGAAATCACTCAAATCATAGACTCTTCATGAGAGTGGGCAGAAATCCACCCTCATACTGTCTTGAAAAATGGCAATCTTGGCCTATTCAGAGTAGTTTTCTAGCTGTACCCACCCTCCTTGACCAGGTGTTCACATATCTGCCACTCCAGTGAGCTTGTCCTCTGTGACTTAAATAAGAACATGAATGTGATTCCCAGCCACTATCTCAGGTTTTGGGAAATAGTTAAGAGTTTATATTCTGCCTGTACAGTGGTGCACACCTGTAATCTCAGCAGCTTAGGAGGCCGAGGCAGGAGCATCACAAGTTTAAAGCTAGCCTCAGCAAGGCCCTAAACAATTTAGTGAGACTCTGCCTCAAAATAAGAGCTGGGGATGTGACTCAGTGGTTAAGCACCCCTGGGTTCAATCCCCAGTACCAAAAAAAAAGTTTTTTTCCTTCACATGTAATTATTGAGGGATTTATATAATTTTACTATCTCCAAAGCAAAGAGGCTGTGTGTTAATATTTATAGCCCATAGATCCACATGTCTCAATTTCCCAGCTAGAGCTGCACTGCCAAAAAGCTTATCTTCCATTATTTCTTTCTATTTCTTGAAAGTAGAATCTGGTCCCACATTTTCACATTTGTTTTCTTTTTGTTTTGGTTTGGTTTTTTGTTTGTTTTTAAAATATTTTTTAGTTATAGATGGACACAGTACCTTTTTATTTACTTTTATGTGGTGCTGAGGATTGAACCCAGTGCCTCACATGCGTTAGGCAAGTGCTCTACCACTGAGCCACAACCCCAACCCCTCACATTTGTTATTGGTCTTACTGGCCTATACATCAAATTACCATCACATGTTGTTCCTTATATGTCCTCCCAGGAATTTTCTATGCCTATTTAAAAAAATATATAGGTACGTCCTTTCTATATTTTATATAAAAATATGCTCTTACAATGAATATTGCTTTTCACCTTGCTTTTTTTTTAAAATATTTATTTTTTAGTTGTAGGTGGACAGAATATCTTTATTTTATTTTTATGTGGTGCTGAGGATCGAACCCAGTGCCTCCCGCGTGCTAGGCGAGCACGCTACCACTGCGCCATGACCCCAGCCCCTCACCCTGCTTTTTTGACAATATATATTAGCTATCTCTTCCAGTTAGCCCACACAGACCCACTTCTTTCTTTCCTAGCCTACTTTTACACCCTGTTTGGAAGACACCCTCCCTCATTTTAGCCATTCTGAGTTTATTTGGTCTTCTGTTCATGCCTCTGTTTTGATGCTGTAAGAGTGAACTGTATTCATGGTCTTGATATGCAAAGATCCTGTGCAGAACAGCCTCAACATTTTTTAAATAACTACTTTTTATAAGTAAAGTAGTCATTAGAATCATTTTAACCCCTTGCTCTCACTCCAATGCTGGATTTCCAGGGATGGTATTTTACTCTATTTCTGATGTGACTGACAAGCTGCTCAGCACCTCTGGAGACCCTATCCCTATGCTCCAGGAGGACTTTTGGATAAGCACTACTCTACTGGAGCCCACTGCTCCCCTGAGAGAAGTTCTGGAAGATCTCAGTCCCCCTGCCATGGCTGCATTCGACCTAGCTTGCTCTCAGTGCCAGCTCTGGAAGACCTGCAAGCAGCTTTTGGAAACAGCTGAACGGCGTCTGCACAGTAGCCTTGAAAGCCGGGGTGAGTGGCCTGCTAGCCTTACCCTTCATTCTCAGTTGAGGAGATAAGCTCCTGGGAGACTTGATAACTTCTACAAGATGAAAGTAATTATTAGGGAAGAGAGGACAAGAGGAAAGTATTACTAGTTAAATGTCCTCATATCCAATCTGATGGAATAAATATAGTATGTTGAGAGTCTCCTCTCAATAGATATAGCAACCTACAATTATTTGGGGATATTCTTTCTTGCCTTAGCATTAAATTCAGGGAAGACAAAAGATCTAAAGTCAGCGTACTACAGTGATACAGTCACATCAATGTCTATAGCAGCACAATTCACAGTAGCTAGATTGTGGAATCAACCCAGATGCCCATTAATAGATGGATGGATGAAGAAATTGTGGTATATATATATACAATGGAGCTCTACTTGGCCATATAAAAGAATGATATTATGGCATTTGCTGGTAAATGGATGGAAATGGAGAATATCGTACTAAATGAAATAAGCCAAACTCAGAAATTCAAAGGTCTCATGTTTTTTCTCATATGCAGAAGCTAGAGTGAAATAAAGGAAAGAAGGAAGGAAAGATAAGATAACATAAAGAACCAATCAAATATAAATTAATAGACAAGCAAAAGGAAGTTTAATAGAGTAGAGGAAGGAGAATGGGAGAGGAAGGAGAGGACAGAAGGGAAAAGATGGGGATCATGAGCTGAAATCAATTTCCATACATGTATGAGTTTGTCAGGATGAATCCAACTACTATGTGTAACTATAAAGCTGTAATAAAAAATTTTAGGGAAGAAATATACATTCAAAGATGGCCCAAATAGGGACTAAGGTTATAACTCAGAGCATGTGCTTGTCATGCAGGAGGCCCTGGGTTCAATCCCCAGCACCACAGGAAAAAAAAAGTACAAATGGAATTTTTGCCTTTAGACTGCAGGCCCCTCCTGGATGAACCTACTTATCCTAAAGCCTGGGACCATGTATAAGCCATGTATAAGAGAAAATTCAGTGGATCGCAGTTGCAGGGAGAATCATGCCTTGAGGTTAATAACGTCCCAGAATGTATAGGTGGAATTCTTAGAGGAATCAGGTGTATGAAGACAGAATAAGGCAATCCGAGAAGACAGGATACCAGCTCAAGTCCATGGCTGAGAGTAATTACCAAGGCAAATCTACAAGACGTGCCCATTTGGCTTGGGACAGCAAATTCCACAAGAGTGCCAGAGATTCTGAATCTGCTGTTGTTGACTGCTGAGGTATCTCACCAGGCATGGAATAAACCAGACTTGCTGGTTGTCACCTAAAATGGCCCAACATTTATTTCATCCTTGATATTAGAGAAGATAAAATTACACAAGTAAATACAATACTGAGTATCAGTCTCTGGAAGAATCTAATTTTCTGCATTCCTATTTTCCTTCATCTATTTCCAGGTCGAAGACTAGACCAGATTCTCCTCAATACTGAAGGTATTCAAGGTTTTCCAGCTGTTCTTCAGCAAATTACTAAGATTCTCAATTATCCACTTATGTTAGCTGGACAAACTAAATCAGGTGAGTTGCTTTCCCCCTGCACCCCACACTGTTTTTTCACCAGGACTTGGCGCATCAGGTCAGCAGCATGTTTCACTTTTTCATTTGCTTTCCACAGAGACTATGGAAGAAAAGGGAGGAGGTCTTCCCCGGTGCAGCATCACTGAGCTGCTTCAGATGTGCTGGCCCAGCCTAACTGAGGAGTGTATTGCCAGCCACACCACCCTCTCCCAGCAGCTGGATCAGGTTCTTCAGTCGCTGAGAGAGGCACTAGCACTGCCAGGTATGGGACTGCCTGCTCAGGAACAGATAAGCAGATATGGGCTGAACTGGGGAGAAGCAACAGCTGAGAGTGAAGGAGCACTTTGGAGCTGAGGCGCAGGACTCCAGAACTGGGCTCGACCAGCCCTTTAGTTGGCTGGGGCACAACTCAGAATTGAACTTCACCCATTTCCCCACCCCTCGTTTGAAAGAGTGATTAACACTCTGTTAGATGAAACATTTTTCTTAACCTTATGAAAAGTATACCCAGCAGGTACTCAGTATATATTGATCAGCCCTTCCCAAAAGCTTGCTGTGCTTTTCAGAAAGGTATTTCACTATAGAGACAGCAAGGCAACGACAGAACTATGTCCCCTGATTTCTGCCTACTCAGAGTTCTTCCTGACTGAGAATCGCTTGTGCAGATGACCAAGTTAGGATTTAATTTCCACCATTTAAGTGTATTGCCCAGGCTGTAGAATGCTCCACTCAATGTACAAGAGGCTGAGTTTATGTATTGTTCAGAAATTGACCCCAAACTGGATGGACAGACTAAAGCCCACGTCCCTTCCCCTGCTGTAACTTCTCTCAGAGCCCAGGAGTACGCCACTGTCTTCCCTGGTGGAGCAGGCGGCCCAGAAAGCTCCTGAGGCAGAGGCCCACCCTGTGCACATCCAGGCTCAGCTCCTCCAAAAGAACCTGAGCAAACAGACCCTGGCAGACAGCAGACAGACTGACTACGTGGGCACCTTCTTTCGTTACTGCCACACACTGGCTGCGGTGCTTCTTCAGAGTTTAAGCTCTGAACCTGGTAAGTAGCAAGAAAGAGGAAATGTGTTTAGGGCAAAGTAAAGAAAAAGTGATTGACTAAGAGATTCTGAGTGCAGCAACAGCCAAGAACACCAGATTTATAAAATTCTTCTTTTATTCATCTCTGTTTTATACATCTTTATTTTAAGTACAGTTGTATAGCACATAGGAATAGTCAATAAAATCTCATAGAATTAGTGACTCAAAAATATCTCCATCAGAATTTGGGTCCACTGTGGCTTTAAGGATCCAGTAGAGGAATCAAATTTTTGATATGAGTACCAGATTCTTACTTGAGTCCACAGAGCAAGTACAGGTAAGCGTCCCTAATCTCAAATCCTAACTGCTCTGAAATCAAAAACTTTAAGAGCACCAATCTGATGTCATAAGTGGGAGATTCCACATTTGACAGGTCACAGTCAAAACACAGGTACACTAAAAATATCGTATAAGTTTTTTTTTTTTTTTTTGGTACTGGAGATTGAACTCAGGGCCACTCGACCACTGAGCCACATCCCCAACCCTATTTTGTGTTTTATGTAGAGACAGAGTCTCGCTGAGTTGCTTAGCACTTCACCGTTGCTGAGGCTGGCTTTGAACTCACGATTCTCCTGTCTCAGCCTCCCTAAGTGCTGGGATTACAGGCTTGCGCCACCACACCCGGCTCATATAAGTTATCTTAAGGCTGTGTGTTTATGTAAAGTATAATGAAACAAATTTTGTATTTAGACTTGGGTCTCATCTCTATGATATCTCATTATGTGTATGCAGATATTCCAAAATATAAAACACTTCTGATTCCAAGCATTTTGTGTAGGGGATAGTCAACTTGTACTGCATATACTCATCAGGTTGAAGTGAGCAAGAGTGCTAGACCTGCAATTTTTCTGAGTTAAATGTCTTTAAAGTAGTGGTTTGGTTTATATAAACTTGTGGTCAGGGTCATGTTTAGATATCCCATGCTTAGCATGAATTAACAGAAGGGCTCTCGGTGTTGTCTTCATTTTGACATTGTGCTTTTGTATTGATTCTAAGAAACAGGACTCTGAACTATTGCAATCCAGTGGCCAGTGGTGCAAACAAAGGTCACTGTCTTTATCTTTATAGATCATGTGGAGGTCAAGGTAGGAAATCCCTTTGTTCTCCTGCAACAGAGCTCTTCCCAACTGGTGTCACATCTTCTGCTTGAGAAGCAAGTTCCTCCAGACAGGTAAGAGCCACCCCCATGGAAGTCAGCCCTGACCCTATCTGATTGTTTCAGCAAGGGAAGCAAGGGCTCAGTGGGCTTATGCTTGGGGTCACTACAGGGAGTAGAAATCTCTTCCAGACTTGGCTCTTACAGTATGTCAAAAATCAATGTACAGGGGCTGGGTTTGTGGCTTAGTGGTGGAGCGCTTGCCTAGCACATGTGAGACACTGGATTCAATTCTCAGCATATAAAAGAATACAAGCCAGGCACGGTGGCGCAAGCCTGTAATTCCAGCACTTAGGGAGGCTGGGACAGGAGAATTGCGAGTTCAAAGCCACCCTCAGCAATGGCAAGGTGCTAAGCTACTCAGTGAGACCCTGTCTCTACATAAAACACAAAATAGGGCTGAGGATGTGGCTCAGTGGTCGAGTACCCCTGAGTTCAATCTCCAGTACCAAAAAATAAAATAAAATAAAATAATACAATAAAGGTTCATCAACAACTAAAAATATTTTTTTTTAAATCAGTGTACAAAATAAATTAAAAAAATAAAAAATCAATGTACATTGTTTCTTTTTTGTCTCTTGCCTCTGCTAGCATGTATATTGCAAGTATAAGATGAATCTTCACTATGGATAGGCAAAAATTTAAAAGCTTGATAGCTATAGTTAAGTAGGTTATAGGAAAAGAAGCATTCTCAGAGATTGCTGATGGGATATAAACTGGGATAGCCCCAGTGAAAAGCAATTTGTCAGTATCTATAAAATTTTAAAATGTATACACCCTTTGACCTACCAATCCATTTGAGGGAATTTATCCTGCAACTTTATTATACATTTGAAAAGTGATGTATATACAGCAGATCAGGAGACTCCATTGTTTACCAACAGGAGACTAGTTATGTTCCTCTCATAATGGAATATTTTATAACTGTGAAATCATAAGGGTCCTCTCTACAGAGGGATAAGGACAGATCTCTCAGATATGTTATTAAGTGAAAAAGTAAAGGACAGATCAGCATGCCCAGTAGGCTACCTTCTGTGTGTGTGCGTGTGTATGTTTAAGAAGAGAGGGCAAGGGCTGTGGCTCAGTGGTAGAGCACTTGCCTGCACAAGACTGGGTTCAGTCCCCAGTGCTGCAAATAAAAGGAGGGGGCAAAGGGGGCACAATTATGAACTTGCTGTGTAAGCATTAAGAAATTAAGATTGGGTAATAGTGCCTATGTATACAGGTCTCACGTGCCCTCTGCTTCTCTCTTTCCAGGTTGGCAGCCCTTCTGGCCCGAGAGGGTCTCAGCCTAAGTGTGCCACAGGTCATTGTCAACTGCTGCTGTGATCCCCTTACTCTTTGCTCTTCTCTGCAAAGCCAGCAGACATCATCCCTGCTTACCCAACTGGGTGTCCTGGCCCAGCAGCACACCTCCCACTGCCTGGATGACCTCCCCCTTTCTATGCCAAGTTCCCCTCGGCCACCTGAGAATCCCACATTGGAGAGAAAGTCCTACTCTTCCCCAAAGGACTCATCACCCCCGGCCCTCACCTCCTCTGCCTTGTCCTTCCTTAAGTCCCGCTCAAAACTTCTGGCTACAGTGGCCTGCCTGGGGGCTTCCCCAGGATCAAAGGTCAGCAAGCCTAGTTTGTTGTGGAAGGAGCTGCGTGGTCGCAAGGAGATGCCTATGACTGCAGAGCAGGTAGCCCAGGAGTGTGATCACCTCCTGGAACAGTTCCCTATGCTCAAGTCCTCCCTCTTGGCTGCCTGGGAACCCCTCCGCAGGCCGTCTGAGGAGGGGAAAAGTCTGGCATCCAGTCTCTGTGGTCAGGCCAGTCTCTCTACTGTGCTCCTGGGCCTGCATTCTCCCATTGCCCTGGATGTGCTGACCAAGGCCTTTGAGGAAGCCCTGGTGACCAGAGATTGGCTACGGGCCCTGCAGCTCACTGAAGTATACGGGCGAGACACAGACGATCTGAGCAGCATAAGGGATGCAGTCCTGAGCTGTGCCGTGGCATGTGGTGAGCAGAAACTTACACCTCTCTTTCACCAGTGACAATAATGTTTACCAAGCATATCATCACATTTAATCTTCACAATGACTCTAGAGAAAAGTACCACCATAATCTCTTTTTACTGAAAGTAGACCAAGATTCAGAGAGGTTAGAAAACTTGCCAGAGGGCTGGGGTTATGGCACAGTGGTAGCGTGCTTGCCTGGCATGCGTGAGGCACTGGGTTCTATCCTCAGCACCACATAAAAATAAAATAAAGATATTCTGTCTACCTACAACTAAAAAATAAGTATTTTTAAAAAAATTTTTTAAAAAAAGAAAACTTCCCAGGCTGGTAAGTGGTAGAGTTTAGGTTAGAATCTAAGTTTATCCTACTCTAGAATGGACATGCAACCAATAACCAGTACTCTCAATCCTGCTTATTAGAATCATTTTGAAATTCTGTAAACAAAAAATAACCTAGGCCTCATCCTCAGAGGCCCAGGATGATGTTCAAGCAAGTGATGATTTTAAAACAGATCAGCAAACTTTTTCTGTAAAGGACTTCATAAGCTATATGATCTTTGTTGCAGCTATTCAATTCTGCCACTGTAGCATGAAAGCAGCCATAGTCTATACATCAAGGAATGAACGTGGCTGTATTCTAATAAAATTTTATGTGTAAAAACAAACCATTCGCTGTAATAGCTCCCCAAGAGATTTTTTTTTTAATATTTATTTTTTAGTTGTAGGCAGACAGAATATCTTTATTTTATTTTTATGTGGTGCTGAGGATCGAACCCAGTGCCTCACGCGTGCTAGGCGAGCACGCTACCACTGCGCCATAACCCCAGCCCCTCCCCAAGAGATTTTTATGTGTAACCAGAATGGAAACCCAAGGAGCTACAACACTCCGCTAGAGAGAACAAGAGTCAGGTGTGCTGTAGGGAATGGCTTTTAGGTAGGAGGCATAGCTGCCCTTTGGGAAGGAGAAGATACCTGCTTGAGAAGGTGTAGAAAGCCACTGAGAGGCTTTATGATGTTAAGTCCTTGGAGTCTGTTTTTTGTATCTCTAAGATCAGAGCTATGAAATGGATATGGGAGAGAGACATCTACTAAGTAATAAGACAGAGAATATCCAGGGAATGAAACTAGTTTACACAAAGTAACTTTCAAATGATTATATGTGATACAGAATAGAAATTGCGGGGATAACTACACTTCCACTGACAAGATGAGTCTGAAAGAACGTTCTCCATGCAGCGTGCCAAAACATGGAAAGCTTCTTCAGATCTCCTTCCTGCCTTGTTTTTTTCTCCTTTCCTTTGTCCTTACCCCTTCTCTGCCTCTGAAAGTCCCATGACTACAATCAGGTTTGCATAAAGGGACACATAGGGGTATAGGTTTCCTCCTTATCATCTAATGGTTCAAGTGTAAAAACTAGTTAAAGTTACACAAATCTTAAAGGTCTTCCAAGCTCCTGTTTTATGAAATCAAACAAAGCCTTCCCTTAAGAAGTAAACTGGCCTCTTGAGCATTGCTGGTGCCAGACTTGCTATCTCTGTGCATCATTTTTGTCTTATAGACAAGGAAGGTTGGCAATACCTGTTTCCTGTAAAGGATGCATCTCTGAGAAGTCAGCTGGCCCTACGGTTTGTGGACAGGTGGCCACTGGAGTCATGCCTGGAGATCCTGGCCTACTGCATTTCAGACACAACTGTCCAAGAAGGACTAAAATCTGAGCTACAGAGGAAGCTGGCAGAGCTGCAGGTGTATCAGAAGGTATGGACCCTGATATCAAGAGAAGGAAACAGGCTTCTCACCCTGTTCACAACCTCTGCCTATGTTCATATGATGGGGATTTTAAGAAACACAAAATATTGGCTCACTTTTGCCATGCATTTGGGTTCAGTTCTTAGGTAAATGGAGAGGAATGGCCTCCTGTGTGGTTCCTGTGTTAGTTACTCCTATTATTTTAAATACATTTGCACTAAGCAAGGTTACTAATAACAAAATTGTTGAAATGGTGCTCTGCAGTCCACATGTATATTAAGCTTTGTGTAGATTTTACGTATGTCTTTTCTTAAAGATTTTTAAATTTCAAGTGCCATTTTGAAAGGATACATGAGAGTGACAATTTCAAAAGTAAAAGATTCTTATGGGACAAGTGTTAATCCACCTGAAGGGGCTCCTCAGCAGTTTTCATGCAAAGCTAAAATGCTATAGGAAAGGCCAGAAGAATATCTTGGGTGGAGTTTTGACATGGAGCTTGGAACACGTGACCCCAGAAGGCTGCACAAAATTTGAGCCTCTCAGAATTTGTGTTCACCAGTAAAAGACCCTGATCTTGGCCTCTCATTTAGCCTTTGCTACCTGATTTTACTTCCCAGAGAGGTTCACTGTCCTCTCTAAACAATCTTTGCTCTGTTTGCTCTCTTCCTCCTTCTTCCTGCAAGTTTTGACATGGCCTTTGGGGTGGAGATCTAGGGATGGCCCTTCCCTGAACTCATAGGTGACTCATTCATGGAGGGAGAAGCTAGTGTTGTTTGATGGATTCTCCTGTCTTTCCTTAGATTCTAGGCTTGCAGGATCCCCCAGAGTGGCGTGACTGGCAGACCCTGAGGAGCCGCTGTGTTGAGGACCCATCATCTGTCATGAACATGATTCTAGAAGCACAGGTACCATTTTCCAGGGTGGTATCCCCTTCATCCTCATTGCAGAGCTACAACTCCTTAGCTGACTGTATAGACTTCTTTCTATGTATCAGTAGCCAGTTTTATAATTATATCATATCCTTTTTTGTCTTAATTGTGAAACTTGACAAAATACTGATAAGTGTAGAGAATAATACAGCCAATGCTTTTGTCCCATCACCCTTGCATTCATAGCAAGCTTTTCAATACTGTGTACACTGGGTACAGAATGTATACCTAGAAGTGGAATTGCTGTGTCACCAGGCATGAGCATCCACACCTTCACTAGGATGATACCAAATTCTACTGATTATATTCTCACATACAGTTTCTATTGCCCCATATACTCACCAGCTTTTTACATTGTCCAACTTTGATTTTTTTTCCAATTGGATGGTATCTCATTGTTTCAATTTATATTTCCATGATTCGTAATAAATGTGAATATCTTTCCCGTGTTTATTGGCCATTTGAGTATTAACTAGAATTTTATCTATCTTTTAAGAAGCTGATATACCATAGTTCAAAATGTAGATGTTCACTTGGCATGGTGGTGCACATCTGTAACCCCAGCTACTCGGGAGGCTAAGACAGGAGGATCACAAGTTTAAGGCCAATCTGGGCAACTTAGCAAGACCCTAGGGATGTAGCTAAGTGATAGAGCTTACCCAGCATGTGTAAGGCCCTAGGTTCAACCCCTAGTATCCAAAAAAAAAAAAAAACAGTAGATGCTCCTTCAGATGTTCTTGTGTTTGTTGTTTTGGGGGGTTTGTTTCGTACCAGAGACTGAACTCAGGGGCACTCGACCACTGAGCCATCAGATGTTCTTTTGTTTTAGGAAATATTTACTAGATAGAGCAGGTCTCTGTGCTAGATAGTGGTGAGAACAAAGGTTTAATCCCTGCCCTGGAGTGGTACATTTTAGGGGGAGGAGTGATATTAGATGTATCCTGAGATGGACATCAATATAATATGTTGGGCTGGGGTTATGGGGCAGTGGTAGCGTGCTCGCCTAGCACGCAAGAGGCACTGGGTTCGATCCTCAGCACCACATAAAAATAAAATAAAGATATTCTGTCCACCTATAACTAAAAAATAAATATAAAAAAAAAAAATATATATATATATATATATATAATATGTCAAGTAAGGAATAAGCCAAGATCATAGGATAGGGCTCCTAACAGCCTGAGACACAAGGAAGCATCCTAAAGAAGACGCTCCTGGGCAGAAGTATGGAGAGAGCATCCCAGACACCACCATGCTGAAATATTTGGACAAAGCCCTGAGAATTCCGTCCCCTGAAATTTTACTGTAGAGTTCATAAACTGTGGGTGGGAAAATAAAAGGAAGACATAGATGGAATCTAACCCCCAATATGTTTGCTTAGCCCAAATAGTATTGGTTCACCGAATTTTTATTTTTCCATATTCACTTCATTGACAAAATTTTTTAAATGGAGATTTTTTAATTTAAAAAGTTTATTTTAATTTTTAAAAGTCTGACAATACTGGGTCATCACATGGCTACTTTAGAACTGAGCAAGTGCTACCTCCTCTGAAGAATCTTCTCAGTTTTCCCACATCTTCACCCAGGGCTGACACCAAGTGTCTCTATATGTCATCTGCTTCTCTTTTTTATGGTAGAGCTGGAAGGAAAATGATATTAACAGTCAGCCTGCTTCAGTCATTTTCTTACTTTACCTTGCTACTCTAGTCTTCTAAGTTTCTGATCTCAATTAAATCCCATAGTGAAGGTCCTATCAGCATGTACCAAACATTCCTGATGCTTAGAAGACTCAAAACTGCTGAGAAAAATCAGGCAAAACTTAGATAAGTTAACAAGGCCAGTAACTTAAAGGGATTGAACATATTGTGTTTCCTTCTAGGAATATGAGCTGTGTGAGGAATGGGGCTGCCTGTATCCCATACCAAGGGAACATTTAATCAGCCTACATCAAAAGCATCTTCTCCACCTTCTAGAAAGAAGAGACCATGAAAAGGCTCTGCAAGTAAGCCTCTGATTTTTCCCATTTTTCGTTTGGGTAGGGACAAGATTAGTCAACTCAGATGGCTTTTTCATGCTGAATCCCATACAAAGTATTTGCTATCTTAGATATGCCCCTTCATGTCCTTCAAGAGCCAGTTATAGTCATCTTGAACAGAAGGTGTCTAGGCCTGCTTTAAGTGCCAGATGGAGCAGATGGGTCCAAGATTCTGCTGACCTCTACTTCTATCAAAGCTTTATCTCCTTCATGAAGCTATGGAGGTAGTGAAAAATGAGTGTGGAGAAAAGATTAGCCCAAAGTGAAAAACCTAAGTATTCCTTTCTCAAACCAAATAAGGCTGGCCTGAGAGTCCTTCAACAGGCCTCACCATTCTCTACTACCCTCTTCTGCAACAGCTCCTGCAGAGAATCCCTGACCCCACCATGTGCCTTGAGGTCACAGAGCAGTCCCTTGACCAGCATCCTAGCTTGGCCACTTCACACTTCTTGGCCAACTACCTCACCACCCACTTCTATGGAGAACTGACCGACGTCCGACACTGTGAAATCCAGGCACTGTACATGGGATCCAAGGTAAGGATGAAAGGAATTTAGGAGAGCATGACTAAGTGGCCCCACTGCTACTTTAGAACCTGCCCTCTCAATGGCTCTTCAACCTGCACCTGCCAGTCTTGGCCTGTGCTATATAAAATCTTAACCTAGCATCCCACCATATCCTGGTTGAGTCTCCTAGCACTTGTACTGCCCTGCCTCCAGAGAGAATTTTACCTGATTCTCTCAAGTTATTATTAGGCTTTCTGTGGCACCTGCTGTATCAGTGTGTCTCAGTTCTGACATTTGTTAGAATCATTTGGGCTTTTAAAAATACCAGTAGTTGCCTTCCATTCTAGACCAATTAAAACTGGTCTTGAGGGACTCTGATATAAGTATTTAAAACTACTGCTTGATAAAATAGTCTATACTAATGGAAGAGGGTTATCTGTCTTGCTAAATAGATGAGATAATAGGTCCTTAGCTTTGCTGTATAACCTTGGAGACACTAATCAAAGAAATTACAAGCTAGAAAAATTAATCCAGTGAAATAATCCAAAAAGAGGGGAACCTCTGGCACTCTTCTAATTTTTCTAACTAGCCATTGTATATACTGTCTCACAAATAGAACAGGTACCAGGAGAGCAGTGAATGTAATGACTTCCGCTAATAAAATAAACCTTTTTTCCTTTTTGATGCACTGTACCTAAGTTGGGGAAGACCTTTAAAAATGGCCAATGGGCAGAACAAAACCACTGAACCCATTTCAAGCCTAGTGATCATGACCTCTAAAGGGTGTTTAGATTCATCATTTACCTATAGAACATAGGAAGTGCCAGGTTAGGCAGCCTACTGACATCACCTTGTATTGTTCCTTCTAAGTAAAGCCTCACATAGACAGAATGTATTAAAGGCCAGACAGAGCTCAACTATACCTGGAGGGTCTAGGCCAGGGGTCAGCAGATCACCACCTGTCTGCCAAATCCAGTCCTCAGCCTGGTTTTGAAAATCAAGTTTTATTGGAACACAGGCACGTCACTCATTTATATATTTGCCTATGGTTGCTTTTGTGCTATGTTGGCAAAGTTGAATAGTTTTATGAATCCTAAGGACTAAATGATTTACTATCTTGCCCTTTATAAACCAAGATTACCAACTCTTTGTCTAGGTGAAGATTCTTGGGGTATTTCTAGTTACCACCTAGAGGATTTAGATGGGAGTTCAGTCTTGCTTCCTGAAAGACTGCTAGCCCATTTCAGTAATGCTGTGGGCCTTTTGGCCTCTGACACCTTTCCCTTTCCCAATAAGAATCTCGAGTTTCTTCTGAAATTTGTGTTTTGTTTTCTTGACTCTGTGAATCTACCTCACAAACAGGTTCTGCTGACCTTGCCTGAGCAGCACCGGGCCAGCTATTCCCATTTGTCATCCAGTCCCCTGCTCATGTTGGAGCAGCTGCTAATGAATATGAAAGTGGATTGGGCCACTGTGGCTGTACAGACCCTGCACCAGCTGCTGACCAGGCAGGAGATAGGCTTCACCATGGATGAAGTTGACTCACTACTTTCCAAATATGCGGGGAAAGCCCTGGACTTCCCATACCCTCTGAGAGAGAAACGGTCAGGTAACTGCCAGCATCCTAGATGGTAATTCAACATGGAGGAAGAAATACCATGGTGCATTCTCAGTTTTAATTTTTTCCTCTTTCATTATTTTGGCTTTGAGAGTGAAAGGAATATATTTGAGGAGAGAGAGCTCTTTATTATATAGGAGATATCTTAGTCTTAGAAGAAAGTAAGAGGCCAGCCAGAATTAAAGGATGGTAAATAGCCACTGCATGCATAATAACATAAAGATTTGGGGAACCAAATATGCTGGAAATAGCATCTGTCTGGCCTTGATATAGTGGGCTCTGAAGTGCCATCATTCCTTATGGAGAGGATGCTTTATTCCCAGGGTCACATCAGATATCACTTGTATTTGAGCTGACTCAGCCTCTTCTAGAATGAAGAAAAATAAGTATGGACTAATGTCCCTAGCCAGCTCTTTTTTCTTAATGATATCTAATAAATCTTAGATATCATAAATCAAATGTATCATTTAAGTGTCTTCCACATCCCACTGAGAATTTTTAGATTTATTTTGTAAAAATCTTAGTGCTTGCTCCATTATCTCTTATGCCTAAACATGGCTTGAGTTTTTGAGAAGTTTAAGAAACATGTAGTTCTTGGCTTAGAAGTACCACTATCATTCTGTTTATATCTAGTACAATTATAGCGTAACAATGAGGGAAGCGAACAGAGCTTTGAACTGAATGCCTAGCACAGTGAATAAAGATGCTTATGGTAGACCGATATTTTGTCGGCATTTTCCCTCTCGACAGAATCTGTGATTCACCTCCAGGAAATTGTCCATCAGTCTTCAGATCCTGAGACCCTGTCTAGATCATCATCAGCAGAGTTCTCTGCTGCTACTGCTGCTCCTGGTAAGAACTGGTTCTGACAGTTACCCATTTTTCGGTTCAATTCCGCCTTATTCTGACCTTCTGTGTCTTTTGTCTCTTGCTTCATTTACATCTACATTATCTTTTTCATGGTTCATTTCAGCTTTGTATGTCCCAGGAGATTCAACACCCCGATGACTCTCATTATTTGCTATAAAATGTCTATAAAGTCTGCAAACACTAAATTAGTGAATCGTGAATTGTTCCAAAGAGCAGTATGTGTATACACACACAACATACGTCTCACACAGTTTATATTCTTAAATCCTAAAAATAATGCATCCTAGTAGATTCTATTTTCTTTACTTTACAAAAGAGAAAGAGATTCAGAAGTGACTTCTCTGAGGCACCCTGCTAACAAGTGCCAGAGCTGGAATTCAAACTCTCCCCACCTGGCCCCAGAACCAGAGCTTCTTACTCTGTGCTACCCTGTACTGTTTCTATCCTCTGATCACCACATGAGAGCTGAGACAAGAGGGAAGAGCATCATTTTGTTCAGCCTCAACTGAGAATTTGAGTGCTAACAGACTCAAAATTTTCACCACTCTGGGTATATCCATGCATAACTGAAAGCACTGCAGGGATTGATTTTGAGATTACATATAGATTGTAGGCAAATTCACAAATACAGAATCTGCTAATAATGAGGATCAACTGTATTTAGTCCCCAGTTAAATTCTGTTACCCACATAGGGAACGAGGTCCTTGAAGTCCTCAGCCATGTTTTGGTCACTCTTTTCACTCCTCTTCCCAGTCTCCAGCACATGCACAATGGCCTACATGCAGAAGCAGCTGAGCAATTGTTTCGCCAAATGGTCAGAGGAAAGAATGCTTGGAGTCTCTTCTGGGTGCTGCTAGGAGTCAGTTCTCTTTTTCAGTTCTCTTTCTCTGTGAGCAGCAAAAATTGCTCTGCTAACTGACCAGAAATCCCCTTAGATATCATAAAGACTGCGGCATTCCCTGTCCATACTTGGAGAATTTGCCATGCTTTACAATAACCAGCAGGGGGAAGACTTAGACTTGCAGGTATAGGAGCAGCTTCATGTACCAGCATACAAATTTCTAAAAGGCAAGGACTTTTATAAAACAAAGTCATAACACCATTATCATACCCCCCAAAAATGAATAATGACTCATTACTAAATAGCCTATCAGTAGTCAATTTTCCCAGTAAAGGTTTTTTTACAGTTGGTTTTTCTACAGTCAGGATCTAAATAATGTCCACACATGTCATTTGGCTAAAATATCTTTTTTTTTTTTTTAACATTTATTTTTTAGTTGTAGGTGGACAGAATATATTTTATTTTTATGTGGTGCTGAGAATCGAACCCAGTGCCTCATGCATGCCAGGCGAGCACGCTACCACTGCGCCATAACCCCAGCCCCATCATTTGGCTAAAATATCTTTTCAAGTCTTTTCTAATAAAATATCACCCCACCTCTTTTCTTTTTTATTTCCCCTACCTCTCTTATATTAGGGATGAAAATGAGTCATTTGTCCCATAGAGCCACCTACATGCTGGATTTTACTAGTTGCCTTCCTCTGACAATCTGGGTCTCTATTTCCTGAATATCTACTACAATTGCCATTAGACCTAGAAGCTTGTCTTGAGTCAGGCGTGATATATTTTGGTAATAATTGGTAAGTTTTGTTGTGGTTTTTTTTGTTTTTTGTTTTTTGGTTTTTTTGGCACCAGAGATTGAACTCAGGGGTACTCAGCCACTGAGCCACATCCCCAGCCCTCTTTTGTGTTTAGAGACAGGGTCTCACTGAGTTGCTTAGTGCCTCACCGTTGCTGAGGCTGACTTTGAACTCGTGATTCTCCTGTCTCAGCCTCCCAAAGTGCTGAGATTACAAGCGTGAGCCACCGCGCCCGGCTTTGTTGTGCATTTACAAGAAGAGGCACACAGTGTTCTATCATCTCTCTTTTGTAACACAAGCAGCCAATTGATGTTCATTAATTGCATCTTTTATTTCAGCAAGGCTTTGTAAAATGGTGAAATTCTATTCTTTCTTTTAAATTATGAACTAGAACATTGATCACCTTTTACCCTGACCTCTGGCTCCCAGGTGTCCCCCTTGTACATTCTCCCAGTCCAAGGGAGAGGAGTTTCCATCAGAGTCAGCCCCTGCTGGAATTTGTGCCACCAGCAACACCCCCTGCCAGGCACCAGTGGATACCAGATGAGAGCGAGAGCATCTGCATGGTCTGCTGCAGGGAACACTTCACTATGGTGAGTGGAGTAAGGCCTCAGCGTCACCACAGCAAATGAAAGGAAAGCTCCAGGTCATGAGCCTCAGTTTATAGACACCTTCTGTCCCCAGGAGGATAGTGGTGTTTTTAAAACTGCCAAACCTAGACTTTGGATTCACTTTGACCTGATCAGAGTGTATTTTCTGGATTCAGTCAGGTATTAGGCCTTCTTGAATAGCCTTAAATTCTAAAATCCTTGCCATTCTTGTGAGATAATGAAGACGAGGCAGGAGGAGTCATCAAGTGTCAGGGGATCTAGTTTCTAGCTCCCATGTCTTTTACAATAAGACAAGTGACCAGGTGGTGGGTATATGTACTGAATCAGGAAAAAGAGAACCTGGTTCCTAATCCCAGCTCTGCCTCCTAATAGCAGTATGACTATAAACTTTTCCAGTATCCACTTGTAAACCAGGGGTGATATGTTAATTGAGTCATGGAACTGTTAGGACTATGTGCAATGGTACCACACTTAGCATAATATTTGCCCAGAAGATTAACTCAATGTGAAGGAAAATGATGATGATCTGATTTCTCTATGGTCTGTTTCCTGTTCATCTATTAAAGAGGTATAAGATGTCTATCAACCTCTCATAATGAAATGAGTTTGTACTTGTAAAAACATTTGGAAAAAGGATGCTTTTTCATCATCATCAATACCATGTAAAATGTGATCCTCACTGCCTGAGAAAGTCACTCCTTCCCCACAACTTTTTTGCTGTGTCCACATGTTGCCTCATATAGAAATAAAATTTGGCAGAGCTATTAATTGCAAAACTGTGCATGACTTTGAACCTTTCCCTATCAGCTGATGTCTTGAAACAGCAGCTTTTCGAGGACAAGGCCTGCTATATTCATCTTCAATAGAAGCCTAAGCATCTGGTGTTCTTAATAAGCCACATGTAACTAAAAACAAGTATAAATGGACTGACTGCAATCCCACCTTTGCTTCTTCCCTCTTCTATCCAAATGGCATTCCTCAGTTTAACAGGCGTCATCATTGTCGTCGCTGTGGCCGGCTAGTGTGCGGTTCCTGCTCCACTAAGAAAATGGTGGTAGACGGTTGCAGAGAAAACCCTACCCGCGTATGTGACCAGTGCTACAGTTACTACAACCAAGAGTGAGTGTCCTGCACTGGGACTGTTACTGATACTGACCAGTGCACCCTCCCCCAGGTCCTTACATTTGTAAGAGTCTCATTCTAGAGAACATTTCAAATCTGGACCACTTCCAGAAATATTTAATGTAACATTCATACCGCAATGCCATTAACTCTACGGGAAAATGTTTGTAGGCTGATCTTGGTCAGAGAAACTAGTATGAGAGGAAGCTGGGATGAGAGAAAACAGTGTTCAAAGTTCTTACATGCTGTTCTCTCTGAAATCAGGACACTTGGCTTATCAGCCCTCCCCAGACAGAGGCCACTGATCTTACTTCAATACCTCCCCTATCTTCTGCCCACTCTGGCTTCAGCTGGACTCAGAGGGAATGTTACACCTGCTGAGTATTTGGTATCACCTGTGTCAGCTCTAGTCATGTCTTGTTACCCATAGTTAGAAGAACCCTTACATATTCCTACACATAGTTCACCTGCAGATAAATCTCAAACACTGTTCATGCCTGTGTCAAGGCAGATGAAGACCATGTTTGCTGGCTCAGCGTCACTAGGTATCTCCACTACTGATAACAAAGGAGCATGAAACCAAGACTCCCAAAGCACTGGGAATATGGGCCAAAGCAACTATCCAGAAGCAAAATTACTTTGAATTCTCCATGTTTTTATTTTATTTAATAGACTTAATTAGATTCCACATTCTGCTCAATAGCATTTTCGTGTTTGTTTTAATATGAACATTTTTGGTCATTATTTGCCATGATGAAATTGCTATAACTACAGAGTAGAGAGGTGCATAGAATCAAGGAGACGAATGGGAAAGCTATTACAGACTCTAGTAGTAAATGATGAGGGCCTTCACTGAGACAGGGATGAAGAAAGATAGGGACATTTAAAAGGATGTTTAGGAGGTGGAATGGATAGGACATGGTGAGAGACTGGCTGCAGCAAGTGAAGGAGAGAAAAGTTATGGATGATTCCCTGATATCTCATTTGAATAATAGAGGAAATGCCAGTGCTGTACACTAAGCTCAAAACAAAGAGAAGGAATGATTCAGACACTTAATTTTTTTTTTTGTTTTCAGTGCACCAGAGGAGAATCCAGGTCACTTAGAAGGTAAGGCCTAATCACATTCTCCATGACTGTTCATATGCTCAACTTGGCCCTATCTTCAGTCTGTCTGCTGCAACTGATACACTCAGTGGCAACTCATTCCAGCTTGTTTGCCAAGGAAAATTCTTGGCCTTCTATCAATTCTTGGTCTCTGTTTCCCTTGAAGCTTATCATATTAACCTATCACATGGGCCCACTAGCTTCCAGCATTGAGAAGGTCAACAACCAACAAATTTAGTCCTTATATTTTTGTAGGTTATTTCTCCCCCCAACCCCAAGTTTCACTTCACTACCATCCTAACACCTAAGGCTTCCTCCTTCCCCCAAGGTAGTCACTGTTAACAGTAGCCTTCCACAGTAGGTTGATTTTAGAGTATCCAGTGGCTCAGCCATCTGTTTGAGAACCATGTGCCTTTCAGGGTTTTTCATGCAAGGCAACAGAGTCATATGACAAACATCATGACATTCATCCCAGGTCTGTGCCTGGGGAAGAAGGCTAACATGCCTAATGGGGTGTTCTATAGGAAACAAAAGGGTCCAAGGAGAGAGAAAGGACTCCTCAGATGGCAGGCATGTATTTTGCCTTCAACTCACCCCAGCTTACTGGACTGGGCTCGATTGAACTGCCAGCCAGTGACTGACACATGAATGACAATTCTCTTCTCAGTGCCAGACAGCTCTAAGAGTGAAAGTCCTCCATATTCAGCTGTGGTGAGAGTCCCCAAAGCAGCTGAAGTGGAATGGATTTTGAGTCTGAACGAGGAGGAAAATGAGCTGGTGCGGAGTGAATTTTACTATGAGCAGGTAATAGTGATAAAATGCAATGGTGATTTAAGTTTCTTCATGTTTAATAGTATGGCAAGAACTACAGAGGTAGGTGAACACAGCCTGGCCTGCACTTCCTCACTGTGAAATAATATGGGAGCTAAGACAAGCAAACAGGTTAAGGCAGAAGATGAGGAACATTTCAGGAAATGCACAAGAGGAGACCAGGAAAGGCTTCATGGAAGAGTTGGGATTTAAGATACGTCTTGGGGGCTGAGAATGTGGCTCAGTGGTAAAGTGCCCCTGGGTTAATCCCCAGCGCCAAAAGTAATAATAATAATATGAGTCTTGGGGCTGGAATTGTAGCTCAGTGGTAGAACGCTTGCCTTGCATGCGTGAGGCACTGGGTTCAATCCTCAGCACCACATAAAAATAAATAAATAAAATAAAGATATTGTGTCCACCTATAACTAAAAAAAATATTTAAAAAATATGAGTCTTGGAAAAGGGTTCAGAGTGTGACAAGCAAAAATTTGGGCACTGCAAGGGGAGTGAAGATAGAGCAAGGAAAAAGTACAAAATTAAAATGTCTAAGCAAAGGCATGGTGTCAAAAACTACAGGGCATGAATTGGGGTAGGGAACATAGAGTGTGGATAGGGGAAAGGTAGACTTGAGAAGGACTGTTAACATACAGAGCTGTGAATTCTGCTGTAAGGAATAAGGTAGGTATCAAGGACCTAGCACAGGTTTCCAGTTAGGCTTTAGGAAGGCTGATTAGGCCAGCAGTGTGTTCATGGTTTGAAACAGACTCCGCAAGGGGTTCAGACAAGCAAGTAATGAAGAGCAATGCATTACTGGGACCATAGACCAGAAAAAGGAGGGGGACATTCTCAAGAAGTAGATAATATGTGGACATAGCTGCCTACTTCCCTGTAAAGCGACAAAACTTAACAGCCAGAATTTAAGCAGTGCCATTGAAACTAGATCTACTTTTGCTTTGCAGTAGAACTTTTGATTTCTTCTTTCAGGGTTTTTCAACCTTTTGCAAAGGGAAGGATGATTTCTGCCATTTGGTTGTATTTGAAAAATGCTTTGGTCCCTGAACTGACTGAGTATGCCTCTCTTCTTCCTCTGCCTCCAGGCCCCCAGTGCCTCCTTGTGCATTGCCATTCTAAATCTCCACCGGGACAGCATTGCCTGTGGCCACCAGCTAATTGAGCACTGCTGCAGGCTGTCCAAGGGCCTCACTAACCCAGAAGTAGATGCAGGGCTGCTCATAGACATCATGAAGCAGCTGCTCTTCAGCGCCAAGATGATGTTCGTCAAGGCTGGCCAAAGCCAGGACTTGGCTCTTTGTGACAGGTATGTAAGAATGAACTGCCATTCTGTTACATGGAGGTGGTTTTTATCCACTTCTTTTTCTGACACATCACTGTGGTTTTTCACCTCCCCGTCCTCTGACAAGACACACTGCAGTGTTTGCATCTCACTTTGATGTTGATGAAATACTTACCTGAGCACAAGTGGTTTTGCCACCCTGTCTTGTCAGCCTAAGTCCTTTTCTTTCCCAGAATGTATCCTTAAAGCAGAGTTTCTGTTCCTGTACCCTGTCTAAAATAGAGTAAAGACTTCCTCTGGTTAACTTCTAATTTAAATCATTTAGGAAAGTACCTTTAGGGCTGGGGTTATGGCTCAGTGGTAGCGTGTTCACCTAGCACGTGTGAGGCACTGGGTTCGATCCTCAGCACCACATAAAAATAAAATAAAGATATTCTGTCCACCTACAACTAAAAAAATAAATAAATATTTTTTAAAAAATACCTTTAGTGTCTGTGAAACAGTCTGGCTTTTAAAGGGAATGTGTCCTCCCCAAATGTCCAGTGGTTAGCCTCCTACAGAAGCCCACCCCAACGCTGACTTCAGGGAGTTCTGTATAATAGATCCATAAAAGCTTCGTGGGAAGTGGCTGATCCCTGCCACTGTGCCAATCTGAGTCATGAAGTGAAGTATCCATGGAAAAGGTGTGACCAGGCCTCCCTCAGGTTCCTGCACAACCTGCTTTGACTCCATTCATTAACTTGACAATGAAAACTCCTAATTCCATACTCATCCATCCAGATGCATGACTCACATCTCATCAGTCCTAACCAGATTTGGGAGCAGGGAGTGTAATTTTCTTTGAAGTGTAAATGCCTCCCTCAGACACTTGCTCAGAGTACTTGCCCCACAACCTCCTAGCTCCCTATCCTCAGACAAGTCTGCTAACCCTTTGGGTCTCAGTTTCCTCCTCTATAAAATGAGAATGTTAGCCGGGCACAGTGGTGCAAGCCTGTAATCCCAGCACTTAGGGAGGCTGAGACAGGAGAATCGCGAGTTCAAAGCCAGCCTCAGCAACGGCAAGGCGCTAAGCAACTCAGTGAGACCCTGTCTCTACATAAAACACAAAATAGGGCTGGGGATGTGGCTCAGGGGTCGAGTGCCCCTGAGTTCAATCTCCAGTACCAAAAAAAAAAATGAGAATGTTAATAATACTTAATCTCATAGGGTTTTTAGGATAAAATGAAATCATCCATACCAAGGGCTAAGAAATTAGCATGGTACTACAAAAAATTTAATTATTCCTATTATTTCCATTAACAAAAACTAGAAGATTGAGAAAAGCAGATGGAGGTGGGACAAAAGTGGAGGGAAATGCGAAAGTGCTAGTTTCACCCTTTTATGTTGAGACAATAAATTCTACATTGTTTTTCCATTGATAAATGAAAAAACAGATCTATGTTAAATAAAGTTGAAAAATAGCCATAAAAAGCACACACTTGTAGTCCCAGCTGCAGTGTGAGGCTGAGGTGGGAGAATCACTTGAGCTCAGGAGTTTGAAGCCAGCCTGGGCAACATAGCAAGACCTCCAGCTCAATAAATAAGTAAATAAACAAGGGGATATAGCTCAGTGGAAGAGCCCGTGCCTAACATGCACAGGCTTTTGGTTTGATATACATATACACATAATAACTATGAAAATAACCAAAGCTACCAAATTACTGGAAGGGGATGGGAGTATGGGGAAAAAACCAGAACTCTCTTCATAGAGCAGAAGATAGAAAAGAAAAGAAATATGGAAAAGGTTTAACACAAAAATGAAAATGTAGCCAAATATATCTCAAATATCAGTAATTAAATGAGGTAAAATCTACTGATTAAAAGAAAAAGTACAGGTCATCGACACTACAACCTCCCAAGCAAGCAGGGTTCCAAAGGACTAAAAAGCAAATGGGTAACTTGTGAGCCCCCAATATTCAGTATAAAGGCCTTGTCTCAAATAGAAACCCTGAACATCCCCATTCTAAACAATAATGAACATTTAATGAGTGCTGCAAAAGTTTCAAACACTGTCTTTTACTGAAGGGATTTCATTTTATCCTTAAAAGCCTTGTTGTTTGTTATACCCATTATACAGATGAGTGAGTTGAAGTAGAGAAAGGTTAAGTAAGTTGCCTCAGGTCACAGAGCTGGGGTTCAAAGAGTCTGACTCTAGAAACTTCACTCATAGTGTCTATGCCATATATATCTCAATTATCATCACATTTCACATTGAAAATGAAATCATAAACCTTTAAGCAACAACTGTTCTTAGTAAGACTATGCAAGCTCATTACCGGGCTTTTTTCCTCCCTGTAGTTACATCAGCAAGGTAGATGTACTGAATATTTTAGTTGCTGCTGCCTATCGCCACGTGCCATCTCTAGATCAGATCTTGCAGCCGGCTGCAGTAACCAGGCTAAGGAACCAGCTTCTTGAAGCAGAGTACTACCAGCTGGGTGTCGAGGTGAGCCAAAGACAAAACTTTCTTCTCCCCCACCGTAATGAGTTGCCTTTGCTTGGCCTTGAAAATGATCTTGCCATCTCTCAGTTGTCTTGACCATGGGGAAGTATCCAGGACATGACCAGCATGAGAGTAGAGTGGTGAGAGGTGGTTGGTCACAGGTTGGAACAGGTCATTGGCAGACTCTCAGGTCTGCATGTATGCAACATTTCTCACCAAAAGGAGCAATTTTTCCTCCAGGTCTCCACAAAGACTGGGCTTGATTCCACTGGGGCATGGCATGCTTGGGGCATGGCCTGCCTCAAAGCTGGGAACCTCACTGCTGCTCGGGAGAAGTTCAGTCGCTGTCTGAAGCCCCCTCTTGACCTCAATCATCTGAGTCATGGCTCAAGGCTGGTACAGGATGTGGTTGAGTACCTGGAGTCCACAGTGAGGCCCCTCATTTCCTTGGTAAGAGCAAAGCAGGTAAAATGCCCGGCTCCAGGAAGGAAGCCAGGAACAGTAGGGACCCAGGAAAAGGGTCAGCTTAGATTCAGCTGACAGTGTTAACCCTGGCTGGTTATGGTTAAATAAATAATGCAGAGTCAAAGATTCTAGAAAAGGGAACTACAGAACTTCTTTGAAAAATAAAAAATTGCTAGGCATGATAGTACATGCCTATAATCCCAGCAACTCAGGAGGCTGAGGCAGGAGGATCACAAGTTCAAGGCCAACCTAAGCAACTAAGCAAGGCTCTAAACAACTTAATTAGATCCTGACTCACAGTAAAAAATTAAAAGGTCTGGGGATGTGATTCAGTGGTTAAGTACCTCTGGGTTCAATTTCTCAGTATCAAAAAATAAACAAATGAAATCAAATAAAATATCATCTATAGTCCCATGCCCAGATTAGTTAGTAGTAAGATTTTGGCGTGTACCTGTAGCCCAAGCTACTTAGAAAGCTGAGGCAGGAGAATTTCTGGAGTCCAGGAGTTCAGGGCCAACCTAAGCAACATAGACTCCATCTCAAAAAAAAAAAAGTTTTGGTAAATTTTCTGAGTTGTTTTTGAGTGAAATTCAAGTTATACCATATTATAATATATAGAATTTTGTATTCTGCCTGTTTTTCTACTCTTAAAACTGGAGAGTGAGCATTTTTCAATGTTAAAGAGCCTTTGAAAGCACTGTTTCCATGGCTGCTGAGAACTTAATGAGTTTCATTTTTCTCTCCCATTCTCTCCTTTCCTGTCAGCAAGATGATGATTACTTTGCCACTTTGAGGGAACTGGAAGCTACCCTTCGAACCCAGAGCCTCTCCCTGGAGGTGATTCCCGAAGGGAAGATTATGAACAACACCTACTACCAAGAATGCCTCTTCTACCTGCATAACTACAGTACCAACCTGGCCATCATTAGCTTCTACATGAGGCACAGCTGCTTGCGGGAAGCCCTGCTGCACCTCCTCAACAAGGTGGGACCTGAGACACAACCCACAAAGGGCAGCACCTGCCTTACGCCCCTTGCATGGGCTTCTACATCCCCTACCTTAGGCTCAACCCATTGTTGAGCGGTGAAATCATATCTGGCAGAGTCAGGTCAAAATGAAAAACTCTGTCTATACAATCATTGTCCACTGAGTATGTGACAAGCCTTAATCCCAAATCACCCTCCTGACTGGCAATGGAAAATTTCATCTCTTCTCCCAAAACATTTAGCAGAATCACAGTATGGTGCATAGGATGAGACACCTGGCGTGAACCTTTTGTGACCTGCATCAATTGCCAAATCTCTGTTTCACCCACCTCCCATAGGGCCTGGGACCGTGTCCACTCAGTTGTTACCACAAGGGCCATGAACATCCACAGCACAGGTCCTGTGTCATGTGGAAGGACAGTGTGCTCCGCTCCTCCCCTGGAGGCAAAGGCACCATTGAGGTGCATTATTTCTTTGGAGCCACTGATGAGCAATCAGGATTCCATTTCACTATGATCCTTCAACGTTCCTTTTTTTTTTTTTTTTTTAATTTTTTTTAGTTGTAGATGGACACAATGTCTTTATTTTATTGCTTTGTATGTGGTGCTGAGGATCGAACCCAGGGCCTTACGCATGCGAAGCAAGCGCTCTACCACTGAGCTACAATCCCAGCCCCTCAACGTTCCTTTTTTATCTGAATATTCCATGATCACTTTCTGTGAAGTTGGCCAGTACTGACCAAATTTCATAGAAAATTAAAAGAGTTCAAGGTAAACTGCCCTGAATCAAAACAGCGGACAATGAAAGTTTACAAATAGACACATCTTCTAGGATTGCTCCAAGTGAAGTCAGCAGTTCACAGAACTGGTAACCACACACCTACAGGACAGTGAAAGGGAAATGTTTTCATCACTGCTTGGCTTACTATTGTGTCTTAGCTACTAACCAGGTCTCAAGAATCAAGAATCACATAGAAGTCATGTTATTTGGAATTTAGTTTCTAACTTTTGCCCTTTTTGTGTGCTTCCAAATGAGTTTAGAAGTAAAAATGCTTCTCCCAAGCACTGAGAGTGGAAATCATCTAGTCCTGTTCCCTTAGATAACTGTAGTCCACAGAGCTAAGCTGCTTACCTAAATACCCAGATACAAGCTGACAACAGCATTGCCCTGCTTTACATCTGTCAGCTTAGGGAGGAAGCCTTCTTTTTATCTCCTGTAATTACAGTTACCCTTGAACTGAAATGTCTTACCTTTATTCTCAAGCAGGGAGGGACACAGAAAAATACATTGTAAAACTGACACCTGAGCGCCTGGGTAGGGAGCCTCTTTGCTGTCCATTTCATCCCTTTGCCCACACTGCCAGTAGAGTGAGCCTCCCAAAACTTTAAAACACCCATGTTATTCCTCTCCCTAGTGGGCCTTTAGTGGATCCCCACTGCCACAGGATGAAATCCAAATTCCTGACCATTCTATAGCATGCAGCAGGATCCATCTGCCATATTTCTCCAATTAATTTTCATCACAAATCTTATCTGCACCTACATTCCAGACTCATCAAATTATTAAGTTTCCTGATTGTTCCATGCACTATCTTTGTGGGGTTTTGTTTTGGGTTTTGGTTTTGGTTTTGGTACTAAGGATTGAACCCAGGGTGCTATACATCTCCAACTATTTTTATTTTATTTCAAGATAGGATCCTGCTGAATTGCCCAGACTGGTCTTGAACTTGTGATCCTCCTGCCTCAGCCTCCAATATGGGATTACAGACCTGTGCCACCATGCCCAGCTTAACCATGTACTAGCTTAATCACCACAAGTCTTTATTTGCTATTCCCTCTACCTAGAATGGCCTTACCCTCCTTGCAGACCCTCCCTTTAAGCATTCAGAGACCAGGCAAGCAGCATTGATCACCTCCTTTGCACCACCTTAGTACCTGTTGCTAGTTTATCCCACTTGATTGTTATATTTTACAAGTGAGTCTTCCCACTAGATTTTACTTATCTGTGTATTCAGACCTGGCCGGGTACCAGCTATGGATGAATAAGTAAATAGATGAATGGATGAAATTGACATTCTTAAGGTGCTCTTCTAAGGAAATCCACCTTTTGTACAGAGTGCCCTGATTCTTAAAGTCTAGCCTATACCATGTATATTAGGTCTGGGTTTCTCAATAAGGAGTAGCCAAAATCAAGAGAGGAGCCCCTAATCCTCACCCAGTGTATGTTCTAAAAGCCCAGATCCTGTCCACTTCTAAGCAGCTCATGCTCAGCATTTTATACAACCACACATAGCCATTTTTTACTCTGTTAGTCACTCCTAGCCTAAAGTATAAATGGCAAAATGATTCCCCCTCCCCCCCCAGCCTCTCTCTCTCTCTTTTTCCTGTGAATTATGGAAGGGGACATGTGACTCAGGGTCTCTGAACTACAAGTGACCTTCAGAAGCAAGATTAATATGTGTGCACTTTCCAAAGGAGTTGGTCCATAATGTTTATCAACATTTTGTTAATCCAACAAATATTTTATTATTAAATAGCTAAGGACTATTTAGGGGCTCAGCAATGAAAAAATACGCAAAAATATTTGTAAAACCATTATGACAGTAGGCAGAAATAAACAAGGTAAATAAAATGTTTAATACAAGTGATGGTAATAAAAAGAAAGAGGGGGAAGTGGGATGAGTTGTGCAATTTAGACAGGGTGCCCTAGGGAGGGGACATCTGAGTAAACAGCTGAAGGCCGTCTGGAGTGAAAGAGCCATGTGGAAGTCTAGAGCGAGCACAGTGAAGCAGATGAAGTAACAGGTGCACAGCCAGGAGAGCTGGGGACAGGTAGCAAGTCAGAGAGGCAGTAGCTGCATAACAAAGGACCTTGTGGACATTGTGAGGAGCTGGGCTTTTCACTGTGTGGAAAGGAAAACCACTGTTTAAAAGAATTACTCAGGGCTGGGCACAATGGTGCACGCCTGTAATCCCAGCACTTTGGGAGGCTGAGACAGGAGAATCACGAGTTCAAAGCCAGCCTCAGCAACGGTGAGGTGCTAAGCAACTCAGTGAGACTTTGTCTCTCCATAAAACACAAAATAGGGCTGGGGATGTGGCTCAGTGGTCGAGTACCCCTAAGTTCAATCCCTAGTATTAAAAAAAAAAAAAAAAAAAAAGAATTACTCAGGTTAATTTGTTAGCTCCACAGAGCAGGAATGGGAGATGGTAGACCAGGGAGGAGGCATTTGTAGCAACCATATGGTGAGGACAGCTTGGATGAGCAGGAAGCAGTGAGGTAGCGAGAAGGGCCAGCTTCTCTATAATTTCATGGTAGAACCAATAGGACTTACTGACAAATTTGATGTTGGAGTTTGGGGGAAACATTGATTCTAAGTTTTTGACCTGAACAAATTCTAAGTTTTTGACCTTAGCAAAATAGTATTACCATCTGAGAAAAGGAAGACAGGAAGGAGCAGGTTTCAAGGAACACTCAGGGATACTGTCTTGAATATATTATGTGCGTTAGATACCCAGGACATGTCGAGGAGGCGATTTGGATAATCGATAATTTGTTATCAATAATTTGGATGGGGAAACAGTTCTGGAGTTTAGGGGGGATAAACAGGCTGGGTATGGGCATCATAGCCCTGGGATAGTACTTAAGCTCTGAGACTGAACAAAATCATCAAGAGAGAGAAGATCCAGATGGAAAAGAGAACAGGTTGCTGCTAAACCTCAGGGATATTGGGAAACATCAGCAAAATGAAATTGAGAAGACATAGCCAGAGAGACAGAAAGAAAACATACAGAGGCTGGTGTTCTCAAGGTCAAATGAAAGTTTTTCACAATTAAAACTAAAAATTTTAAATTTTTTTTTTTTGATTTTTTGAGGGAGAGGAAGCTGTTATCAAAAGCTGCTGATAGGAGTAGGGCTTGGTGGCACACACCTATAATCCCAGGAGGCTGAGGCAGGAGGATTGCAAATTCAAAACCAGCCTCAGCAGCTTAGCAAGGCCCTAAGCAACTTAGTGAGTATCTGATTCTAAATAAAATATTTTAAAAGGCTGGAGATGTGGCTGCATGGTAAAGTGCCCTTGGGTTCAATCCCTGGTACTCCCCCCCGCCCCCAAAAAAAAAACTACTGATAGAGTCAGGATGTAACTCAGTGGCAGAGCACTTGCCTAGCATGCACAAGGCCCCAGGTTCCATCCCCAGCACAATGGGGAAAAGCTACTGATAAATATCAGGTGGAAAAGCAAACCAAGAATTAACTTTTGGGATTAAATTAATAGTTCAGAGGTCCCTAGTGACTTAAGACACAGTTTGGGTGGTATTGGGCCCAAAAGTGAGGTTAGAGCAGATTCAAGATAATATCCTGGGAGAGAAAGTAGCAACAGCATAGTTAACTTGGTCGAGGAGCTATTCTACAAAATGAAGGAGAGAAGTGAAGCAGTCACTGGAGTGGGATTCTCAGAGCTATCTGTGACACACAAAAGATTAAGCACTGTGCTAGGAGGATGCTAAAGTATATGAGTGAAAGAAAATTCAGAGCAGGGACTGGAATCATGGCTCAGTGGTAGAGCACTTGCCCAGCATGTGTGAGGCACTAGGTTCAGTCCTCAGCACCACATAAAAATAAATAAATAAAATAAAGATATTGTGTCCACCTACAACTAAAAAAACTATTTAAGAAAAAGAAAATTCAGAGCACATCTCAGACTGTGCCAGAATTCAGCTCCAGGCTCCAGTCTTCTGACTTCTTGCTTTGCCCTGCTGCAGGACAGTCCTCCAGAAGTCTTTATAGAAGGCATTTTCCAGCCAAGCTATAAAAGTGGGAAGTTACACACTTTGGAAAACTTGCTGGAATCCATCGATCCAACCTTGGAGAGCTGGGGCACGTACCTGATTGCTGCCTGCCAACATTTACAAAAGAAGAACTACTACCACATTCTGTATGAGCTTCAGCAGTTTATGAAGGTAATAGCAGCCCCCTTCTCCCTGCTGCCCATGTCCCTGACGCCCTGCCATACAGGGGAGGCTGTGTAAGATGAGGAATAGTACCGCCATTTTGATCCCTTGCCTTGCTATTTCACCCTAGAACAAACCATCTTGCTGTCTAGCATTGTTTTTTAAAAAGAATTTTTACGCTAAATTTAGGGGTAAACTTTAGTCTTGTCTATAATGCCATTCTTCATAATTTAAGGAATGTAAAGTTAAGAAAGATAGAGAATTCATAAGGACTGATGGAAAAGTATCATTAGAGAACACACATGAAGGGAGAAGGAACAAATTTCTCCTAATCTGTCTGAGACTTTCCACTACTAAATCACAGAGACGTTATTCAATGCCAAGTTAAGAGTGAAACCATTGTGAATGAAGAAGCAGAAGTATCCTTTTTTAAGATTACTTTGGTGGTGGAATAATGTCCAACCCAAAAGTTTAGCTGGTCAGTTCACTCTAGGATCTGTTGGGCTTTGAAGTGACCAACACAAAATATAGTTCAACTGGTGACCGATGTGTAGCAAGGAAAAAGAAACAAGAGATAAAGATAGACATCACCAAGGCTAGATCATACAGATCTGCTTCATAGGTGGGAATCAGATCAGAATTCTCATCATGCCCTCCCTCCAACATCCCTGATCTCTTTTGACCTGAACATTCATTTTTCACTTCTAGGACCAAGTCCGAGCTGCCATGACCTGTATTCGGTTCTTCAGTCACAAAGCAAAGTCATATACAGAACTGGGAGAGAAGCTCACATGGCTGCTTAAGGCCAAGGACCACCTGAAGATCTACCTCCAAGAAACATCCCGCAGCTCTGGAAGGAAGAAAAGCACCTTCTTCCGAAAGAAGATGACAGCAGCGGATGTGTCCAGGTAGCTTGAGGCTTGGGAGATAATTAGTGCAGGGCAGAAAGGCTGGGATGGAGTGTCTGTGCCCATTGCCCTGTGCCCTTAAGAGACGCATCTGAAAGGCATTGTAGGGGAAGTGGGGAGGAGAGGAGAATTAGTATCACATACTGCAACCAGACTAAACTCCATTCTCCTTGCAGTGGGGGGAAAAAAGGTCCTTTGTGATCTGGCCCCTGCTGATGGCTTTATCTCTGTCTTGTATTCCTCAATTCTTTTTTTTAGAGGGAGGTAGATAGCAGGGATTGAACTCAGGGGCACTTGACCACTGAGCCACATCTCCAGCCCTGTTTTGTATTTTAGACACAGAGTCTCGCTGAGTTGCTTAGCACCTCACTTTTGCTGAGACTTGATTTGAACTTGCCATCCTCCTGCCTCAGCCTCCTGAGCCACTGGAATTACAGGCATGCGCCACCATGCCCAGCTCCTCTCTTCTTGATGAGCATCAGTCACTGGCCTCTGATGATTCCCAAGACACCAAGTCCTTTCTTTTCGGGTTTCATGCTTGCCAATCCCTCTGTTTACAACATGATATCTAAAGTAAACATTCCACCAGTTCACTGTTGCCTTTATAGGTTTAATCATTAAATGTTTTCTGTGTTTGGTTACTGTTCATTTCTCCTCCAGCCTATGACTCTATGAGAACAGGACTCATGCCTTATTATGTGGCTGTACTCATGCCTCTGTGGCTGTACCTGGCACATAGGTGCTCAGTATGTGGGACCCTGAGACATCTATTTCTGTCTTTTTATAACTACTTGGAGGGTATTTGAGGCTCTCTTCCCTCCACATCATTTCTTTTGCCTTTTCCTTCGCCATCGTCTCAGTCACTCAGTACCTCACCCCTGATGTTCTTTATGAGAATGTACCATGCGTGTCCTGTCCCCATAGACACATGAATACACTTCAGCTACAGATGGAAGTGACCAGGTTCTTACATCGGTGTGAAAGTGCTGGGACCTCTCAGATCACCACTTTGCCTCTGCCAACCCTTTTTGGAAATAACCACATGAAAATGGATGTTGCCTGCAAGGTGGGTACAGTGTTTCCCCTCCCCCAGATGGCCCTCATCTTTCATGACATGTGTAGTTGTCACAATTGTAATTGGTTATTAAATTGTTTGTTTGATGGCTTCCTCCCTACTGGAGCCACAGATGGTTGGGCATCAAGTCGATTTTGATCATTCTTATGTCCCTAGTGCCTGGCACTCTGTCAAGTCTCATTAAATATATATCAAATAATTGAATAAATGAGGGCCCTCGTTCTTGTGCAGGCATTGTGGATACCAGGAGTTGAACTCAAGCACACTTAACCACTGAGCCACATCCCCAGCCCTTTGTAAATTTTACTAAGAGACAGGGTCTCCCTGAGTTGTTTAGGGCCTTGCTAAATTCCTAAGGCAGGCTTTGAACTTGCCATCCTCTTGCCTCAGCCTCCCAAGCCACTGGGATTACAGTTGTGCATCGCTGTGCCCAGCAGTTACTGCTTCTTTGAACATGTTTTCCTCTCCTTTTTCAGGTCATGCTAGGAGGGAAAAATGTAGAAGACGGTTTTGGAATTGCATTCCGTGTTCTGCAGGTATGACTTGGATTATCTGAGATTATGCCAATGGCACTCAGCACCTGACCACATTTTCATGAGAGATTATTCTTCAGAAAATTTTTATCCCAAGAAAAGCAGATTTGCATGTACATTAGGGATGAAATCAGGGAAGTAGCTATTACAAAACTGGGTCAAATGCAAGACTCTAGGCTACTTTGCCAAAAGCCAAGTAACAAGTGACAAATTCATTAAAAACTATCAAATAACTACCAAAAACTAGTCTAGTACAGATCCTCATGGCTGTTTCTCTACAGAACCGTGCTCACCCTTGCAGAGGAGCAAGGCTAGAGGGAGTAGCCAAGTGTTTCCATGGGCTGTGTGGACTGCCCCTCCATTCTCTATCCAGGGGCTACCTTTAGGAGCACATTTCCTGTTACTTGTGATAACATGACAAAGGTGGGGGCAGTGGCACTGAAGCAGGGGCTGGAGCAAGGCACTGCAACTCCACAGGGCAGAGTCTCTCCAGCCCCCATCACAACCATGAGTTCCATGAAAACACCCCTAGGAGCCGGTTGGGGCAGGCAGGACACTGTACACAGCATGCATGTCTCAAGGACCAGTGTTCTGTCTTCCCATCCATTTTTATTATTGGCTAAAGCTCTTTACCCACAGATACCCCTGGTAGGCAGGCAGAGGGGCAGCTATCCCCAGGCCCTCTGGCATAGAGTTAACCTAGATCAGTTTTAAGGTCATCTGGCAGTTTTCAGCAAATGAGTCTTTTTGTGAACTGGTCTGTTTCTGATCTACTCTTAAGGGAACACCAAGGATCGAGGGCAGCAAACACCAGCTTCCCATACCATTTACGAGAGAAAAATGATATCACAAGAGAGAGAATGAAAGGTTCTTAGGAATTCAATTAGAATATTTTCAGGAGATGCCATGGAAGCAAGTGAAATGTACCATTTTAGGTGACAAGGTTACAGTGTTTATGGAGGCTTCCTAAATATCTGCCTGACTCTCAAGGAACTTTTGCTTGTTTTGGGTTTGTTTGTTATGTTTATATATTCTCTTGTATCTGCAGTCTTCATGGTTTTTCTACAGCAAACATATTGGATACTTTGTGTGTGTGTGTGTGTATGTGTGTGTGTGTGTGTGTGTGTGTTACTGGGGATTGAACCCAGGGCCTTGTGCACGTGAGGCAAGCACTCTACCAACTGAGCTATATTGCCAGTCCACACGGACACTTCTTAAATATGGCCTCCCTTCCCACTGTGGACATCCCCTATCATCTTTTTTTTTTTTTAAATATTTATTTTTTTTTAGTTGTAGGTGAACAGAATATCTTTATTTTATTTTTATGTGGTGCTGAGGATCGAACCCAGTGCCTCACGCATGCTAGGCGAGCACGCTACCACTGCGCCATAACCCCAGCCCCTATCCCCTATCATCTTAAGTCCCATGTTCTGTTTCAGGACTTCCAGCTGGATGCTGCAGCAACCTACTGCAGAGCTGCCCGACAGCTGGTGGAGAAGGAGAAATACAGTGAGATCCGACAGCTGCTCAAATGTGTCAGTGAGTCAGGCATGGCAGCCAAAAGTGACGGGGACACCATCCTCCTCAACTGCCTGGAAGCCTTCAAGAGAATCCCACCACAGGTGCATTCACCCTTCCCTCTTGGGTCCTCCAGCTATTTCAGTGTCTTCCCATCACCCTTTTTATTTCTCTGTTCCCCATAATGTGCCTGAAACTCTATGACATCCCTTTAGCTTTCTGACCCCCTTGCAACGATAGCCTTACAACCCTTTCCTTATAAGGAAAATTCATGGTGGTGACCTGTATAGCCAGAAGATGTCCCTCCACATCACCTTTTCTAATACTGTGTGTACCTGAAAATGTCTGATGGCACTGAACTGCTCCCTGTGATTCTAAAGATCAGGGTGGGCCAGCAGATGGCCTTTGGAGCTTATTACCTGAAGTTTTGAAGACAACCTGAAGTTGTCTCCTTGTGGCTTCTTTGAGGAGTGAACAGAGTCACATCCATTTGTGAAGGCCAAGGACAGGCTCTTGGGAGATGTTTCTTTTCCCAGAATTCCCAAACTTGATGTTATCATACCTTTCTTTCATTGCTCCTATAGTAGGAGTTGATTTTAAAAGGAAGAGTCAGGCAGGCAACCTCACGCTGGAGTCACAGTGGCTCAGCTGAGCCTGAATTGGCCTCTGGCTCCCAGGCCATGGGCTCCCCTCCCTCTCACAACTGCTCTGTCTCTGTTCTGCACAGGAGCTGGAGGGCCTGATTCAGGCAATACACAGCGATGACAACAAGGTGAGCAGAACTGTCACTAAGCTATGGGATGCTAATGAGCAGCTCCAGAGGCTTGCCTTGCTCCGCAACAGTTCCCCAACAGTTCCCGAAGGTCTAGTACCTCAGCTCTGTTGTTATCCAGAGGTGGAACTGAGATTTAAGTAGGAGTTTAGAAAGGGGAAATAGATAGGGAACAGGTAAACTTTGACTCTGTGAGCCTTTCCCTTTCCAGTTCCTGACCCCCAAGACAAATGTGTCCTAAGCTAATCATTTTTGGTGGGAGGGAGGTGTCCGTCTTGAACCCTGGACCTTGCATATGCTAGGCAAGCTCTCTGCCGTTGAGCTCCATCCTCAGCCCCTTTAAGCTGCTCTTGAATCTACATTTTATATGGAGGTCTCCTCTCAGTGAGCCCTAGGAAATCCTTCGCTTCCATCCTTAGGCTGATTCCATCCTTGGCTGAGTTGGCAAGCCTTTGTCCTCCAGAGAAAAGAGGACAGTAAGAAAAAGGTGCACCCAATCCCTTGGCCTATAGTGTTCATTGGTGTCTCATTTACCAGAAAGGGCCTTTCCCCTGGGACCAGTGAACTCTTCCATATTTCAGGAATAGGGGAACCTTTGCTTCACATTGTCACCATGAGGAGTGCCAACCAGAACAAAAGTATTCCCAGCTGCCCTATTTGTGGCTGACTTTAGGATTGATCCTCTTGTCAGCTGCAGGAAGTCCCCCAACCCCAACCCTGCCCAGAACAGACCCAAGAAAGCCAAACCACACTGGGCTGCCCTGGCTGTCAGCAGAGGAATATTCTGGTAGCTGAGTCCCTTATGATGAAAACTATCAGGCAAAGAGCTTCTTAAATCACTACAGAGCGGCTCCCCATGACAGCATTGCTAATCCCCGGACTCTATTTGCAGGGCATTGTTAGGGGATAAGGAGGACCTGTTCTAAACATTTCCTCATTATTTCAGCAATATCCTGATGAAATCCTTAGAAAGGGTGGAATTGCAGCATTCTGAAATGTGGAAAATTACTTTTCAAAAATCAGAATGAGAACCCAGTGGCCAGAACAGACAACCAGTTTCCCAGAGTCACAAATGGCTTTTTCCTGAGACTTCACTAAGCCTTGCACTCCACAGACAGCAGCTCTGTCCTTGGAAAAGGTACACAGTGCAGTCTAGACAGTCGTTATTACTCTTCAGGGTTTTTCTCTCAGCAGCTGTTCTTATACACTAAAGTGATCTCAGGACTTGGGGACTTGCCAAAATCCGCTTGATCCAGTTCCTATTCCAGACTCTCTGGCAAGATGCCCTTCTTCCCTTGGCAGGAATTTTGTCTACCAACTGATTTCACAGGCATGGGCTCTAACTGGACCTGAAGGCCAGGGTGAGAGAGCCCAGCCTAGGGTTGTGAATAAAGAGGACTTGATCACTTTAGCGAGACAATCTGTAATTAAACCCAAGGAAGGAAGACTTTAGTGACTACAACCAAAAAAGAAAAAAAGAAAAAGAAAAGAAAAAACAAGGTAGAACATTATATATGGAGTGAGAAGAGTCCCAGAAAGGACTGTGAGGCAGAAAGGCAGCTTCCACTGGGGGCTGTGGCAGCTCAGGAGGACCTTGCTGTTCCCTGGCTCAGCACTGTTCAGCCAGGGAGGGAAGAGGCGCTGCACATTCATGAGGCAGTATGGGAGATGTGCACGCTCAAAACTGAGCTGCCTCTGATCCAAGCAAAAGAAGTCAAATCAAGTCTGACTGGGGTTAGACCTTAATTACACCTTTTCTAACTGTGTATATTCATTTTCCTCCCCAATTTTCTTGTTAAAAGATTTTAAATTCAGATTAAAAACAGTAAAAGAGAAGGGGTATTTATATAGGGGGAAGGTATGATGGTTCATCAGTTCATTAATTCACTCATATGACGCATGTTTATTAAACACAAGACATGCTAAACATCGGGAATACAAGGGATAGAAAAAGCAGGCACTATTCCTGCCCTCATGGACCATTAGTATAGTCAAGGAAATAGACATCAATCAGTAATAGCCTAATAACCATAAAATCACAATCTGTGTTCACTGGCAGTGCTGGCTCTGATGCCAGGAGAAAATTGGAAAGCCGTGGAGGGAATAGACAGAGGCCAGACTCTACCTACCTTCATTTATAAATTCTTGGCAAATTTACAGTAACTTTTTATACTATAATACCATGTGATAGCTTAATGTCTAGAATATATGAAGAGTTGCTATAATACAGTCAAAGGCCATAACCTAGCTGTTAATATGTAGGTGAGAGGTGATGTGTCTGCATGAACTTTGATGTGGCTCAGCATATTTGTTGATGATTCACCAGTGATAGTTTCCTTTCCACTGTCTCTCATATCCAATTGCCAGGTTCGGGCCTACCTGACATGTTGCAAACTGCGATCTGCCTACCTGATTGCCGTGAAGCAAGAACACTCACGGGCCACTGCCCTTGTCCAGCAGGTGCAGCAGGCTGCCAAGAGCAGCGGGGATGCAGTAGTGCAAGATATCTGTGCCCAGTGGCTTCTGACAAGCCACCCTCGGAGTGCCCATGGCTCAGGCTCCAGGAAGTGACCCTGGGCAGCAGGGCCAGGAAAAAAACTGTGGCAATAGGGGTGATGCCCTCCACCTCTTTCCTCCTGTGGAGTGGGACTTCTCTGGCTCTGCCCTAGGTTGGAAAGAGTTGGATTGGACCCTACTTGCCTTCTGGCAAGGACAGGACTTTTCACGCAAGTGCCATGTTTCTGTAAAATTGTGGGATCTGTGTGTGTTCGTTTGGAGATGGCCAGTTCTCTCTACCTCAGAATGAGTGAGTGTGTGTACATAGGCATGTACACACACGTGTGCATGCTCCTGTGTGCTCATGTTTACGCCCAAGCATTTTCTGAACAAATGAGACTCTCTTCCAGTAGAGGCACTTCCCTTTAGATTTTTGCCAGTCTGAAATCCTCCCCTGCGTTTTGGTTCTTAACCCGGGTCATCCTGTTTGTACACAGTCCCCTCCACACGGTGATACTTTAGTAGCGCCTCTTAACTAGAGGAGTTTTACACAGAATTATAGGTCAGCACCAAAAGAATTGCTTCTTTCCCCTTTCTTCCCTTCCCAAAATTCAGAGATGGCTTTGGGGCAAGTGCTACCTATGGAATAAAACTGCTTCCCAAGTGTCTCCTCCTATAAGCACAAGGAGGTCACATGGGTCTTTACAAGGTAACCTGAAGAGAGGCTCTTCAGTAAGTAACATCTGAAACCTCTGACAGCAATACAGGTGATCAGGTCTGTAGGCTGACACACAGTCAGAAAGGTCCCATTGATCCAGAGGGAAGGGAAAGGCAAGGACACAGGATGGTTACTCACAAGCGCAGAGCTGGCTCTTGTTGGTATCCCTGCTGTAAAGTTGATGGATGAAAGAATTTGGCTGCCTCTTTGAGAGTCTGGGGAGAATAATGGTACTCAGGATCCTAGGACTGAATGGCTAGACTTTACTGAATTCCAGGCCTGTTTGTGCCTCTTGAATTGATGAAGAAACCACTTCCCTTTCCCTTCTGCTCCCTTCAGTCTCTCTGGGACCACTGGATGGATACTCAGACACCCAGGTCACTAAGACAGCAGTATACTTTTCAGTCTTAACAGAAGGAATAAGAGATTCACTTCAGAGTTTGGCCTGTGGGCAGGGGTCAGAATTAGGAACCAGGTGTGGGGGGCACACACCTATCATTCCAGCTACACAGAAGGCCGAGGCAGGAGAATCGCAAATTCAAGGCCAACCTCAGCAACTTAGCGCGACCCTGTCTCAGAGTAAAATAAAAAGGACTGGTGATGTAAATCAGTGGTAGAGTGCTTGCCCAGTAGCACATGCAAGGCCCTGGGTTCACAAAAGAAGAGGGAGAAGAGGAGAGAACAAGGGGACAATGAATAGGTCACATCCAGTTGGTGGAAAATTAGGTAAAGTGCTTCTTTAATATGCATTGGCTTGTCTTCCCACCCAAGATGTGACGATATTTGAGAAAGGGCTTGTCATACTTAATTACTTGGATTTACAAATGAGAGGCCCAAAGAGAAGCCATGCAGCTCTGAGTCTCCCACCAGCCAGAGCTCAGCCTGTTGATCCTTCCTTTAAAGCTGAGATAAACAGGAACTAGAAGATGAAATCGATATCTCTGGTGCTTAGAAACCCTATGGAATTCCCTCTGAACCAAATTTTTTAAAGTAAAATAAATAAGTATTATGGAGATCGGTCAGATTGAAAGTTTTGGTCCTGTTAGGAGAAAGACTGTAAGGAAAATACTAAATCTCTTTGGGGTGAAGTTTGAGTGACTTTTCCTTCCTTGAGTCATAGAACACATCTGACTCCCAGGAGGGGCATCCACTTGCCCTTCTGAATCTGCCCTTTTTGCACTGAACATAAGCACTTTACACAAATGAGTCACAAATCTTGCAGCCCTTAATTTGGGATGTTAAGACCAGATTTTCCTGACTTTCCTCTAACTAGTTAAACTATAAAATAGGTAGCCATTGTCCAAACTGACATAAGATGGGGCTAAAGGCCTTTAAACATCACGCTGTGGTCTCCAGCAAAATAACAAATGTCCTACAGAATAAATGTATACATTGAGGCACTAAATGTCTTACCACAAGCAAACCACAATAAAGCGTCTATCCAACTAGTTTCCTGGCCTCCTGTTTTCCTTGAGCCAATTGCTCTTGCCCTGCCCATCCTTGCTCCTTGGGTTTTCTGTGGATAGAAATGGTAAGTAGGAATGGTCAGGTGACCTTCAACTCTTAAACTTTCTCTTGATGATTCCTATAGTGACTAATGACTCTTTGGTTAGGATTTATGTCGTTTCCTGCATGTTGCTACCTATTAATGTACCCTCTGCCACCAGATACATTTTTCTTTTTCATTTTGGTTTTGGGCTTGTTTCAGTTGGGAAGGGTGTGGAGACAGTGTAAGGCAATAAAAGGTAAGTGAAAAGTCCCTCCGATTCCTATTCCCAAAACCAACTCCCTTCCAGAGGCCACCAATGCTACCAGTTTCTAGTGTGTAGTTCCAGAGCTACTTTATATATAAACAAGCATTATGACTAAAGTATTCCATGGTGAAGATAATGCCATAATTCAACCGTTGTCTATTGATGGACATTTTAGGTTGTTGCCATCTTTTGGTACAATAAATTATTGCTGCAATGAAACATCTTGTCCAGAATTGCTGTATCAGAGGATGTGTGCATTTTGGTAAATCTGCCATTTACCTCCAAAGAGGTCATAGCAATTGACTGTCCCACCAACAGTGTACAGAGTCCCTGCTTCCCCTGTACCCTTGACAAAACTGTTGTGAAACTTTATAGATCTTTGCTGGTATGAAGGGAGAAAACTGGTACTCTGAAAAATTATTTAAAGATGTCTACTATTTTTAGAACTCACTCTGCATCACCCAGCACCACAAAATAAAAAGTCAATAAACTATATGTTTCTAATAACCAGTTTGTGAATTCTTGAAATCTTTTGTAGAGTCTTTAGGGAAAAGCAGAATTTGAACTTAAAACTACTTGTTACCCTCTCAGGGCCTATGTTTGCAGCCTGATACTTGAGCCATGGGAAGTAGCATCACTGCTATTATCTCCTTTCCCCAGAAATGTGATTTCATCTGATTTCTCATTAAAAAACTTTTAAAATAAACACAATTCCAGATGTAGTGGCACATGCCTGTAATCCCAGCTACTGGAGAGGCTCAGGCAGGAGGATCACAAGTTTGAGGCCCAACCTCAGCAGCTTGGCAAGACCCTGTCTCAAAACTTTAAAAAAAAAAAATTTTTAGTTGTAGATGGACACTATACCTTTATTTTACTCATTTATTTTTATGTGGTGCTGAGGATTGAACCCAGTGCCTCATGTGCTAGGCAGGCGCTCTACCGCTGAGCTACAACCCCAGCCCTCAAAATTTTTTAAAAAGGCCTGGGAATGTAGCTCAGAGATAGAGCACTTAGCTAGCATGCATAAGGTTTAATTCCCCAGAACTACAAAAATGAAAACAAATTATGAAAACCATCTGGTGTGGATGTGGTATGGCACAAAGATGTGTCATGACAGAGAAAATTGGAACTCCCAGTCTAGATGAGGATAGAGGAGAGATGAGCACTATGTTTGGAAACCTAAGACATGCCGAGGTTATCAGATATCTTTAGCCGAAGCTTAAGCTAAGTAGATCAGAGGCCACTAGATCTCTTAATTCCCAAGCAACCAAACATCAGTTGTCACAGTGACCCTGGAGGAAATGGCCTTTCCTTGATCTTTGTTGCCTCTTCCACAGTGACAATGTTAAGCAGCCCATTGTCGATGCTACCCATTCTACAACATATGCATTCAGCGTCTAGTTACTGGGTGGCTGTTTTGCTGAAGTGCTTTCCTGCTCCCTATTTCTCCCTGTTGTTTCTTGTAACTCTTCCTTCACCACGTTACCACATTCTCCAGTCTACCATTGACAGAACTCTCCTTCAAGCCTGTTTGGGGAGTCATCTCCTCTACAAATTATTTGCTTTTCTGGCTATACTCCGTCTTTATCCTTCTTCAAGCTTCTGGCCATTCTCTCTGGACACTCATATTCTCCAGGCCCAAAGATCCAGCAATCTTATTTAGGTACTGGGGATTGAACCCTAGGGTACTTTACCACTGAGCTACATCCCTATCCCTTTTTAGTTTTTGTTTTGTTTTGTTTTGGTACCAGGGATTAAACTATGGTTGGGAGGTATGAAAAATCTTTAAAAGCAGAAATGAACTCCAGAATCTTTGAAAGACTTTATTGTGCTAAAATGTATATAAAACTTACCATTTTAACTATTTGTAAGTGTACAATAGAGTGTCATTAAGTACATTCACATTATTTTGCATTATTTACATTATTTGCATTAAGTACATTCACATGATTTCACATTATCATATCACACTTTTAAATATTAGTACTTTGGGCAACCCAGGTATATCCACAGTTGTCACACTATCCACATGATCTTTGTTTACTACTATGTTGTTGAGTTGAGATAGTTGCAGTCTAAACACTCTCAGATACTTTCTAAGGCAAAATTCTAATATGTTCAGTAAACACTGGATTCTTTCATACCAGATTGCCATTAAACCTCTTTGGTAGACCAATTAGGAGTACATCTTCTCAGGCGTTCATCCAAAATTTAATCAATGCTATATGAACTGTAAGAACAGTTCTGTGCTTTATGGACTGTAAGAACAGAATGGCCCTTACACCTAGCCATGTACTTTGAAAGTTCTATATTATACAAACATGCACAAGAAAGCAATAACTGTACTTACGAATACACAACCACCTCAGTTATTTAGGCTCTGGCTTTCAGTGCTGACATAGCATAGCCCGATACCCTTATCTGCTCTCATGACTATCACTGGTTAAGTCCCCTTAACAGTGCACTAACTGCTTTGAAAGTGTAGATTGTGCTGCTACTTTGGAGTACAGGGAGAATTGAATAAAATAAGAAGTTGGAGAAAAGACAAATTAATTTGTTAAATTCTTTCTTAGCATGAGTGTCATAAATACATTAAAGTGGATATCATTTTCAGTAGGGCTTAAGGTCTATTTTCTTCTTTCTCTTCATACTCCAAGGTGTATTTGCAACACTTGTATAGAGAGATTAGAAAGCATTTTGCAATAATAATTCATACTACTTTTTTTTTTTTTTGACATCAGGGATTGAACTCAGGGGTACTCAACCACTAAGCCACATCCCCAGCCCTATTTTGTGTTTTATGTAGAGACAGGGTCTCACTGAGTTGCTACGTGCCTCACCATTGCTGAGGCTGGCTTTGAACTCGCAATTCTCCTGTCTCAGCCTCCCAAAGTGCTAGGACTACAGGCTTGCGCCACTGCGCCCAACTCATACTACTTTTACATTTGTAGACATAGTAGTATAAAAAAAATGTGCATGGGGCTGGGATTGTAGCTCAGCGGTAGAGCGCTTGCCTCGCATGCGTGAGGCCCTGGGTTCGATCCTCAGCACCACATACAAACCAATAAAATAAAGACATTGTGTTCATCTATTAAAAAAAAAATTTCATTAAAAAAAAATGTGCATGAAGTATGATACCCATTGTTACCTTGGCAACTATAACATTGAACATTAGAATTATGGATAATTTTATTTTAAGTTTTCAGCTGGATACAGTGGTATCTAACATTGAACATTAGAATTATGGATAATTTTATAAAAGTTTTCAGCTGGATACAGTGGTACATATGCTTGTAACCTCAGGTACTTGGGAGGCTGAGGCAGAAGGATTATAAATTTGAGATCAATCCAGACAATTTATCAAACCCCTATCTAAAAATAAATAAGGGGTAGGATGTAGCTCACTGGTAGAGTGATTGCCTAATATGTGCAAGACTCTGGCTTCCACCCCAGAACCACAAAAGAAATTAATCAAATTTTTAAAAACTAAACAACTTGAGCTTTAATTAAATAATTTTTATTTAAAATTTTGATATTCATAACTATAATGGATATTGCCTTTTAACTTTAATAGGTAAGTTAAATATTTCAGGAGAAAAATGACAAAACATTTAAAAATAATTTTTATTTTTGTATTTCTTTGATTTCTGTTTTTATTAAAACATTCAAATTGTATATATGTTGAATGCAATTACTTTTTTTTAATCTTTTAACTGCTATCTTTTGGACAAAATTATTATTGGTTAATTATAACACAATTTGTGATTTTATTGAGATGCAGGAAAATTAAATTTTATGGAATAAGTATATAATATTTAATGAATTATGTCTTTATTTTATTTTTCACCTGAATACTACTGGTCCATATGTTTACTCTCAACATCTTTCAGCTGGATACAGACCATCCAGTGAGGAACTCTGAGGAAATGAGAGATGATGGACCCATTGAATTTTTAATGGCCATGTGAATCCACCCTCTCAACTCATCCCTGCTCTAGACTGTGACATTAGCAAGAAATAAAATTTTAATATGTTAAGCTACTAAAATTTAACGCTTTCTTTCAGCAGTTCATTTCCTCCTCCCATTAGAACAAATTGTTCTTATTCTTCTTTGGTCTTCTTAGCCAGTTGTTTTGGCTAATAGATATCATCTATCCATATGTAGAAAACATAGATTGTACACATTGATTAAAATTTGGATGAATCCCTGTGAAGATGTATCAAGACTATTAAGGTTCTCTGTACTGGGATGTTAGGTCAGTAATCCTCATGGATACTGAAATCAACTAAAGATGACAGGTATTGGAGGTAAATAAAAATATAATGAAACAGGTGTCAAAATTTCACTTGGAAGATGAGAAAATTTAGAGTAATGAAAGTAGATTAGGAAGACATATGCTTTAGACCAGCGATATTGCTGAAGAAAATAGGTGAAAAATGGCTGAATATTAGCAGTTTTATATGGTTCAACATCATACCTCTGTATCAGTACACAAATTTAACAAAGACAACTTATTATGTCACATAACAAGAAGTCTCCATAGAGGGCAGCTCCAGCCTTGGTTCAAGTGACTCACTGCTACATCATCAGCAACTGAAGATCTTTCCATCTTCTGCTCCACTGTCCTCAGCATGTGAGCCTAGTCTTTGGACAAGCTCAGCAACACTGGTGGCCTCAAAATGATTGTGGCAGAGTCAAGTGTCACATTTAGCCATGACAGCATTGGTAGTTAGGATTGAACAGGGGGTGAGAGTTATCACTGAGGTACATCCCCAGTCCTTTCTATTTTTTTTTTTTTTTTTTTTTTGTGGTACTGGGGATTGAACTCAGGGGCATTCGACCACTGAGCCACATCCCCAGCCCTATTTTGTGTTTTATGTAGAGACAGGGTCTCACTGAGTTGCTCGCTTAGCGCCTCGCCATTGCTGAGGCTGGCTTTGAACTCGCGATTCTCCTGTCTCAGCCTCCCTAAGTGCTGGGATTA